>JAQPZY010001601.1:1200000-1800000 GCA_029931535.1 Margaritifera margaritifera
GGTTAAAATGATTGCGCGCTATTGGAGGATGAGTACCGTCTACACATCCCAGAGGGATGTGTAAATTATTTCTGAGTACACCTCCCCAGCGCAACATGGTTCCCCACAATAAAGGGGGTTAAATGAATGTGCGCTATATGAGAGTGTGTACCTTTATACCTGTACATAGGACTAGAACCACAATGTTTACAGGTATATGTGTGCGCGTTGTAGCGCACGTTGATGATTGAATAGTGTCAAGCACGCAGTCAGGAGTGAAAAGGCGGCACGGACTAAGCAAGCGAAGGCGCGAAGCGTTGTGGAAGCCGAAACGCCAAGAACGTACATACATGATCAAATTCTGCCCAGTTATACTAAGTCGGGCTGTCCCTAATACCAATAAAATGTAAGCCACTTGTTCAATTATGACAATGCTTCGAGTTTCAAGAATTTTCCATTTAACGCGAATATTATAGTTAACGAAATTTTGTGTACAAAATGTACATATTTTTTCCAGAAACAATACCAATCTTTGAGTAAAAATTACTCATATCTTTTTCGTATCACGCACACTACCATTATGGGTTGTAATTTTTAGACGGTGGTTCGAAATTGATCAAATTTGTGTTTTTTTAAAAAAAGTATAATCAAAAGGGGTTTTCGAAAAAAGCCAAATTGAAAACCCCATTGATTCAGGCAATGAATTAGCCCTTAAAAGGACTATTATTCTTCTGCAGGTGGTCCCCGGTAGAGGAGCTCTGTCTATCTGCCATGCTGGCTCTCTCTTTAACGCAGCGCCCCCTTGGTAGCTCGCTAAAATTGCTGCTCCATGTGGTCGGCTGTAGGCGGGGGGATAGGTCGGCATACCCTCCATTGGTCAGCACAGCAGCTGGGCCCCATACTTCCATATTTGTAGTTGAGTGCTCCTAACTGCTGCAAAGCTGCCAAGACTACCTCCTTCCCTCCTCGTCCACTGCGTCTCCCTCTACCGGTTAGCACGTCTGCCACACGTCTGCTCTGCTCCACCTGCGCTGCCTGAATCGTCCTCAAATGACTACACTGTTGTTGTTGTTATTGCATTAAAGTCGCGTTCGCCCATTCGGGCATGTGCGACTATATACCCCCACAGCGTGCGAAGCACGCATAGGGGGGTTGAGTGGTCAGGTGTGTTGACAGATTGCAACCACCTGACTCTATTTTCAGTACTCCCCTCCAGCGCTGCACGATTCCCCACAATTAAGGGGGTTAAAATGATTGCGCGCTATTGGAGGATGAGTACCGTCTGCACATCCCAGAGGGATGTGTAAATTATTTCAGAGTACACCTCCCCAGCGCAACATGGTTCCCCACAATTAAGGGGGTTAAATGAATGTGCGCTATATGAGAGTGTGTACCTTTATACCTGTACATAGGACTAGAACCACAATGTTTACAGGTATATGTGTGCGCGTTGTAGCGCACGTTGTAGATTGAATTGTGTCAAGTATGCAGTCAGGAGTGAAAAGGCGGCACGGACTAAGCAAGCGAAGGCGCGAAGCGTGTCGGAAGCCGAAACGCCAAGAACGTACATACATGATCAAATTCTGCCCAGTTATACTAAGTCGGGCTGTCCCTAATACAAATAAAGTGTAAGCCACTTGTTCAATTATGACAATACATCGAGTTTCGAGATTTTGTTTAATTAATTCCTAAATTTTTTTGGAATTTTGCGTACATAGTGTACATTTTTGTCCAAAAATAATATCAATAAACGAGTACAAGTTACTCATATCATTTTTGTATCACGCACAGATAATTAATTAGAGAATGTGTTTTAGACGGTGGTTCAAAATTGATCAAATTTGAGTTTTGAAAGAGTATAATCGAAAGGGGTTTTCGAAAAAAGCCAAATTGAAAACCCCATTGATTCAGGCAATGAAATAGCCCTTAGAAGGACTGTTTAGCACTTAGAAGGACTATTATTCAGCAGGTGGTCCCCGGTAGAGAAGCTCTGTCTATCTGCCATGCTGGCTCTCTCCTTAACGCAGCGCCCCCTTGGTAGCTCGCTTTATTGCTGCTCCATGTGGTCGGCTGTTGGCGGGGGGATAGGTAGGCATACCAGACTCCATTGGCCAGCACAGCAGCTTGGCTCGATACCTCCAAACCAAGAGCGAGTCCTTGTAGTTGTAGTTGGGTGTCCATAGCTGCTGCAATGCTGCCATGACTGCCTCCTTCCCTGCGTCTCCCTCTACCGGTTAGCACGTCTGCCACACGTCTACACTCTCCACCTGCTGCTGCCTGAATGTCATGACTACACTGGCCAACGCACCGCTTTATATGCTTAACGCGCGGACGCGATGGAAAACATGGTAAGGTTTTTTTCAGATCGACAGTGAGATCACAGATAGAGGGAAAGAGGATAGTTTTTTTTTAGATCGATAGAAAGAGAGAGAGAGAACATAATTATTTTTTTTTTTCAAATTCAATAAAAAAAACCACACAACACCAATTTTTTTTCAACAACAACTATTTTTTAATCAACAATAATCATTCTAGCATAAAAATACTAACAATTCAACAAGAAATTTTTTTTAAACATATTGACAAGGTTGGCAACGTTGGGGTGGTAAACTAAACCTCCACCGTTCTACATCGACATCATTCTGATTAACATGACGTTTCTGAGCTAAAGACAAGAGATAACCATAATGTTCACAAAACCATTGTTGTACTTTAGCATCATTTCGAGCATAGTTTCTATCAAACCAAGTCAGTAAATGTTCTAAGGAATATCCAAGACTTCGGTGATGAAGATAATGTACACAATATTGTCCACACACCATGGAATCCGTTCCTTGTAATCGAACATTATTGAATCGAGTCGAGACGGCATTTCTTCTCATAAAGTCAATGATGTCGTCTTCCAAAGGAGGTAATCCATAAGAATCAAAATATTCCACACTGTGATCGTTGGGAAAGTACACGGCAATCCAATGGGTTCCTGGTAGATGACTGTCGTCGGTATTGATGATATAAGCATGAACGTTTTTCGGTTTACGATGAGGTAGTTCATCTTTAGCACATACCACAGGATTCCAAGAAGAAGTGTAGGAACTACGAGTCAACAGGTAATAAAGTTCTCTAGTATCCATTTTTTTTCCTTTCTTCTTTTTTTTTTGTCTTCAATGGAAATAATGGATCAGCAATTCACACCTGACTTTAAACTTGAATTGATCTGTCTTGTAATTCCAGGAATATTCACGTCGGATAGGTTCTGCACCACTCTGTTCAATGAATCTTTCGATTAGTCTGATCTCCAGAGAAGTAAGTGGAGGAGAAGAATAAGTCTGCAAGACTTTATACCACTGTTTCAACACGTGTTCATCTGAGATTTGTTTCCAGGCCGTTTCCAAATATTCGTCCAATTGTTCTTCGCCTGTCATCATCATACATTTGTCGTGTTGTATCTGACTGGGATGATCGTTTTGACATCCATAACAATTTTTTTTATTCAGACTGTTAATTCTTTCAGTCAATTCCTGAGCATAACAGGACACTAACTGTTTTTCTTGTTCTGGCCATCGACATACCATAAATCCAGTAAACTTTGGAACTGAATTGTTTTCTTCTTCTTCTATTCGAGGTACTGAATGAATGACTTCGTCATCATCATCATCATCCTTTGTGGTAGTTTGTGACTGTTGAATCACTTCACAAAATCCCTCATCTATCTCCATAGGTTTTTCTTCTTCTTCTACGTGTTGCATCTTTTTGTTTCTTTTCTTCTAATAGTCTTTTCTTTTCTTTTCTTCTAATAGTCTTGAATTACTTCTCTCAAGCTGTTGATCTCTAGAGTGTTATCAAATTCTGCATACAAGACGACGTTCACTGTGTGAGGTAGAGCTTCTTTAAACTGAAGTTCCACACGAAGGGGGCCTGATTTTATAGGGTGGAAATGTCCTTCATCGCTGCCTTGGTCCGGAGTGAAATCAAATCCCCACAAGGCATACCCTCCTGCATAATCCTCGTACGTAACGCCTGGTGTTGGTACCTAACTGTCCTGTGGCTTCAAACAGGCTCAAGTAAGATCGCAAGTAATTTCTCTGGGCACCAAAGTCAGGTTCAAAAGGTCTGGTACACAAGACCTTGCCATCTCGACTGACTTCTATCTTGGAGACGTTGTAGTGGTGAATCTGGAACGGATTTTCATTGTTGACTCCATTGAAGGCTGAATTAGCAACCATACCAAGGATCAATCGTTTGGGGAGCTGTCCCTGGAAGATGTGATCTTCGACTATGGATCGGAGTCCAGCGGCTGCAGTAAAGGTTTTCACTTCCACGCGTCGCACAGATACTTGGCAGTGGTTCTGCTCAAGGCTTGACTGATGTCGTTGGCTACTTTGGGTAAGACTTCTACACGTCGCACGTAAAGTTTGGCTTCTTGGATGATGGTTTTCCAGTTAGCGTTTTCGCTCATCAAATGGAAAGCGGCACTGCTGCGATTCAGTCTCAGGCGTACATCTACTCCGTTCAACAAATACTTGGGTTGCAACCACATGTCCAAATGTAAACGATCATAAAGTTCTAAAGTATTTCTGATTTTCTTTAGACGGTCGTTAAATCCGACATTTTTTGGGTCTGCTGCTACTGCTGCTACGTATCCTGGCTGACCTGACGCACCTACCCCCACTATCGCCGCTACAGGTAATTCTGTATTGTTGAACTTTGTCGAGGTGTCAGGTTTCCAGACCACGGAAGCATCCAGATGAGTGCTCTTGGCTTCTTTTCCGTACGTCAAGAGATTTTCCAAGTAAGCACGGTAAGGGTAAGTATCCAAACTGCTGCTGATCAGTTTGTTATTCAAGTACAAATCTACTCCGCTGAACAAGGAATGCATGAAATTATTGACGGGAGACACTCTGGAATTTTCCACAGGAAGGGAATTGTCACCCGTATTGCTCACTTTGAGTTTCAGATACAAGTAACTGTTATTCAGATCGATGTAATCTTCTGTTTGTCCTTTGATTTCAAATTCGATAGGAGCTGAATCCGTCAAAGACGATACTGGATGAAATTCCACCCATTGGGATTCTTGCATCGTCATCATGGTGGGAGGCATAGAAAACAGATCCAATGGTTTTTTTTTTTTTTTTAAATAATCAAACACGTCTAATTCTCTGACGGTTCTTCTTCTTTTCCTATTCTTTTTGGAACTGGCGTGTGGTCTTTTATGAAGTTTGAATGGATTTCGATGTCGTCGTCGTCTCTTTCTACCTTGTCCTTGCTGTGAAGTAATGCCAGAGCCTGAAGCGTGAAGCGTATTTATAGGATTTTCTCGGAGACCTAAAAGATCTTTACCAGTAGTCATCAACACATTTTTGCCTGCTCTCATAAAGGCTTCTTTTGGATTTTGTTTGTCGATGAGGACATTTTGCAAAAATTCTTTTCCTTGTGTCAAAGCGGCATCTTTTAAGGCATGAAATCCTCGAGTCACCATCGGTTTCAAAATAGGAGCTACCGTCCGAAAAGCTGATTTTAACATATCTCCTAATCCATGTCCTCGTTGTCGAGTCACTCCTTGGTACACTGGATACATTTTTTTTTGTTTGGGTCAGTTACAATTCGTTAGAGAACTTGTTTTTTTCGAAAATGTAGTTTCACCGTGACTTTTCCTTTGTCAATGAATGGTACACTTTGTCCCAAATCTCCTTTTATACTAATGTTGACACTGTCAAAATACGATTTACTGACTGGAAGATAATGAGGATTTACAAATTCACGGTGAACGTGAAATGTGTTGCCACCAGAACCACTACTAGAATTAGTACTACTTTCACCATCTTCGCTCACAGAAGTAGTAGAATTACTTACCACCAGTATCCATTTTGAAAGGAAGGACTCTCAGTAACGGAGCGGATGTGTGTCCCACTACGTTGTACTCCACCACATCGGAGTACACAAACATTAAATTCAGCCCAGCATTCAATTCGATAGGGGTTTTAAAAGCATATCCAAATTCTAAGGTGGTTCCAAACTCTAGATTCGTAAACAATTTATTTCCACCCAAAATGGCATACAATCCAGATGAAAATTCAATGCTCATGAATCTTCTCTCTTCCAAGGGTAAGCCTTTATCTTTCTCACTAAGGAGTTGCCCTCTCTCTTTGAAAAATTGGATGATTAAACGGCGTGCCAAAGCATGGTAAGCAATTCGTACCCATTTATCGACAACTACTAAGGCTTTGTTAAATTGGAGTGCAAACTGGGCTCTAATTGTGTCCACCAAATGTTCACCACTAAAATAATACCCTGTAGGAATTCTCAGGGTATACTGCCCCAAGAAATCAGATGTATCTGTTCTTTTTTTGAATGCTCCCTTCAATGTTGTTTTCATTAGTGGGGTCTACGTTCCAGATTTCAGGATCATTTTTGTCCAACTCAGTTTGCAATTTAGGGTTAAAGATTCTCACGACAAAAGTGTTTTGACTTTTGTCGATGTTCATGATTTGCGTAGGATGAATGATTTCAACCAAAGTCACTTCCCAATGAGCATCGTGATCCAATTGGATGGACTGAGGTAATTTGGCCGTGAAACAACATAAGGTGTTGTTGGGAAACACATCCATGGAACTGTCACTAGGTAACGTTAAATAAAATTGGTCATTCATAGTTCCAAAGTGGTTCTGGTGTCCGAGGAGTCACTCAAGTGGACAGAAGAATGATGTTCAAAAGGTTCTAAAATAGGACTGGTATTTTGGTGGTGGTGACTGGAAGAAGGTGGACTGGCGTTGCTCGTACTCCCCTGGTGGTGACTGTTGTCTGTTGTCGTCGTCGTAAATTTCAAAGAGGGATTAGGTAAAAGATAACCGATGCAACTGCTAAGTAAAATGGTCCACAATTGTTTGTCCCCTTGTTGCAAACTCAAATTGGTAATAGCTGCGGCGATGACACAATACACTACAAAAACTTGGCAGAAAAAGACGATTTGAGTTTTAGGCACACGTTCTCCGCACCACACCCAAAGCGGTTGTTTTTGTAATTCTTGAAGAGAAGAACTCTGCGAAGGAGTCGTTGAAGTCGTGGTTGCTGTGTTGAATGGCATGTTGTTGAGTTACTTCTCTTTCTTTTTATAGTCGACGACTTGAGAAGCAGCAATCCAAGAATCAAAACTAGGAGGATATCCTTTCCAACGTACTTTGACTTCTTCTACTCGTCGTTTGCCTACTTTGCGTGTTCTTTGTTCGAGAATGCTTTCGATGTCGTACAAGGTGTCTTCTTTTTTGGTCACTCGTTGTAACTCAGGCAAGTAAAATGTTCCTTTGAGTACTTCACCGTGCATGTCTTCCAATTTATAGACGGGAGGATCACGACCACAGACGGGGGTAGTGACACGAAACAATTCGGTGGTCCAGTTAGGTAAATAACCTTTGTCAAAAGTACGTTTGGTTTTTCCGATGCGAACCCAATCTCCTGTCTTTAACTCCAACAAGGGTGTCTTCTTTTTTTTTTCTGGGGTGAACCAAATAATTTATCAAACACGGTCACTTCGTTTTCAGGGCTGACCTCTTCGGGGGCACATCCGATGCTACGATGGTACGATTGATTGTACGCTTTGACCAAACGAGGTAACACGTCGATGTACTTGAGAGTATGTTGATGTGTAAAATATTTCCACATGCGTTCTTTCAAAGTTCTTTGAAAACGTTCCACGATACTGGCTTTGGTTTCAGGATTTTCGGTAGTAAAAAAAATGAATTTGTCTTTGTTTCAATTCTTTTTGAAAAGCTTGATTTAGAAATTCGGTGCCTTTGTCAGTTTGCCATCGTAAAGGTTGACATCCACTTTGTTTCAAGACCAATTTTAAGGCCCGTACCAATTCGGTACTGCTTTTAGAGGTCAAAGGCACGACCCAAGCAAATTTGGAAAACACGTCGATGACACAAAACAAATATTTGTGACCACGATTGTAAGTGGCTAAATGAGAGACGTCGGCTAAATCGGCTTGCCATTGATGATCGATGCCTTCCACTTGAGTTGTACTTCTAGAAAATTTACGTCGAATGGGTTTGTGTAACGTGTACGTTGATTGTTCTTGTAACCATCGTCGTACTTCGGGTAAACGTACACTTTTCAATTTACTTTTAGCAGCTCGATATAACTTTTGAACTCCTCCGTAACCAGCAGCATGACCAGGATTGTAATAAAGGTTAGCTAACAGTTTCTCCATGATTCCTTCAAGAATAAGTCAACCAAGTACCAATACCCTTTTCTTCGTGAGGTATCTTTTTGGATTGTTTACGTGTCCGACGTGCAACTGGTGTAAAGGTGGATGTGGATTGAACAGGGGTTATCGCTTCTGTTTTGACTTCTGTCTTCATTTCTTTCTTTTTCTTTTCTGAGGGTAATGGGGTAGACAACATCTTTTTCATCCAACTGGGTGTGGCTAGCTTTTTTTTCTTTTTAAGAGAAGGTGGAGTTGGTAATTCTTCTTCTTCTTCTTCTTTTACGGTCATCTCTGTACCGGTGTCTGTTTTAGTGGTGGTGACTTTAGGTTCGCTTTTCATCAGGGTCTTAAAATCTCTCAGAGTAGGTGGAGCTGTTTCGTCGACTGCTTTTGGCGAAAGAGTTGTAGACGTTGTAAAAGTTGACGTACAGTTGCGATTTTTCTGTTTCTGACACATTGTTTTGTTCCATCAGGGATTGTAATTCTTGTTGTAACTGGGACATCTCGTTGAGATTAGGATTGGGTGGTAAATGAGGTATCCGTTGTTCGTTCCAACGATGAAATTCCATCCATCGTTTGTAAGGTACTAAAGTCAGTTTTCGTCCTTCCATTTCATCCAAAGGTACCAAAAAGGTGTGGTCTTTTCAGAGAAGGGTGGTCCTTTTTATCTTCTTTTTTTTTTGTTATCGCATGACACCTCCTAAAAGCGGTCCAGCAATCGTTCCTAACAAAGGAGCTGCTATTTTTAACAACGGTCCTATCAACATAGGTAGAAATCCTCCTCGTTGCACCAACATTTTTTTCTTTTGTTGAAGAGGTATTTTCTTTTTCACCATTTGACGAAGAACATTCCGATGTTTCCCTAATTTTTGTTTTTGTATCTTGGACAAAGGTACCGTTCCTTTCAAAACGTTCAAACAACATTCACACACGGTATCGATGATTTCTTTAGGGGCTGTTTGAATGAGTTGTTGTCGCATGGGAGGATTGGATTTGTTCAGGACAGACAAGACATCCCAATGTTTGGCCAGACGAGGTGGAAGTCGTCCTTTTTTGGTGGTTTTACTTTTCTTCTTTTTTTGGTGGTGGTGGTGAATACGTTTAGGAGTCATCTTTTTTTTTTAGTAGGGTAGAAAAAAACAAGTCTGAAGTCTCTGGCAGGGTACCCTTCTATTTTATACTGGAACACGTCTCCACTGATTGTCTGCACGACGTACCATCTTCATGACAGGCCTCACTCGACGTTGAGGTGTTTTCAAAGGACTAAAATCGTCTCAATTCTTCTTTGGATAAATCCACTAAACTTTGTAAGATGCCAGTTCTTTCTTGGACTTTGGTTTTAGGGGACGGTACTTTGTTCGCGGCCGCTGCCATGGCCAAATCAGCTGAAGTCGAAGGTCTCGACGGGGTGACTTTCGAAATAGGTTTCCATTTTTGCTTAAGTCTGGTTTGACAGGCATCATCGTAAAGGGTGGTGAAGAAGACAAAGATGATGAAGTGGACGCAAAAGGAGACCTCGTCATCATTGGGGACTGTTGTTGTGGTGATGGCAATGGTGGTGGTGTTTTGCGGGTGTACGTTTGCGTCCTGGCAGCAGTACCTCTCTTACGGCGGGTGCTAGTGGTCGTGGTAGGTGTTGTTTTCTTCTTCTTCTTGGCACGACTTTTCTTTTTCTGGGGGGTGACTTTCTTCTTTTTCTTGGTGGTTTTCTTCTTTGGACTTTTCTTCTTCTTTTTGGGTGATTTGGGTTTTTTGGCTTGGGCATTAGGATCCCATTTCAAAAGGGAACGAATCATAACCCCTCCTAAAGAACCGCTTCCACCAGGAGTTAAAATGATTTGTTTTTTAGTCCGTGAATCGATTCTTTGATCGGCTAGTTCTGACAATGCCACTTTATGTTTTTGAAAAAAACGTTGAGTTTGATGAGGGATGTGAATGATGCCTTGCAGTAATTGACGTGCCGTCAAAGTAAACCATCGTAACACTTCTTTAAGACTAGCTTCTAACAAATGAGCACGGACTTGTGCATTTTTTTCGCGACTGATGCCATACAAGGCACGAATCAATTTAGCCGAAGGATGAGGTTGAAAGGAAGTCATCTCAAAAGAGTGTGAGACAGAAATGACGTAGTAGGTTGTTTTTATAGTTTTTTTTTTCTTTCAAAAATTGGCTGAAGGGGACGTGTAAATGACAGGACCACCTTCTTGACCCCAAGGGTGAAACAATTGAGCACGAAATCTCAAATAGTCAGGAGTGGTGGGTTTTAAGTCGATGAGTAAATACTCGTGAGGGGTTTGAGTGGCATCGTCGTACGCATAATTGAGCCAAGAAGCCCCTAACTGTTTGGCTAACACTTGTACTTGAGATTTGTCTCTGGGGCTTTTAAACAAGACCACGTAATGAGCGTTCAGACTGATGGTTCGATGGGCTTTACTTTGTTGAAATAAATTTTGAGTAATGTAGACAATACTAGCATTACGATGGTGTCCTTTTCGTGTAAACCAAAGTTTAATTTCTTCTTCGTCTTCTCCTAACATGTCATCAAAAATAACCAAATGGGTTTGACTCACGTCAGACACGATTCCATCGTCTTCGTGAGGAATACCATCCACAAATGAAATGGTTTCTCCTTGACTTTCTTTCAATAACGTGTAAGACGGTTGCCACTCTTTGTAACACCACACAATACGTTGAGGTGGATGATCAAACAAATCAGCTTTGTGTTCGATCAAACGTTTGACAAATTCGGTTTTGCCTGAACCACTTGGTCCAGCAATCAACATGTTAAATGGATGGCGCAGATACAAAGCATTCCAACTTTGACGATCTAACTTTTCGTCAATCACTTTAACCACAGAAGAGGAGGTAGACGAGGCAGAAGAAGAAGATGATGTAGCCATGATTGAGGTAAGAAGATTTTTGAGAAGAAGACAAAGACCCAAGACATTTTATACGTTTCATACACGTTTATTGTTTTTCTTTTTTGTAAAAAAAAAAAAAACAACATATTTTTACAAGTCATTAAAGCCAACGAGTGATAAGACAAATCATCAGGTACACAATTAAGGCTCCTACTGAAACAATCAAACTGTCATATAAACAAGTCAATGTACAACAATAGTTTCGTGTCCTAGAAAAAATGGAAGGCCTAGGCACTGCTTGGGGTGGTGGTATTCTTCTGCTCGTCTTTGTTTTTGAATCCTCTGACGGCAGCGGTGGTAAGGAAGGGTTGTGTTCCTCAAGAGGTATTTGGACCACAGTGGTGTCAGGTTCTTCTTTTTCTTCTTTCAGGGTTTCCCATTGAGGTTCCCATTTTTTTCACTTTTAAACCCTTATGGATATGTTGCCAAATCTTTGGCAAACTGAGCCACTTCTTGTAGCCAAGATTGGAAACCAAGGTTTCTCCAGGGTCGTACATCTTTCCAATTGAAAAGTTGTTGGTGAAACTCACTAGCAATACACACTTCTTGAAATGTTTTATAGACAGATAAAGTGTGACGAATGTCATCTTCACATGGAGGATCCTCACTGATTTTCATGACCACTCTCAACGCTTTAAGTCAATTTGTCTTTCGTGTACTGATAAAATCAAGTTTTTATAGTCTTCTTCTTCTACTAAGTCCGAAGAAGAACAAAGGGTCATATTGTTTTTTTGAACTCAACAATTGAGTCCAAAACAACCACGGGTCCTCCAAAATAATCCAAGGCAAACACTTGTCCTCAAAAATATTCCACAACGAATGTCCCGGAAAACGAATTCCAAGATAAGCAGTCACTAAGACACACACTGCATAGCGTCCAAAATTCAATGGAATCAGTTCTTGTATCAAGTCTTTATAATCCTCTAAAGTCTGAACACGAGCGTTGACTTCCTTCCACGGAATCCGTTTCACAAGTGACGTGTAGAGACCAGACGACATGCCTCTTCATGATACGGGTCGATGGCAAAGGTAGGTATCTTGGGTGGCATGTTTTTATAGCCAGGCTTCCAAGGTTGGTACCTTTTGAGAAAGTCTCCGTGAACGTAGCTATTGCAATAGACGTTTCCCATAATCATTCTCCTATGACCTTGGAAGAGAGTATAGTGTAAAAATCGAGAAATGACTTTGAGTTTGCGTTTCACTTGGATCTGGACAAACTCTTGGTAAATCTTTTGGCGCAATTCCAAAGGCAAGCCTCGAATGTGTTCTGGTAAAGTTTCCGACTTGGAAAGAAGTAACTCTCTTTTGTGTTCTTCACGATACTCGTGATAGTTTTTCTTCAAAATCAGACTTCTGATATGTCGAAAGTCACGGTAGTACGCAAATCGAGGAATGAATTGAAGTTTACGTTTCACTTGAATCTGGACAAACTCATCGTAAATGCGTTTTCGCAACTTCAAAGGCAAGTCACGAATACGGTCTTCTAAAGTGGCCTTCTTGGTGACAAAATACTCACACACCAACCAAACGGAATCGGTAGGTAAAGGATATCCATTATTATGAGTGATTATCCTATCTAACTTCAAACGACGTAAAGGCGATTCGTCTTGAGGTGACAGTTCTTGTAACAGTTTTTGGTATTCTTCTCTGTTAGTCACATTTTTTTCCTTCACTTCGTTCCATCGAATTCTATGTTCCACTGCCACATTGTAGGTGGCACCCTCCAATCTTTTAAAGGTGAGGGCTAGTTTTTCATGAATGTCTGACCATTTGAATATCTCGGACCAAATCAAATGTCTTATCGCATTCAAATACCAATGGTTACAACATGTATGTCGTAAAGGATGTAACTGTTTTTTACGTTTCACTTGAATCTGGACGAATTCTCGGTAAATCCGTTCTCCTAGCTCCAAAGGTAAACCACGAATGCGATCTTCTAAGGTAGGTAAATACTGAAAAATGCGTTCTTGCAACTCTAATGGTAAAAAACAAATGTATTCTTCTAAAGAAGTATTCTCCTTCGCCATGGAATTTTTAAAAAAAAAAAAACTATTTCTTCTTCTTCTGTTTGGCATCTGGCTCATCGTACCCGTACTCTTCTAAAGCCACTAAAGGTAAGAAGTGACAGTGCGGAAACCATCTGGCATGTTCAATGTAAGCTGAGTCGGTAGGCTCCCATTGGTGAAGTTTCAAACCACAACTGAAACATTGAACTTTATCTCCTTCTCCCGTGTATTTAAATCCAGATCTAGCTAAATCTTCGGGTTTAGGTCCTTGCAGATATTTTGGCCACTTGTCTTTGAATGACTCGAGTCGACTTTCATACTTGGAATAACCAGGTAAACTCACAGGTATTCTGACATGCGAATATTGACCAACATTGACCTTGTTGTCGTTAACGTCAATACCAGTTCCTTTAGTATTTCCACTAAAGCAAAAAGGCCGTGCACCCTCTTTAGAGGGTTGTCGATGAGTGGTGGTGGTGGTGAGACTTGGAGAGGGTCCTGAATCCAAGATGTTACAAGCTACGGAATCCGTTTGAACGTGTGAATCGGGAATGCCAAACCGTACAGAATCCGTTTCATCGCATGGTACTGCATCACACTCCAAGTCGTGACTCATCTCCTTGCTTGGTTAACGTTGAAAGTCAGAATGAAGGGTTAGGCTTGGAAGGGGTTCCTTTTTTATACCTGTCGACTGTACCATCCGAAAAGTATTGTAATGTGATCCGTGGAAACGCTAACGAAAGGTAAGCACAGTTTGGTGACCATCTGACATGTTCCAGGAGAGCTGATTTCTTACAATCCATACGAATAGTGGCACCACAACTAAAACACTGTACTTTGGTTCCCTGTCCAAAGTAAACAAATCCTGCTCTGGCTAAAGAGTATGAAGTAGGTAATCCATTGTTCCTAAGTTTTTTTGTGCTCCATCGATGACGACAATAACAATAGTCAGGCATGTGTTTAGGCCAATTTTTGAACGTCTTCAAGCGACTTGTACACTCACAATAGTCAGGCAAAGCAAATGTTGAAGTCATCTTTGGTGTTGTCTTTTTTTTCTGTTTCAAGAGGGTTTTCTTTTTTTATACTCCAAATCAGCGTGTCCGTAAGGCAAAGTCGTGTGATCTGGAAGTCTCGCTCGTTTTTGGTACACAATGCAGTACACTTTTTGTACAGGTCGAGTAACGATTTGATGATTAGGTAGTCGTACAATCTTGTGAGGTTCTAACGTGGGTACTTGAAAGTCTTCCACTTGTCCAGACAGTAAAGCATTTTTTAAAACCTCAGAGTTCACTACTTGGTTAGTTCGATAGTTGAGAGTCAAGCCTTTGACTTTACAGGAGGTGTGAAGTTGACCTTGTGGGCCTCGGTATCGGTACCCGTAATTTTTAGGGCCACCGCTGGCAAAACTCAGAATGGTGTCTTGAGGGTGCTCGTCTGTCCAGGCTCCTAAACGATCGCCTTGAATGGTAGGGTGTGGGTAACCGGGTCGATGGATGTAGATGCAACTGTCAGTATCAAAGTACAGGACACGATCTCCCAAGACTTCTAACGCTTCGTCGTACAATTTCAAACGAGCATGAGCGGTCACGTAAGCAGCAATGATTACGTTGCTAAACTTGTCAGGTTTGACAAACTTGGGTTCTTCTTCGAAATTGACAATGATTAAATCATCGCGAACGATTTCGACGTGTTTGACTAGTATACTTTTGTCGTCCACTAGTTGAAAGTAACGATAAGGATCGGTGACGTATTCCGTTTTGAGCAAGATCGTACGCTGAGCCATTTTTCCCCACAAGCAATTAAGCATCACTTTGGCAAACGATCTTTTTCCTTCATTTTTTTCCACCTCTTCCAAAGTGATACCTTCGATGTCACGGTACTCTTCTTTGAATCGTTTTTGGTCTTCGGGAGTCTGACACCACGAAGGATAACCACTAGCTTCTTGTTTCAGTTTTAAAAACTGATTGACATACCCCGAGAAAATGCCTGGATGATTGGTGGCGTCGTCCTTTTGGTATTGGGCTGTAGCTGGAAAGTGCTAGATTTCGTATACTTTCAACAAACGGTATCCACGATCCAGTGCCCGAAACAATTCGGCGCTAACCCACGTTCCTGTCAAAGACCGTTCTTCCTCCGTGTGGTGACAGGGATGATCTTGGTTGCACGTTTCGGCACACGTCCGACATAAAGGAAACATCAGTTTTCCTTGACAATGGTGAGGTAAGATGGGATGGTACAAGTTTGTCGGAGGTAAGACTTTACATTTAATTAATCCTTCGTATTGACGAACGTGTTTCACGTCGATGTGTTCTGTCAAAATTTCAGGGTGACCGGTGGGAAAACGAGCATATTTACACACCCAAGGATACAAAGAACACACGTCGATGTATTTGATTTCTTCTCCTTGGGATTCATTCACGTCGTACAGCAAGCGAGTGGCATTGGTTCGTCCTCCAAATAAACTGTGGCGTGGATCTAAAGGTTCGATGGCAGCCGCGTCGTAACTTTGGGTAATGTTTTTAAATTCAGGATCGGTTTTCAAACGTCGATCGTACTCGTGCTCCCACATTTCTACCACTTGGTATCCTTGACTTTCTAACTTGAGGCGTCGTTGGTAAGTCTGTTCGTATAACTGTTCCATGGTAGAATTTGAATAAGGGCCTTTCATGTCTCGATCAGGATAACAAGTAGGGCATCCGTGAAACAAACAACCCTGAAACTCGTATACCGTGTGCGGGTTTTCTAAATCAAATCCATCCACGGAATAACCTCCAATCTTCTTTTCTCCTCCTCCGTTTCTAGCATGTTGTATCCATTTGTCTTCTTTTTCACACAAGTAATGAAACCAACGTAAAGCTTTGACCGAATATTGACGACTAGCAAAGAGAGAAGTGTTGGAGTCGATGATGGCCAGTTGGTTCTCGGGCATGAAATTTTGCCTGTAGACTAAAGAACAGGCTTTAGGTAAGGAGGCTGCATCTTTCAAAGGATCGACGTCTCCGTGATCGAGAAATAACTCTCGAAACTTTCCACAACAACGTCTTAAAATATCTACATCAGATCGACAATATTTGAGCATCTCTTCTTGAAAGTCAAATGGATCAGTCTGGTGAGCGCGGTACCAAGTGTGAAAAGCTTCTCGCTGTTCGGGGCGCATTCCGTCGGGGTCGTAATCATGAAGGTCAGGCAAATAAGGTAGGACAGCATGTTGATTAGCTTCCGTGTTGAAGAAGTGAGGAAAGTAGCCTTTAGCCATTTCTGTCATGCCAAACGTTTTTGGCATGCGACTCAAAGGCATGGCCAAATAACTCAGAATCTTTAAACTGAACTTGTCCTACTTTCATGTAGATGAGCTTTTTTCCGTTCATGGTGACTTCAGGTCGTTCGGTGCCATGGTTCAAATAATAATTGAGTAAAAACTGACCATCGTATCCCGAAAAATTGTGAGCTATGACGGTGGCATACCGATGACAATCTCCATAACGTTGAATGTCTTCTTCGCTCCAACTGTCGTGGGTGGTAGGGTCTAAAACCCATTCAGTAAACTCAGACAAAGTGTTAACTCCACGAAAGATTTTTTTCACATCCTCCTGGAATTCGACTACAATGAGGACAGTGAAAATGAATCGATTCTTGAATACACTGATCACAAGCCCGATGCGCCACACAAAAATTGGGAATGTGAATACCTGTTTCTTGCATGCATTCAAAATCAAAAAAGATGAAATCTACTTGTTTCTTGTTCTTATTCTTCTTTATTTCTTTCTTCTCTGTCTTGTCAAACTTTTGAATAAAACATCGATAATCAAAATCGACGATCTGATGACAAATAGAACATTTTTTCTTGCCAGCACAAACGTGTGCTTTAGGGTTGTTGGTACGAATTAGTTGTCCACACGTAGAACACGATTTCAATAACTCGCAAGCACATTTTTGTTGGTGACCTTGTGTCTTGCGAAGCTGTTGGTAACAAGAAGGACTGACAAAACTTCGTCGACACACCTCACAATGGACGTGATTTTGTTGTTGTTCAGGAAGGCATGGTTGGTCTGCTAAACAGCCCCGACATCTTGTTCCGCAATGGAGGTGTCGCTCTCGACTATTAAACCCATGGTTGCATTTCTCACAGTAGTAAGAGTATCCCAAAAATCCGGTAATACTAGTAATGGTATCAAAATGTTCTTGATGGTAATAGAGATGAATGTATTTTCCTTCAGGGAAATCGGGGCCTCGAAACACCATATCTCCGCGCACTTCTTGAGGGTGAACTTTCAAAGTATAGTGAGGAGCCAAAACATCTTGAAGTTGCTGCATTTGAGAAATGCCACACACGGTCTCTTTAGGGATTCCCGCTTGTTGTAACAGGAGTTCTGCCTCATTTCGTTGTTTGGCTCTGTCCGATCGTTGAATGCTCTTCCAGGCTCTTTTCCATTCTTTACTCTCGTTCTTGTTAGCATAGGTGCGGCCTACCACGATAGCTCGAGCCAAGCACATTTGGTCTTGAGTATTGTCGATTTGGACAACACTATGTTTGGTAGTACGAAGATCGTCCACCAATAACGGTTTTCTGCTTCGTCCACTTCCTCGAGGTGGAGCAACGTGTGTCATGTAGAGTGTGGCCTTTCCATCGGTGCACATGTTCTATTTTGGACATGACTTTGTCTGGCGTTAATTCTGCCGGAGTGCTGAACTCAATCCAAACGGGACTCTTCAAGTTGTCATGATGGATGGCCAGTCTCAAGCGATCATCTTCTTTGGCTCCACATTGCCGTTTCAAGTTCTGTAACACAGAACTCCACAAATCGCTAATGAACCCCGCCGCTTTCTCGGGAGGTACTTCGGACTTGAAGTCTTTGAAGTGTACAGTATGAGTGTAGGCAGTGGTTCTAAATTTTCGAGAGGTAATTTTTTGACTCTCTCGAATCCGATAGTAATTTTCAGGAGGAGCCAACGTAGTAGGTAGTGTTTCTTGGTCTGGGGTTCTGGTGTTGGTAGTAGTGGTGGTGGGTTTTGTTTTGGGTGGTTTTGAAGATGGTAAGGTTTCAGGTTCACTCATCTCGTCTTCGAAGTCACTGGCATGGACTTGAGCTAGTAGTTCATCTAATGGTGTTTCAGGTGGCACGGAAAATCGTCGTCGTGGCCTCTTTGTTTCTTCTTGTTGTTCTGGTTTCTCATGGTTTGGGCGTGATCTTTTCATCTTGAACTTTACTTTGAAACTGATTCAGTTTCACCCAGGTACCTTTATATAGAGAGAGGTGAGTATATAAAGAGAGAGCTTCGTACCTTCAGAATCAGTCTTTGGTGACTGAACTTTCAAAACTGCTGAAAAGATGGAAGAGTCAAGAAGAAGAAAAAATCGATGCCCAAATAAAGGACATCCTCCTGCGTATTATTGGAATTATCTAGCCCAAGGAAAAACAGTGAGAGATAAAAGTCAAGATACTTGTTATATCTGCCAAGAGAAAGGCCATTGGGCTCCAGAATGTCCACAATGACAACATCAAATCAGAGATAAAAGTGAAGATACTTGTTATATCTGTCAAGAGAAAGGACATTGGGCTCCAGAATGCCCACAACGTCGAAACCTAAAAAAAGAAAAGAGAGACAAAACAAAAGATATCTGTTATTATTGTAAAGGACCAGAACATTGGTCTTCGGAGTGCCCTCAGAAAGAAGAAGAAGAAGAAGAAAATCTAACAGAAGAAAGGGAGGAAGCCGAAGGATCTTCAAACCTAGAGGAAGAAGAAGAACATATCATCAAGAAAAGTACGAAGAGAGTGAGAAGAATGGAAGACAGTGAGAATGAAGAAGAAGAAATGGAAGATATGATTTCTGTGACGATCAGGGTCCCTATGAAGAAGAAGAAATTCAAGAAAAACAAGAGAGATAGTGAGAATGAGGAAACTATGATTCCTGTGACGCAATTCAAGAAGCACAAGAATTTCAGAAAGTGAACTTTGTTGTTTTTTTTTTGGAGTGTGGTGTTATATGTTATTGCTGAATTATTTTGTAAAAAAAAAAAAGGAGAGAATACACCAGACTGGGAAAAAAAGTAAGTGTTTTTGTGTTATTTTGTTTTAGAGTATGGACGCACGCACGCACTCACACTTATATTCAACACAATGGGATTTTTTTTAAGTTTTACTTGATTTGGCAATTTGATTTCTTTTCTAGAAATCTGGGGGCCCTTAAAAGGACCGTTGGGGTGTTTGTTTTTGATTGAAAAAACAAACTTTTTCAAGTTTTCTTTACATAATCAACTTCAATTGTCGTAGTCCTTTACCACGACCCAATCCAAATCCTGCTGCTACTGCTGGTGTTTTGGTTATGGTGGTAGTCACTGGTGGTGTTTGTGGTGGTGGTGGCATCTCACTAGAACTGGTAGGCTTGGAAGAATGTTTAGCCCGTGATGGTCTTTTTCGCTTTGGCTGAGTTAAAGAATACTTATAGGCATTGGTCATCCATTTTAACTCATAAAATATCTCTTCTAAAAGACTCACCGATTTTTCTTCAGGACTGATGCCTTCCTTTACTGTTTCCTTCTTCTCCTCCTCTTCTAACTGATGTCTGATTTCTTCCTCACTTTTTCTTCTTCTCTCTTCTTCTTCTTTCTGCTGCTGAAGAAGAAACATTTCTTCATCCTCTCTTTGTTTCTTTAAAAAATTTTCCATCTCTTCCTGTTGCTTCTTTTTAAATTCATCCATCAATTCATCCACTGCTGAAGCAACAACAGTAGCAGTAGTAGTAGTAGTAGTATTCTCAGACGACTGAAACTCTTGATTTAGAAAATCTAAATCAAAGTCTTCCGGCCGGAAGTTCAGCAAAGCAGCAGCAGCAGCATTAATCATTGAAGGCTCACTCCAATACATATTACTTGTCTTTCCGGTCTCCACGAAGGCTGTCGAAAAAGTAATAAGCCCTACGAACGCTACGATACCTTTATACCCAAAATGACGTCATACCCCTACTCTCTTCCCATTGGAAGAAAAGCCGACCCACTTGTAACGCGCTATTGGATTGGTAGTTGATTTCGATCCATTACAATCCGATCGTAAGGTATATATACCACCGCTTGTCTCATAAAGCTTCACAGGTTTTTTCTCCAAGACTACTCCTAAAGAAAAAAAATGTGGACCAGTGTGGAATCCTCCAACATCGTCTCAGGAATGCTGTTTAATCCAGCATTCCCTATGTATGTGAAGGCCTCATGGGCCATCACAAAAATTACAGAGACCGCTACATGGAATCGTTTGATTTATGTGGAGAGACAAGGCTGTCTAAAGAGGGTTTTGATGTACGGACCGGAAGTCAGAAGAAGTTTAAGGAAAAGAAAACCCTCTAGGAGATGCCCATGTTAAACAACAACAAAAAACAACGGCCCTTTTCAGGGCCACCTATTACTCAAGAAAAGATTAATTTTTCCAATGATTGCCCTATATATATATATTTATGTTTTATATGTTTGTATGTTTTTTTTTGTTTGTGATAGTCTACCCAACAAAAACAAAAAAACCCTTTTCCCTCTTATATGTTTGTGGTGTGTGTAAGTTTGTGTTTGATATAAAAAAAAAGGATAGTGTGGTGTGTGTTTTTTTTGTATGTATGGTTTGTTTTTTTTGGGAAAAAAAGGGAGGGATGTTTTCCATCACGTCCGCGCTTCTAGCATATAAAGCGGTGCCTTCCACAGTGACGCCATTCACACTTTCACTCTACAAGAATGAACTCTGTTGAATTGTTACAAGAAGCTTGGGATAGAATGGTGGATGTCGAGTCCTTGATGGAAAGGTTGGAGTATTGGTGGAGATATCCTGCCACCAAACCATACGTCACCAGCCAACTAGCGGCTCTCAAATCAGCAAGAAGGTTGGTGACTGATGTCTTGGTGGAGGAAAGACAAAAAACTTCCTCAACCCCTTGCCGTGTGGGGTTCATCAAGAAGAGCCTGGATTTACTGGATGAGGTGGAGTACTTCCTGAACCGAGTTCAGGAAGATTGTTATATTTATCCACCCGCCAGTAACGTCAGGCGCGAAGAGGTGAACCTTCACATGGTGAAGGTATTGTTAAAGAAAGTTTTAGAAAAGGAAGTGGCTCACATTAAGATCTTGTGGGCTCTTGAACGCTCCAAGAAAGAACAGGCCAGGAAAGAAAAGGAATTCGAACGCCTGAATTTAAATTGGATGAAAATCCAAGATAAATTCAGGCGGATGAAACATCCTGACTGGCTACCTGATTCACCAACACTTCCAACCAAGAAAAAAAGATCTCACACCACCTTCCTAAGCTTCTTTACCCAATGTTGGAGGAAATAATAATCTTCCTCCAATGGTCCTTTTTAGGACCACCCATTTTTCAAGAAAGATTAATTATATTCCCACACCCCGTATGTAGTGACGAAGACAACGTCCTCTACAATCAAAAACACCCTACCCCAGTTTTTGATGGTAGAGGACGTTGTCTTCGTCACTACATACGGTGCGACCCCCGCTATGATAAATTCCCGTACGTACCTGTACTGCCCCCCGCTATGTTAAACTCCCGCCTGTCGCTGTAGTGCCCCCAATGTTAAACTCCCGCTTGTCGCCATAGTGCCCCCGCCACGTTAAAATCCCGTTGTCGCTATAGAGGCCCCATTTTTTTTGTCGCTATTTACCCCCCATCTACTACTAGCGCTTTACAAACTTGTGCCATACTGACATTTCCTACAAAAGATTCAAAAATGTTCATACTTCTATAAAACCCTCAATTTTATGGCAAACTCCAAAAACAACAAGAGAGTTACAGTTAATTACATCCCTTGCAAATGTTCTGATAACTGTTCCAAATAATACTATGCAAGTTTGTAAACACTGCAGTTACTCTTACACAGATGTAATAATCCATGCATTTATTTCCTATCAGAGCACTGTGCGACAACGAGACATATTTTGGACACATATTATAAATAACTTTGACATTCGTCTTGGCGTGTACCTTCATAATTTATCAGATGAAGAATTTATTCAACATCTCCTGGGTAGAGAATTTCCCAACGGTATCGGCTTAGATGAGCCTGAAATACTGAGAAATTTTATAATGTCTACCTCAGTGTTCTCTGCAACTGTAATTCATGGATTCTTTTCATGGTAATAAGATCGATTTTCAGATTATCAAGATTTGGAATTATGTGATCGTAGAAATCTTGATAATCATATCTGCATGCATGCTATATTTTTTTCTTTTATATATATATATATATATATATATATATATATATATATATATATATATATATTACATATAAAATATTATTTTCTGTAAAATAATGATGATGTATACAATAATTAAGTATTGGAGGATTGCGCAAGAGTGCACCATACTTTTAATAAGTATAGTGTCCTAACAGAAGAATCCTCATAGGTAAAACTCATAGATTCCTCTCTAGTACACCTCTGCTAATTGTATATAAGTAATTCAAGTCATAACAATATCGTTTTCTTTTTCCTTTGTCTGCATCCTTATCTCTGAAAAGAGGAAATAAAGATTGATGATGATGATGACTACAATATAACTTAAAATTTATATCGTTTGTTATACCATAATGTTCATACATCGACAATGACGGCGTGGTTAATACGTTACTTCCTAATTAGCGTCTAACCCTAAGTTGTTTACATGTTACACAATACACACACAATTTCACTTGTGTCATACCAATAGGTAAGTAGGTAAGTAAGTACATATTAGTAACCTAGAAAGCAGGCATGCATTAACGTAGGTATGTGTTTGGTGTTTGTATATGTATCTATCTATCTATCGATATATATATATATATATATATATATATATATATATATATATATATATATATATATATATATATATATAGAGAGAGAGAGAGAGAGAGAGAGAGAGAGATATAAGGACAAATTATACCTTTGGCGACAGTGTATAATTCGGTACCTTCAGGCGACATCTTTGTACAGTGACCATGTACGAGTCATTATTGTACTCGTAGGGTATATTCTGTGGGAATATCGGAAGGAATGTTAAAAGTAAAACAAAAGAAATGAAAAACATATATTTGTGTTCATGCATATGACCTACCATTGGGCGACGTAGCATAATGGTTCATGTGTATGTGCGGCGCAAAGGTATTATATATATATATATATATATATATATATATATATATATATATATATATCGTGCTTATGTGTTTAAAGGTAATAAATATGTGTCACCCAATGATATCATATACAGTGAAATTCGCTATGACGACCATTAGCGGAACTAAAAGAAAATGGTTACATAAGCTTGGTGGTCTAAATATCGGGCATCCACTTTCGGAATCCATTAGGTCGTGGTAATGTATGTATGTATGTATGTATGTATGTATGTATGTATGTATGTATGTATGTATGTATGTATGTATGTATGTATGTATGTATGTATGTATGTATGTATGTATGTATGTATGTATGTATGTATGTATGTATGTATGTATGTATGTATGTATGTATACAGATATATTGATAAATAGTTTCATCAGATACAAAGAAGACATACACAAAGTTATAATGATATATTATTCAACATTTTGGAGGCCCATGTGCGGGACAGATTTTGCCCCCCCCCCCTCCAGTCTAAAGGTTAAACTTATTTAAAAGTTGGTATAATAGAAGGTGGCTCCGCCCTCACACTCATTATAAAGTCGTGCAGAGCGAACATTTGTCTGCATTTTAAAATGAATAAGTAATTAAAAAACAGTAGCTTTTTCCAATATTTCTTTTCGGGGCCCTTTAAGTCGTGGGGGCGTGGGGCGGTGCAGCGTACTCACAGGCCCCCTCCCCCCGTTTGCATTCAGGGGGTAAAATATCAATATGACATATAAAACTGGCCTGGAATAATATAATGAAGGGTTATTTTTTGCACATTCCTAAACGAAGAGTGAGGGTCGAACTCAAAATGGCGTATGGTGAAATACTGATGTAACTTTCAAACAGCATAAAACACCCACTGAAAATGTCATGTCCTTACGATAGAGTGTAAAAGGTTTCGATTTTGCATTGACTTTAAATGACGTTTAAATACATTTTAGTGCTCAGTGCAAGAGAAGGCTATGCTAATGGGAAGACACAGCGTCCGAACTGTGTACTGCAGATAGCTTTCACAATAATACAAATATGAACAGGGCAAAAAATAAAGTCCACTCTTATCCACAAGATTATTTAAGACAGACATAAAATAATGATATAGTCCTCAATTCCTCTTTGATCTAGAATTGATTTACCATTCATAAATAATAATGATAACATGAATTTGAAATAAATAACACTTACAACAGCGGCTTTTTCTGACCCGAAGTCATACTGTAGCTAGGACGATCAGTGTAAAATGTTTTGTTTGCAGGACACTTTACTTCAACCACTGTCCGTTGTAGTACGTAAATGTGTCTTAGTTAATGTGTATGATTTTGACTATTGTGAAAGAGTGTTCAAGTGATGATGGAAATCGGAGAGGTTTTTCTACATTATGTGTGCTATGCTCGCAGTGGAAGGTGAAAATAGTACCCGAGTCAGGATAAAGGTCACGTGTGAGGTAGGATAAGAATTATCCGCAATGGCGTTCCGCTTTGAAAATCTCTATCAATACTGATCAGGAATGTGAGAATCTCTGATGGTAATACAAGAATAGCGGAGTGGTCTTAATTCTGGGTTGTACAACACTGGAATAAAGTAGAAAAAATTCGATTCTTTAGATTTCCGATCGCTATAGTGGGGGTGGTCTGAGTACTGGGATGGTCGTGAGGAGTGGTTTTATTGTACATAGTATTCAATATAGATGTATGTTAGATGTTTCTATATTATTTGTCTTCAAGCTGTATACCATTTATTTTTGATAGTAAACTGAGAAAGATCGAATTATTTCCAAAGTTATGGGACACGGGGATGACTCAAGGAAAGCATACTATCTTTAAAGTATTTAGTGATGAATAAATAATGTTTTGAGATCTTGGGAAAATTTTAGATTTGTCTGTGTTTCTAAAATTTCACATCTAACCGTCACCCTAGAAATATGTATAGGGTTCAGCTCACTGTTATAAAATTGCAACATGATCAGAAGCCTAACTTTTATAGACTTTTGTGTTCAGTGCCATCAGTTCTTTTACTGGTCTCTGCCATTTCACACACAAACTCTTACAAAAATATCAAAATTGCACTGAAATAATATTGAAACATTCCACTGTTGTTCCTTTTGTTGAAGTGATTGCATGTATATAATAGTTAAATCCCAATCTGGAATAACTGTTCAAAATGGCTATGTGTTTTGAGCCCTCACAGTTATTAATACGAAAGTAACTTCATATAAATTCTCCGTAATGAACGGCGATTTTGTTAATCTATTGAAAAGACGCTGGTCGAAAAATTATTCTGGATACTTATTCATCTTAAAAACAGAGTCCCTCTATCGAGCGGACCACTAATTCATCTCACATAGAACTTAATGTTAATATATTAAAACATCACAATAATTTGTGCATTAAATTGGCATACAGACCGCACATGCCTTAATTCATAATAGGTAGATACATTTTTTTCAGCCTTGAAAAATAAGTGTTCCTCGGCATTATTGAGAGCCTCCTGCTATTAAACACGGTGGCCCTCTGGTCTGCATCTAATAACATAGCTTTGCACTAAGAGTTCCATTAAAATTAAGTCAGTATGAACATAAATAAGGGATATCAAAGAAAAAAGAAAAAAGAAAATATTTTTTTGTCAACTCTAGTACACAGATTCATGTTTGTAAAATTAATAATGGGGAAAAAAATCAACCCATTTATTAGCCAATGGGTGGATCTCAAAGATTTAGAACGAATGTTGCATTTCAAGAATGTTTACCATGTTCATACATTATAGATGTGGATAACTGAATAAATTCAGTGATTTCAATAGTTTTTCTCATGGTTTTCCTCATTTCCTGTGTTTCTAAATATTTAGATGTGCATGCATGAAATATTCACCTATAAGTATTATGTAATAAGGGGTATCAAATTACACAACCCCCCTATTTTCATCAATTTCCGGTATAAAGATAATATTTTGGATGCCTACAATTTCCTTAATTCGAGATTTTGTTTTCTTAAATATATTAGGAAGTGTTTATGGCACCTAACAGTTTCATTTTATTTTTACTTTTTATAGTAGAAAGCCAACTCAACTCTACGAGACTTTAAAGTTAAGTAAGCACAAGCACATTTTTTGTCCGTTTTTGCAAAATCAGAAAATGATTCCAATGTTAGATGAAGTCGTTATCCCAGGATCCAGGTTTCAAAACTTTATCCACGAAAAACGTGTTAAATGTTTCTCATAATTCAAAAAACTACTCCAATCGACTGGCATTACGAGAAAAACAAATTGATACCGTAGTCTTTGTTGCAAAGTACAAATTTGTTCAAATGGATTATGCAGATACGCAATCAATATTTACCAAATAACAGAAACTTGATATGAAAATATGTGTTCACATAAATATATGATGATAAGCATTAGAGTCGAATTACATCAGAAAATTTTCTTTCTTTGTCAGTTTTAACAAAATCTAATAAAATGTGTATGTTGGATGGAAAAATTATTCCCAGAATCTGGTTTACAGAGAGGATATTTGCTTGCTCCGAGTGTATAACGGATATATTTCATAGAGTGGGTGAAATACTTAAGTTTTTCAGCCACGAGAACTGATCAATGTTTCGACTCAAACATTGTCAACCATGTTTGTTGTAGAGAAAAGAGGTTACATAAATCATCTGAAGAGACTATCGAAGAAGGCATAACACGAAAGGAGGTTACAGCTGAAAGATTCGGAAAAGCTGAATAAATGCTGATTCATTACAAAGAATTGCTTAAAACTGCGGAGGTATTTTACACTCACGGCTATCAACAATTTAAAGCGCTGTTTGAAGGTGTTGAGGAAACTGTTACGCTTTTAAACAAGGACATCAAAAAGATTCACTACTATTATTACGGTGACCGAAAGTACGATAGACAAATACATAGGGTACATGAGTAACAATTGCAAATTTAATAAAAGCAGTCACTATTCGTGTCACTGTTTAATTTGAAAGATATCACCTGTAGTTTTGTGTTTTTCAAAGTTACAGACAAGTGTATCAAATTTCTTGTAACGAGATGTGCTACATGCATTTAATAATGATGAAAAGTATAAATCACACAGTGATTATTCATCGTTTTTTGCACAATTATCATATTATTGGTGAGATATTGAAAAAGGTTAACACTACCTTTTTAATTCATTTTTTAAATCACACTGGAAGGTAATCGGCCACTGCATGCCTACCGTTCTGTTCAGCTATCGCATTGAAATCATAAGCGGGAGAAACAATGCTACCACGTGCAGTCATGTTTGGAGAAATCAATTGGAAGGTATATTTTGGTTGTTTTTGTAGCGGGCTATTTTTTGCACCCCGCGCTCTAAATCCAATGGCACAATTGCCAGAAACTGGCCACCCATCTTCGCTTGCCAGGGGTCGTCGATCCACGTCGTTCCACATCAACCCTGTAAATGTGTAGCTAGCCAAACAGTATCTGGCGCTCCGTTATTTGATTGGATGCAGCTCAAAGAAACCGATCCAATCATATTAAACGTTTCATTTACCTAGGAACATAGTTGAGAATAATCATAGCAGCCTCGTCCGTGAACGACACAGGTCTCGTGTAAATTTCAGCAATTTAAACTTTTCATACACGTTTTTCTTTCAAGTCTAGGCACGTGGACATCATGGAAGTCACGATATTGAAAACCTAACAGGTCAAGTAAGAAGCTCTCTGATTAGTCACTTGATTTTCCTTGCCACATACAATAACTTTTCATTTGCACGATGGCCATTGTTCAAAAACACTGTTTTGGCCAGCTACATGTGCCAAGTGTCGATGTGGAACGAAGTCGGTCGATGACCCCTGGCTAGCGAAAATCTTGCGCCATGTTGGTGCGAAATGTATTGTTTTTGTTTCGCTTTGACTCAGTCGGTCAAAGTTTCAAGACCATTTAAATCCATGAAGCAAAATGATAGGGTTTCCACAATTTCAAGCCCAACAGGAATAGCATTTTGTTAAATTTAGGATTTTTTAAAAAATACACTCTGATCGTAATTCGTAAAACGTATACTGTAGCCATTAGTATTTATACATTTACTCTTCATGTACATGCTAGTACCTTTATACAGACAAGCAATTTTTCTTAGAATTCGGTACTTTCCTTCAATCGTATTATTCTCTGTAAGTTAGAAATAATTATTATATTGTTCATAATGATTATTGATTATTTCCTGAGGAGGATCCAAGGATATTTTGAAAACCTTCGTTCATCCGACCATCTCCCTTCCGTTTTTCCATTGCGTCCATCCATCATGGCTTCTTCTCCAACATTATCGTGCAGAATAACAAAAACTTTAAATACTTTTCCACGTTCTGATATAGTACAGAGATCATCCATACGCCAAATACTTTTTAAACCCTTGACCAACTTCCCTCCTTCCATCCTAGTTTGTATTCCCTCCATTTCACGGGTCATTCGTGCCAACTTGACAGCCAAGTTACAGTTATATTAACACATATGCTACCATTGTTCGGCAATCAAGCGACTTTTCGGCGACAGCTATTGCCTAGAGGATATGTATTGTGTCACCCAAAAGTAAAACAATATTCCCAACCATTTATGTTAATAGCTAGATGTATTAGCGGTTTCATAATCATGAATGCGTTAGTAAAAAGGTTGACATTTATTTTGAATCTAAGGTTTTTAGAAAGGATGCGTAGATTTTTAAATTTTTCAGTTCTGATATATATTCACGTTACAGCCTTTCGGCGACAACATGTTTTCTATGAATATCTCTGTTGAGAGTGTGTTATGTTTATAGCACTATGGTAAAGTTTAAAATGCTTTTTTTTATCATCATCGTTGTTACATATTTAATGATTTTTAGAAATTATGTGAAATACCATAACCCCACATATTGAAGTTAGTGAGCTTGGATTGGGCCAACTTCGAGGTTTAACCTTTCGTGGTCATGCATGCAAGTGCGATTCATTCCTACAGTCAGCTTCCTGACAAGCAGACCGGCATGTTTTAAAAACATAATGGCAGGCTTGTCATTAGAGCAGGATCCCGCAGCCGCTGTTCTGAATGAGAAACTGGCCTTGCGAGAACATGTCCTCTCATAGAACCAATCTGAACATGGAGAATGTTACGACGTGTTCCTTTACCAGAACCATATAACTAATAAGTCGAACGCACCGATGCAGCTCAGATTTCACTGGATGATACACGCCAGGTCCAAAAGTAACTCAAACATTGTTTATATCCTTTGTCAAATTTATCATCGGTTTGATCAGTGGAAGTAACTGAAACGTGGACAATATTTAAATAAAGGAATGTGATTTTTCTAAAACTTTTACCCAGTATGCAAACTAAACATTATAGTAAACCAATGCACGCAATCTCTCTCCTTCTTTAATTAGAAAGGTTCGTGTATTTAATAATGCGTAAATGGGATGTTTTTTTATATTTCCTCTTGGTAATAGCGTTACAAAATGACTACCCAATAATTATTTCGTTGGTCACGGTGTGCCCCTTCAAGCCTTGGAAGTTATGTATACATTTCTGTATATGCTCAATTAAGTCAGAGAAGACACTAGAGAGTGAATACATATTACTATGTGATGAATCAAAGTTCCTATTTGGCAGATACATTTACCTCTTATTTAAGACAATTAAAAAAAATATTGCCTATTTTCATTTGTGCCCATACAATCAAATTACAATAATCTTGTAATAATTACACATTTCTTATAAACTACGTAAATCTTCGTTCGTAGACCCAAAATACTGAAATGTTATCTGTATGTGGTTTCACATGTGTGTGTGCGTGCGTGCGTGTGTGTGTGAAGAGAGAGATGGAGGCAGATATGAAGAACAAGAGAGAGTGGAATATAAATAAGTGGGTGAAAAAAGAGAGCTGTTCACGTAAAAGTCGGAGAGAAAGGGTGTATTGGCAGAGAAAATTCGAAGGAAAGAGCCCTCGATTTTTTTTACCATACCCTGTTTGACACCCCACCCTACGATATCGTGTAATTAATCCTTTAACCCACTCTTCAATCGACATTCACACATCGGAGGGAAAAATGTATGTTACTGTCAAAGTGGCCGCTGATGCTGAAATCTGTGCATTTATTACTCGTTCTGTATCATATGGATCTTCCGTCATAATGGCTGATATAAGGACGGATACTACAGAAGTGTGGACTCTTTTTTATAATCGACATTACATTGCTAAACTTACCAATTCTTTCGAATTTCTGCATTGAATGCCCACTTTTCTTTCAATATTTCCCTTATAATTGAAAATATTGCAAGCTGAGGGATTTTTCCTTTTTTATTTCTACCGATTCTTTATTGATTGTATCTGAGTTTAACATACATGTGTTATATACTGTCCCTGATTTAATCTAAATGCGGACTTTCCTTACTTTAACTGCGGACTGAAAAAAAAAGATTTGTTGCCAAGTCTGTAGTGTCATCCTGTTTGATTCTGAATTTTCACATATTCAGGAGAGACAGATAGACAGACAGAGACAGAACAGACAGAGACAAACAGACAGGGAGAAAGACAGTTATCTCCAGGTGTTCGTGCATCAGTTTGATATAAGTATTTTTAAAAAGAGTAAATTATGATAAACTATTCAGAAATTACCAACATATGGCCAGGATCCTGAATATAATAATATACATTAGGCCAAGCTTTCTTCTAAAGAATGATGAAAAAGGTTTCAGATTGTAAAGCTATTCAAATTTAATGTACAGTATTTTACATAACCATCTAATGCGTACATATTAGCTCTATGTCACAGGCAACGCTTTTCTTTAATGCATTTTCTTCTTTGATTCCCTCTCGGCTGAAACATGATCTAACTGTTGTTAATGTGTATTTCCACTCTAGGTCCTGATTTAATTTCACATGTGATATGCATAAACTGTAAAATATTATATATTCCATATGCCTTTGTGAGCAAACACTCGTAAGAATAGGAACAATACCAACATATTAAGGAGTGTGATTCTCCGAGTCACCTGTAATATGAACATTTCCATATTCTTCATATTTACACCCTTCTTTGGTTATTAGCTATAATCCAGGTGGGCGAAAATTTATTAATCTCTAACATGTTTTACAGACATAAAGATGAAATATATTTCAGATTGTGAAAGATATAAAAATGTCATGTATTTAATAACCGTCTACGCATATTTATGAGCTCAGTTTCAGTCAACGAGTTTCTTTTATGCATTTCCTTCTTTGATTCTATTCTGCTTGAAAAATTATATAACCGTCTAATGCATGTTTATGAGGCCAATTTCACAGTCAGCAATTTTCTTTAATGCATTTTCTTCTTTCATTCTAATCCGGTTGAAAAATTATCTAACAAAGTTATTAGTCTATATTTCCACCATAAGAGCTGTTTTCACTTCACAGATTATTTGCGGATATTGGAAGTCTTGTTATACGTGCATAAATTGTAAATTATTATAGATTCCGTATGCCTGCGCGAGAAAATACTCGTAAGAATAAAATTGTTTTAAAAAAATACCAGCATATTAAGAAGGGTGTTTCTCCGAGTCACCTTTAATACGAAAAGCTTCATATTGACACCCGTCACAAATTAATCATAATGAAGGTAAACATCGTACGTGTGCATGAGAGAGAGAGAGAGAGAGAGAGAGAGAGAGAGAGAGAGAGAGCACAACTTGGGGCTTGCGTTCTTAGCTATATTCCCAGTGGGCGACAAATTATAACTCTCTAACATGTTTCATATAGATAATGAAGATTTTCTACATAGCTTCACTTCATATTAACACATTTTCTCCTGTTGGATACAGGTATACATCTATCTGTTTGGTATAGAATTTGTAACTTACAGCAATTATTAATGTGTAACTAAACTTTTTTTCCAAAAGGAATTATGAACAAGTCTACATTTACATTCACTCCTTAAAGTGTCTAGTGTAACTAATCTGTCAAGTTGGCACGAGTGACCAATGAAATGGAAGGGATACGATCTGGGATGGAAGTTGGTCAAGGGTTTATAAAATATTTAGCGTATGCATGATCTTTGTACCATATCAGAACGTGGGATAATATATTATCAAGTTGTTTTCGTGGTTACACGTGATAATGCAGGAGAAGAAGGCATGATGGATGGACGCAATGGCAAAACGGAGGGGAGATGGTTGGAGGAACGGAGGTTCTCAAAATACCCTTGCAGCCTCCTCAGGAAATAATCAATAATCGTCGTTCGTCATAAACAACATAATAATTATTCCTTACTTACATATTATAATTCAATTGAAAAAAGTATCGGATTCTAAATAAAACTGCATATTTTTTCAAAACCTAACCCCATGATTGTTTTGCGACTAAGCAAGGGTGTCTCTTGTCTGTATAAGTGTACTAGCATGTAGATGGAGAGCACCCAAGTGTCATCGATCCACTTCGTTTCACATCGACCCTAGGCACATGTAGGTAGCCAAAACAGTGTTTATGAACAATTGCCCTCTTGCGAATGAAAAATTATTGCCTATTACAAGCGAAATTGATTGAATACTTGTTACTTGACCTGTTAGGTTTTCTATATGGTGACTTCCGTGATGTCCACGTACCTTGACTTGGAATGAAACTGTTGTCTATAGAGGCCGCTATGATTATTCCCAACCATCTTTCTAGGTAAATGTAACGAGTAATTTAATTAGATTGGTTTCTCTGAGCTGCGTCCAATCAGATAACGGAGCGGCGGATACTGTTTTGACTAGCTACATATGCCCAGGGTCGATGTGGAACGATGTGGAGTGACAACCGCTGCCCAGCAAAGATGGGTGGCGAGTTTCTGGCAATTGTGCCATTGGATTTAGAAGGCAGAGTGCAAACACAGCCCGCTACAAAAACAACCGAAGTACCCCTTCTTATTGAACTTGTCCAAACATGACTGCACATAGAAGTATTGTTTCTCCCGCTTACGATTTCAATGCGATAACTGAACATAACGGTAGGCATGCAGTGGCCGATTACCTTTCAGTATGATTCAAAAAATGAATTGGAAAAATGTAGTATTAATTTTTTCAATAGTTTACCAATAACATGATAATTGTGCAAAAGACTACGAATAATCACTGTGTGATTTGTACCTTTCATCATTATCAAATGCATTTAGCACATCTCATTACAAAAAAAGTTGATACAGTTGTTTGAAACTTTAAAAAAAAATAAAAAAATACAGGTGATGTCTTTCAAATTAAATAGTGATATGAATAATAACTGTTGATGTTAAATTCGCAATTGTTACTCATTTACCTAATGTATCTATCGTTCTTTAGGTCACTGTAATAACAGTAGTGAATCTTTTTGCTGTCCTTCTTTAACAGCGTAATAGTTTCCTTAACACCTTCAAACAGCGCTTTAAACTGCAGATAGCCGGGAGTGTAACATACCTCCACAGTTTGAAGCAATTATTTGCATCAGCATTTCTTCGGCTTTTTTCGAATTTTTAAGCTGTAACCTCTACTCGTGTCCTGCCTTCTTCGATAGTCTCTTCAAATGATTTATGTAACTTTTTTTCTCTACAACAAACATACTTGAGAATATTTGAGTCAAAACTTTGATCAGTTCCCGGCGACTTAAAATTGCATGCTATCTTGGTTTAGATTTTAACTCTCGCATCATCGAATTTAACTGTCACGCAAGTGTTTGAAAGCTATTTGATCACGGGTACATTTAAATATTTTTAAACGTCAAAAAAACTTACATCTCCCTTTAGGTCTTGTGTTACATCGTTGTCTTTTATGAAGTATTGTTCACGACTGAGATTCAGATTTAAACATTCAAATATTTCAATGAATTTATCCTAGTCTTGTTTCAATGAATGTATCCTAGTCTTGTCTCAATGAATGTATCATAGTATTTCAATGAATGTATCATAGTATTTCAATGAATGTATCATAGTATTTCAATTAATGTATCATAGTCCTGTTTCAATGAATGTATCATAGTATTTCAATGAATGTATCATAGTATGTCAATGAATGTATTATAGTATTTCAATGAATGTATCATAGTATTTCAATGAATGTATCATAGTCTTGTTTCAGTGAATGTATCATATTATTTCAATGAATGTATCATAGTCTTGTTTCAATGAATGTATCATAGTATTTCAATGAATGTATCATAGTCTTGTTTCAATGAAACCTTTTTACACAGCAGTAGTGTTGTCTTTTACATAACACTGAGAGGTAATAATTTTATTCTTCGGTACTTTGAAGCCTATGACCCCTTTTTTGATAAAAGTTTGTCGCTACAATTACTCAAAATCAATAGAAGTACATGCTATGAGGTATTTTCTGCCTGTTAGCATACGTTGATAACCTGATTAAATGTTTGTGCTATTAAAATGACATGTATTATTTATTTCTTGGATATTTCGGACTTCTACGTTTTGGTTCCAGTAATTTATAAACGACAATTTAGTTCAGGATATTTCACGTATAAAACTATTAGTTTAAAATGTGCATCATTAAACAAAGGTTTTGTGAGCGATATGGTTGACTCTTTTTATTTTATATATATTTTTTTTTTTTTTTTTTTTTTTTGTTTTTTGTTGGACAAAGCATCAAATGTCTTGATGTTGATTATCCAACGGAATTTCTAATAATGCCAGTCGAGTAGAGCAGTTTTTGAATTATCAGACATTTGACTCTTCTTTTTCATGGATAATGTTTAGTAACACAGATTCTGGGATCAGGTTTTGCATCCAACATTGATATTTTTGTGATTTTTAAAACCTAAAAACGAAAAAAGATTTACTGATGAAACTTGACTAATGTTTATCATAATATATTTATGGGAACACAGTTCAAGTTCAATCAGGTTTCTATCATTTTTTAAATTATTATTGCGTGTCTGCATAATAAGTAATACTGATTTCACATTTTGCAAGAAAGTTACGGTATCAGTTTGTCATTCCAGTAATGCCAATCGATGCGATTAGTTCTTTTAATTATGAGAAACATTTAATATTATTTTTCATGGATAAAGTTTTGAAACCCGGATCCTGGGATCGCGGTTTGCATCTAACATTGGAATTGTTTTCTGATTTTTTAAAAACAGGGAAAAACATGTGCTTGTGTTTACTAACCTTTAAAGTCTAGTAGAGTTGGCTTTCTGCTAGCAAAAGAATACAAATTAACCTGTTAGCTGCCAAAAACACTTCTTAAGATATTATTAAAGAAAACAAAATTTCCAAATAAGGAAATTGTATGCGTTTAAAATATGATTTTTATACCAGAAATTGATGAAAATAGGGGTCGTGTAATTTGATACCCCTTATTACATAAGGTGTCCAGGTGAATATTTTCATGCATGCACATCTGATGAGCAGACATACAGAGAATAAAGAAAAACATGAGATAATATTACAATCACTGCATTTATTCACTTATCTACATTTATGATGTATGAACATGATAAATATTATTAAAATGCAACATTCATTCTTATCATCTGTAGCCATTACATAAGTGTTCATTATAATCATTTAGTGCGCTTTGAATGTCGCCCAAAGAAGTATAAAACATACTTGCTGTCTAAGGTTGTCAATACACAAAAATGCGCCAAAAAAATGATTTTCGGCACAGGGAACCAGTCTACTGGTGGTGGTGGTGGTGGGAAATAGAGTACTACATCTTTTGAGATGCACTTATTGGCTAATTATTGGGTTCAAGATTTTCCATTATTAATTTTACAAACTTCAATCTCTGTACTATAGTTGACAACAAAATATTTACTTTATTTTGATATCCTGTGTTTTAGTTCATACTGACCAAATATCATATGAACTCTCGGTGCGAAGTTATGCTATTACGTGCAGACCAGGGCGTCCCCTTATTTAACAGCATGAGACTCTAAAAAGTGCCGCAGAAAACCTACTTTTCAAGGCTGATTGGTTTGGTTTGGTTTCACGGCACAGCAACACAAGTATGTAATTTTTGCCGAGGCAACTGGAGTTAAGTGATTTGCTCAAGGACACACCGTGGTAGCCGACCCAGACTGATCCGATGGTAGGATACGAACCCGCATTCTTCTAGTCGCGAGTCCGGCACGCTAAACGCTGTGCCAGCGCGGCTCCTGGTTCAAGGCTGAATAAAATATCTCTGACTATCATGAATGAAAGCATGTGTATTGTATATACCAGTCTAGTGCACAAATTATTGTTATGTTGAATATATTAACATAAAGTTCCATGGGAGATGAATTATTGATTCGACCCCCCCCCCCCACACACACACACACACTTTGCCACGGAGAACAGTTTTTATGTCAGTTGCGAACCTCCAATACCCCCCCCCCCATATACCTCCCGGTTACTTCCAAGAAAGAAAAAAAAGAACAATCCCGACGGCGCCCCCTCCCCTCTCGAAAGGGCTCGGTGGGCAATCCCCCCCCCCCCCCCCCCCCGCCGGCCGCTGCCTGCAGCACATTTACGTACTACAACGGACAGTGGTTCAAGTAAAGTGTCCTGCAAACAGGACATTTTACATTGATCGTCCTAGCTACAGTCCGACATTGAGTCGGAAAAAGCCGCTGTTGTAAGTGTTATTTATTTAAAATTCATGTTATCATTATTATTTATGAATGGTAAATCAATTCTAGATCAAAGATGAATCGAGGGCTATATAATTATTTTATGTCTGTCTTGAATAATCTTCTTGCCATTAGCATAGCCGTATCTTGCACTGAGCACTAAAATGTGTTTAAACGTCATTTAGAGTCAATGCACAATCCAAACCTTTTACACTCTATCGTAAGGACATAACATTTTCAGTGGGTGTTATGCTGTTTGAAAGTTACATCAGTATTCACCATACGCCATTTTGACTTCGACCCTCATTTTGCGTTCAGAAATGTGAGAAAAATAATTCTTCATTACGCATCGGTATTGGATAGGAAAATTTCACCCTCGGAATCAGAATTTCTGACCCTCGGGTAAAATTTCCCTGTCATACACAGATGCATACGAAGGATTATATTATTCCAGGCCAGTCGTATATGTCCAATTGATATTTTACCGCGTTCATCCAAACATGGGGGGGGGGGGGGGGGGTCCGTGAGTACGCTGCACCGCCCCACGCCCCTACGACTTAGAGGGCCCCGAAAAAGAAACAAAATTGGAAAAAGCTACTGTTTTTTAATTACCTATTCATTTTAAAATTCAGAAAAATGTTCACATTCCACGACATTGTAATGAGTATAAGGAAGGAGAAACCTTCTGTTGAACTAACTTAAATAGAAAGATTAATCAACCCACCTTCGTGGGGGGGGGGGGCGATCCATCTAGCACCAGGGCCCCCAAAATGTTGAATAATATAGTGTAATACCCCCGAGGGTTATATCGCAAAAGTCCAGAGTTCACGATGTAAAATATTTCATAAAATAATAATGGTGAGATAGAACATGCCTTTCAATGTGGCATAGTAAGTTACATCAACACAGTTTTTGTCACAGCACTATCACCTTCTGATACTATGGAGCTCACAATTGTTTATCTAGAGGCCAAAGGTCAACGTTATAATACACAATTTTACATTTAAATAAGGTATGTTATTCCTATGCTTAATTAATTGGATTGACTATAACACATTATTACATAGTAGCGTGATCTTTGAACGTAAAATATATTTTAGTGCTTTGTGAACTTGAGCAGTGAGGTGGGAGATAGCAGCAGCATTATAAAGAATTATGGCATAATAATTATAAGGCAGTCAAATTCAATGGCAATCATATAATAAATCTACTTCAAATTACTTGAGAATAATGGCGTATGGTGAGAATAATAATTTGATTTACTTTTGGAATTTTCTAGCATTAAACAAAATTTAACATTAGTTATGTAATAATTATGTATGGTTTCTGATTGAATTTTTAAATACAAGACCGAAATGCTTTTCTACTTAGATGTTCATACTTTTCCGCTCTGACAGCTATCTGCCACTGCACTGTCTGTACCTGTATTTATAGACTCCTGTTCACGTCACATGACCTCTGCTAGCCAATCGACGCTTGTCCGTCTTAGGGCTAGCTATGGCGATAACCAAATCAACTGTTTGAACTGTACAGAAAAATGCCTCTGAACACAAAATTTAGGCCGAATTAAGTTGTCTTCTCAATGTCCGTGTTGTGCATATTTACTCTTAATCTTGTTTATATATTTATACCTATGATTCTGTAACGATTTACAAAACGGACATGTGAATTTTGATGTGAATCGAGCGAAAGTACAACTTACTGATGATGCAATGAGTTGTAATGCAGTTCAAAATAGTTCCTATCAATGTTATAATATTTTGAACCTTAAAATAAACTAACAAGTTCTGCATAGTAAAGAACTTACAATAAAGAACAGTAACATCAGTTCTAACTTATTGTTTTAACTAAAGTCCGACATAGCTGATTCTTCGGCTGGGCACAATGATTCCATCACAATCCTGTATCACAATGCGTCTGTAACAGCACTCCACCGAAGGGTTGAATTCACGAATTTATGGACTGTTATCATATTCCTGGCTTTGGTATACCATATTTCAAGCAGGTTAGATAATTCATTTCTTAATTATTCATGAGAAATTCCTGCATGACGCACATGTGGTCCAACTTGGAAACGAATAGGGTACAATAACGTTCAACATGCGAACTTCTGTCTACTTGTTGTTGACCTGCCGGACCTTCTAGAATTGATGCTATTGAATGAATTCCTCGATGCTCATCACAACAGTATGGAAATATAATGACTAGAACAAGTTTTTATACTCGTACTTAGTATAAAACACGGAATACACATCCATAGAAAATTTTGATGGCGATTTAAGCAATGGTGGTGGGGGGGGGGGGGCATACCTTTCAGAGGAATGGAGAAAAGCAATTCACACATGGTAGGCATTATCAGTGCTGAATAAAAGTGAGTAATCAATGCTACAGTCTCGTAGATGAAGCATTATTTCACACTCCAACCTTTAACATTAAATACTCTTGACGCACTGAATGATTAATTGAATATATATGGAAAACTCCACTTAAAACTTAAAACTTATAACCTTGTGTATGTCTTCTTCGTCTCTGATGAAATTATTTATCAATATATCTGTACATACATACATACATACATACATACATACATACATACATACATACATACATACATACATACATACATACATACATACATACATACCCACTACCTGATGGATTTCAAACGCAAAACCCCGATATTTAGACCACCCCGCTTGTGTAACCATTTTCTTTTAGTCCCGCTAATGGTCGTCATAGCGAATTTTCACTGTGTATGATACCATTGGTTGACACATATTTATTACCTTTGAACGTCATATATACAAAATACCTCTTGGCCACACATACGCATGAACCGTTATGATATGTAGCCCAATGGTAGGTCATATACATGAACGTGCATCGTTTTACCTTCGGGCGACATTAAATGGGCGACAGAAAATATGTGTCTCATTTCTTTTGTTTTACCCATTTTCATGCCTTTTTAACATTCTTTCCAATATTTCTCACAGAATATATCCTACGGGTACAATAATGACTCGTCCATATTATTATAGAAAGATGTCGTCGGATATATATATATATATATATATATATATATATATATATATATATATATATATATATATATATATATATATATATATATATATATATATATATATATATATCACCAGCAGAGCGGAAAGTGCAATCCTTGGATCCTACAGGAGGATACGTGATAATATGAAATGAATTAATATATGAAAAAAGAGTATTATCTTACAGGATAGAAAATGTTTGAATTTGTCCCCTTCTGAGATTCGAACTCGGGTTCGAGGAATACGACACTAATCCTGCACGCACCGTATCCTACAGGAAGATGCGTAATAAGGTCAAATAAAATTATGTATCGAGAAAGAGTATTATCATGCAGGTTAGAGAAGTTGCAATTCGTCCGTTACTGAGATTCGAACTCGGGCCCGCGTGTTACGACACTAATCGCCTTGCCTGCACGCACCAAACCGTATACCCTTCTTCGTGGGTATATACATTCTTGTCCAGCAGAAACACTGGCATGGCAACCCAGTAATTAACTGTCATCTAATACACAGTCACTCCGGATTCCTTTGAGAGAAATCGAGGCATATAGAAGTTAATATAGATAGTTTAAAAACTTTAGTATATTTTGCATTAGTCAAAGTGCGCATATGATTAAAACTATAATTAGTTAAACTAGTTTGGAATAAAAGAAATTTGTTTTGGTAATATTTTTGTACTGCCTTCATTAGAAGAGAAAGTTTAATATGTGTACTGTACTATGGTATAATGCATGTATGTAGTTATATTACCGGTTGTTTGAGTTTGCTCTGTATTATGGGCCGGTGGCCTGAAATACTATATAAATGTATTGTATTGTATTGTATTATATTGATTTGTATTGTAAATATGTGCATTCAATAATCAGGTAGAACTGAACAACCAAACCTCATTTTAATAAATATTATTTTTAAACAATTAATACAATCCAAATAGAATAAACGCAATACTAATAATAATAACGAAAAGGAATCAGCTTGAGATACCATGAATGATATGATGGTTACATAGTTTGTGGAATAGATTGATAGTGTAAATTTAAACACACCTGAAATATCACATAAGACGTTTTGATACATGAGCTTATGTATGCACTCCATGTATGTAAAAGTATGGAACCAACAGGTTTCCACCTTGTTGTACGAAGTAACAATTAACAATTGATGTATTGCCTAGGGAAGGGATAATCATAATGCGATCATCCTTTGATTCTGGAAAGGGTCAAGGATCCGTCCAAGAGTAGAAAACGAACCACAACTGACCTATCCGCAGAACACACATAACCACGCCCTACTCATTAACATAGCGCATCATATAAAATGAAAGTATTTTATGTTGACACTTATCTAGTGTGAATTAGTGTTAATATGTTAGTGCCTACTGAACATTTCATGAATAATGGTTGAAAACTGTTTTAGTTATGACGATTTGAATTTGTACATGATATATAGTGACCTAAAAGTCTGTCAAACTGCCAATGTGTTTGCAAATCACGCGATTCTTACAGCGACAGTATTGGTTGGTGATCCATATGTATCAGCACGTGTTAGGGTTTGAGTGACATATTGCTATACGGTAACATCTGAGTGCGCTAACCTTCTGAGTCTAAACTGTTCATGCACGGCCTCATAATTTTTGTCTTCATTTTCATTTTGGAAGTTAATGCGAGTCCCAATTGTCCACATTCTCTGGGGTTTTTTAATAGTTATGTGCGTCCTTAGTTTGTATTGATAGTTCAAACTATATGTGTAAACATGTCCTCATTATCCATGACCATCACTGTAAAAGCGTGTGTTAAATACTTAAATCAAATTTAACAAACAAACTTTATATGCAATAAATATTATGAAACATGTAATACAATCCAAATAGAAGAAACGCAATAATAAGGGGGAAAACCCACAAAAAGAAAAAAACAAACAAAAAGAAATCAACTTGAGATTTCATAAATTATATGGTTTCAGATTTTGCGGAATATGTTGGCGTCATATAGAAGTGTTTCTAGATAGTGTACATTTATGCACACTTACACCAGCACAATAGACGTTTTGGTACATGCGCTTTTATACGAATTTTGTCATGTGCTTCTGGCTAAACACATTTATGAACTGATTGGAACCACGAGGCTGCCACCTTGCTGTATGAAGTAACAATTAACAATTAACAACTGATCGTGGGAAGGGATAACCATGATGCGGTTGTGCTTTGATGCTGGAAAGGGATAACCATGATGCGGTTGTGCTTTGATGCTGGAAAGGGTTAAAGATCTGTCTAGAATGAAAAAAACGAACCACATTTACGTCTGAGTGCACTAAACCTCCGAGTCTGAGCCGTTCATGCACGGCCTAGTAATCCTTGTCTTCAATTTCATTGTGCAAGATAATGGGAGTTCCAATTGTCCACGATGTCCTATCGTCTACAGTTTCCATGTTTTGGTCAATAGTTATGTGTGTCCTCAGTTTGAATTGATAGTACATACTATTTGTGTAAACGTGTGCGTCCTCGCTTGCATTGTGAAATTTCTTATTTCTTAGGATTAATCCTACAATACCCTCCTCAATACTTCACAGTTTGCTTTTAATTTACTGCCAGAATCTCTTTTCACTCCAGGATAGCTAGAACAAATGTCCTTTTTACGGGGTTCCATACCCGAGTGCTCGATATGCACCAAATACAAGAATGTGTATGTGTGTGTGTGTTGACTGCTAATTGTTTAGGTATGTGCAAACATGTTTTATATTTAACTTTTATCATCAATGCTCACCTAAGTGTCTAATGTTTATGCCCCTGGGAATAATTATATCGGAACTTCACCACTTATCACCCTTAAGGGGTACCCACATTTCCTAAAGCAGGTCTTTTTCTATACGACGAGATTGAACTTTTTATCCAGATAAATTATGAATCTTTCTTATTTTCTATTTTTTCTACTATCGTGTCACGTGGTTCTTTATGCGTAGGTCTCATATAAGACAGCTTCTCCGTGTAGTCTTTCTGACTTTCTAGGATGCTTTTTTTCCGTTCCTATGGTATATTTGGCTCAATTCTATCAGTCTATAGTTTATTTATTTATTTTACCATTGTGTCAAACGGCTTTCATGCTAGTAGTAATATGTGCCATTTGGGCGCTAAGTGGGTTTCCCATGTTAAACAGCTAAAAAGATTATCGCGACTAACGGGAATTTAACATGGGAAATGTATGGTCGAAAGATTACAGCGACTAACGGGAATTTAACATCGGAACATGTTATTGTCCAAAGTTTGTAGCCCCATACGGGATTTTAACATTACACCGTAGGTTTATATTGAGGAGTGATATGATATACAAATGTATGGTCTCAAACGGGAATGTTAATGTTAAAATGTTTAGATATTATCAAGCACACACTTTTTGATTACTATCCAAAACGCACCTTTTGATTACTTTTTAACACACACTTTTTAATTACAATCCATAACACCACGTTTTAGTATACTATCAAACATACACCATTTTGATTACTATCCAGCAGCCCATACACACAATCGAACGGAAAGAGTAGGAGTGTTTATACACATGCTATGCTTACATACATACAAACATACTATCAAACATAAGCAAGGGTAGGAGTGTTTGTAGACGCACAATACCCACACCAACATACTATACAAACACACGTTAGAGGAGAGTTTTTAAGTTTCAGTTGGGTTGTGAACATACACATAGACATAGACATACAAACAAAAATTGGCAATGATTTTGAGTAGTATCTCTCTTTTTTAGAGATGTGGGTGACCATGAAAAGGGCCGTTGTGGTGGTTAACCAAAGAAGAGGGTTAACACATGTCACACTGTTTCACAGTTCTTCTCCGAAAACTTCTCACAGCCGGTCCGTAGACTAAGACATGCTTCAGGCATCATTGCCTCACCACATAGATTCCTCTCTTTAATATGGCTGTATTTGTAATCCAAGCAATAGCCCACAATACATTGACATATACTCGGAAGTCTGGATTAAACAGCATGCTGGAAATGATGGTCGATGGCTCTAGTTTAACCACATTTTGACGGATTATCATTAGAACAGGCGATACAGTGGGCCAATGCGCCTCTTTTGGACCGGATCGAAACGGATTGGAAGTTTCCACCAACCAGAACGCGTGTAACATAATTCAGTCAGAGTGTGTTGTCTCCTTTTCAATCTGAAGACAGCGGACGCATGACATCACTGTCAATATGTATACCCACCAGCGTTCCTATGATTTACTATTGCGGAACAGTTTGAGTACAACACCTATGGCAAATAACACGAAGACGATGAACTGGGGTGCTCCTGCTGCAGAGACGTGGTATAGTAGGATTGACAGTACGACTACTACTACTACTACTGTTGTAACTATTCCTCCAGAGGAGGATGACTTCAATTTGGCTTTGTGCGATTTCCTATCATCTCCGCAATAATGTTTGCCTGCGACGGTAGTACAACCTTCACCCGCTTCTCCATCATTACCAGTGTACGATGACTTCAGAAAGAAACAGAAGGAAGAGTTGGGACGTTTTTTGCAACGTCATAAAGACGAACAAGTATTTGCTCAACAACAACAAGAACGAGAAAAGAGAAAGCAAGAAGAAGAAAGGAATAGGAAAATTTTGAACAATGAACAGAAGGAAGAGAGTAAAACAAAACTGTTAGTCTGTTACAAGACATTTTGGTGAAGTTAAAACAGCTGATAGAAATGTATCAGACTTCTTTAACCAAACCGAAGAGAAAGAGACCTTCACGATCCAAGATATTTAAACCTTTTATGACTTTTCTTGCCTTCTTTAATTCTTTACGGGTACGGGTTCTTCTTCTGGTTTTTGTGTGTGTTTTTTTTTTACTTTTGTTTAATGTATTTTTAAAATTTTTGTTGTTGTTGTTTGTTTGTTTTGTCTACTGCTTCTGAAGAACACTCCTCCTCATTCTTCACTTTTTTCTTGGGACACTCTGAAGACCAATACCCTTTTTCTTGACATTGATAACAGATATCTGTACTTTTGTATCTCTTTCTTCTGTCTTAGTGGTTCATTTTCTTTGACGTTGTGGACATTCTGGAACCCAATGTCCTTTTTCTTGACAGACTGTATCTTGACTTTTATCTCGAGTGGATTGGTCAGAAGTTTTGTTGGACGTGTACTTTCGAATGACTGTCTGTAAATCTCTGACGAGAAGTGCGATCTGTTATGCCTCTGAAAGCTGAATAAGTATATTCTCTTAGATTGAGAGGGTGTCTCTGTTTATAGGGAGAGAGTGTGTACCCTAGTCAAATCAAGTTTTGAATCAAGATGAAGCGATTACACCTTGCTGAGGAGAAACCAGAAGAAGCCAAGAGACGACGATAACTTTCGGTGTCACCTCATACGCTAAGTAAAGTGTTAGCTCAAGTTTATACTAGCAATTTTGAAGATGACATGAGTGAGCCTGCGCCAACACCATCTACCTCCGCTACAAGATCGTCAGAGCAAAGTTCGTCCAAGAAAGAAAGTCGTTCGGTGGCTCCTAAAGATTCGAGAGACCCCAAAAGTGACTTCGAGAAAATTTCGAAAGACGACTTATACGTACACGGTGAAATTTTAAGAGTTCAAGTCTGACGTTCCACCAGGACAGCAGCGGGTTTCACTACAGATTTATGGGAATCATTGTTAGAGGAATTGAAAGGACAGTGCCAAGCTAAAGATGACGATCGTTTGAGACTCTACATCAATCACGACAGTTTTAAGTCTCCTGTCTGAACTGAGTTTACTAAACCGGCAGAATTAACACCTTCCAACATTATCGACAAAATTCAACAGGTCGAACAATCAAACGATGAGTTTAACATCACCGGTTGAAAAGCCACTCTTCACATGACCCACATTTCACTCCCAAGAGGCAGTGGACGATGCAAAGTTTATTTGGGCGATGAATTTCGCAGTACCAAACGAAGTATCGTCTAAATTAACAACGACCAAGATCAAATGTGTTTAGCCCGTGCCATCGTGGTGGGTCGAACTTATGTAGCAAAGAACGATACAACGGAATGGAAAAAAAACGATCATGGAAAAGCATTAGTTGATTGGACAGAGCCAAGCAACGGAGAAAAGCAATAAGCGGGTGTTTCTAGAGACTGTGTGTGGCATTCCTGAAATGCAAAAACTTCAAGACGTGTTGGCACTTTGTTGTACGTTGAAAGTGTACCCTCAATTTGTTTGTGCAGCTCTCGTGTTTCGAGGACCACATTTCCCAGATGGAAAATACATTCACGTTTATTATCATCAAGATCATTTTGTTGTTATTACAACTATCACGGGATTTTTTGTATACAATTAATATTGCGAGAAATGTGACCAAGGATTTACCAATTGAGAGCAACATATTCATTGTGGAGAGAGGTCGTAGCTGTCTCGCGTCCAGATCTTGCACTCCTGAAGGGAAAGAAATAATTCATTGCTCTACTTGCAAGCGAACCTATGACCAACTTGTGAACTTCAATCATCAGTGTTATATTCAAAGATATGAGAATGAACTCGAGGAAGTATTAAATGACGACCGAAACAAAGAATAATAATGATAAACATGTGGATTTTATCTTATTTTACTCTGAATGTTCACAATAGACTGGAATTAACTTCCCCAGGTTTTGTGTAGCTCATCGTGTTTGTGACAAGTGTATAGAAGAACCTTTATTTTTTCATTGTCCAATTTGTTGTATAATTCCAGAAGGACGAGAAAAGATCTTTCGGGGCTCTCGTACTCTTGCTGATTTTTGCCGAATGGATTTTAGAACCCATCGACAACACATGGAGCGAAGAGGAATTCCAGCGTTACGTGTACTGTCATCGATACGCTAGTCATGGCGCACAATTTCTCAGGATACGACAAACAATTTATTTTGAAATATTACTCAGAACGAGGCACCCAGTTTCCAACAATGACCACGAACGGAGCCAAACTCATTTGCATAAAAGTGGGAAACGTACGTTTAAAGATTCCATGAGTTATCAGGCTATGCCTCTGAGTAAGAGTGTCTAAACCGTTTGGAATGACAGAAATAGCTAAAGGCTATTTTCCACACTTTTCCAATACTGAAGCTAATCAACACGTTGTGCTCCAGCATTTGCCTGAAGTTAGCGATTATGACCCTGACGGTATGCACACAGAACAACGAGAAGCATTCTACGATTGGCACCAAACTCAGTCGTCAAACTCTTTTGACTTTCAAGAAAAAAACGACTGTCGATCTGGTGTGGACATTTTAAGACAGTGTTGTGGAATATTTCGACAATTATCTCTGGATCACGGAGGTATCGATCCCTTGAAGGAAGCTTCTATCATTTCCAAAGCTTGAGGATTAGTCTATCAAAAAAAGTTCATGCCCGAGAACAAATTAACAATCATACTACCTCAATCCCATCTCTCTGTTAGCCGTCGACACTCAGCCAAAGCTTAGCGCTGGCTCCATTATTTGTGTTAAACTAAAGACAAGTGGATACTACATGCCAGACACGATGGAGAAAAGAAAATTGAAAGTTTTCCGTGAATGGTTGAAGTTTAGAAAACCCACAGATCGTCTACGAATTTCAAAGATATTTATTTCATGGATGCCCTACCTGTTTTCCTCAACGAGACCTGAAAAGTCCTTTCTCAGAGTTCACCATGAAAGAGTTGTTCGAGCAAACATATCAACGTTGCCAGAATTTAAAAAGTCAAGGATAAGTGATAAAAATGTAGGAACACGACTACGATCGACGTTTCAAAACAGATCCAGAATTTAGACGCATCGCCGAAGAGTACGACGTGGTGGCCATCGGACCTTAGAATCCACGCGATAGTTCGTTTCGAGGACGAACCAATGCGAAACGCTTGTTGTAAAAATTGAACGAATCTCAAGGAGAGCGAATCAAATACATCGATGTGTGTTCCTTGTATCGTTTGGTGTGCAAATATGATCGATTCCCCACTGGTCATCCTGAAATGTTGACAGAACACATTGACTTGGAACACATTCGCCAATAGGAAGGTTTGATCAAATTCAAAGTGTTGCCGCCGACGAACTTGTACCGTCCTGTTTTACCTCATCATTGCCAAGGAAAACTAACGTTTCCTTTATTCCGTACGTGTGCTAAAACGACGTGTAATCAAGACCAATTTTGTCGCCACGATGGTCAAGAACGAGCCTTGACAGGAACGTGGGCGAGTTTCAAATTGTTTCATGCGCTTGATCGCGGATACCAACTATTACAAGTATACGAAATTTGGCACTTTCCTACCACACAACAATACCTACAAGATGACGACGACAACTACAGTGAAGGGATTTTCTCAGGCTACGACAACGAATTTTTAAAACTGAAGCAAGAAGACCTTTGGAAAAAATAGATAAAATCATCTACCAGAAACGAGTGCGACTTCCAGACCACATCACGTCACCTTACGGATACAGAGCTCCAGTATAAAAAAGTTCCAAAACAGAAAGATCATTTTAAGTACAGACACTCATTGAGCATCATGAATTCGACACGGCAACCGTGTGATGAGGACTCCAAGTTCAAAGAATACAAATTACCTGTAGTCTTGCCTGACTATTGTGATTGTGCCAGTCGACTGAACACGTTCAAACTATGGAAATGGCCTAAACATATGAATGGGTTACCCACCCCCACATATTTAGCCAGAGCAGGTTTTATCATGCTGCTAAAACCAAACTCAAAAGTTTACGTCTGCAAGATGTACGACAATGGTCACAAGAACAATCCACGTACACGTTACACAAACCCATTCGACGAAATTTTCCAGAAGTCAAACGAAACTAGCAGACATCGATCATCAATGGCAAGCAGATTTAGCAGATATCTCTCATTTAGCGTTGTACAATCAAGGTTACACATATTTGTTTGTATCATTGACGTGTTTTTAAATCAGCCTACGTAGTTCCTTTTACTTCTGAAACATGTTCAGAGTTAGTGCGAACTTTAAAACTGGTCTTGAAACAAAGTAGTCGACATCCTCGACGATAACAAACATACAAAGGCACCGCATTCCTGAACGAAGCTTTTAAAAAAATTATTCAAAAAAGACACATTCATTTTTTTACGACTGGAAATCCTGAAGCGAAAGCTAGTGTCGTGGAACGTTTTCAAAGAACTCTGACAGAACGTATGTGGAAATATTTTACATATCAATACACTCTCAAATATATTGACGTGTTACCACGTCTAGTCAAAGCCTACAATCAATCGTACCATCAGTGCATTGGACGTGCTCCAGAAGAAGTGACACCTGAAAACGAAGTGGTGGTGTCTGATCGATTGTTTGGAACGTCAAAAACCATAAAGAGAAATAAGTGTTAAACACCGGAGATTGGGTCTGCATTGGAACAACAAAACGCACTTTTCACCAAGGTTATTTACGTAACTGAACGACATAATTTTTTTGTCACTGGACATGTGCTGTCTTTAAATTGGAAGATATGACCGGAGAAGTGTTAAAATGAACTTTTTACTAAGAAAGAAGACGACGTGTACGTTAGCGAAATCTTTCTCAATCAAAGAACACGTACATTGGGAAAACGTCGACATCAAGAAGTATAAGTTCTTTGGAAAGGATATCCATCCAGTTACGATTCTTGGATTGCTGCTTCACAAGTCATCGACTGTAAAAAGATGTAGAACTTACCACCATGCCGTTAAACACAGCTACATCTCCTTCTCAGACTTCCTCTCTCCAAGAACTACAAAAACAACCCCTGTGCCCCCACAGTGTGGATATCGTATCCATAAAAATCAAATCGTCTTATCTGCCAAATCTTTGTAGTGTATTATGTCATCGAAGCAACCATTGGAAATTTGAGTTTGCAACAAGGAGACCAACATTTGTGGACTATTTTACTCAGTAGTTGTGTTGGTTAACCTCTTCCCAATCCCTCGTTGAAATATACCGACAGTAACAACAATGGTAGGCTTGCCGCCAACGCTAGCCACAACTCTTCCAATCACAACAGCAGCCCTCTTTTGGAAAATTTGGAAAATGATTCTCCTTTGACATCGAGTGACTCATCGGAGACCAGAACTATCGAAGTATGAATAACAATTTGTAGTTACCAGTGACAGTTCTATGGGTGTGTTTCCCAACAACACCTTAATGTTATTTCGGAGCCAAATGATCTCAAGCAATATAATTAGATTGCGAAGCTCAAATGGAAGTAGCTTTGGTATAAATCATTCATCCTACTCAAGTCATCAATATCAACGAGGGTCAAAACACTATCATCCTCAACGAATAAGTTCAAGAACAGTTGGAATGTAATGATCCTGCCTATTACGAATCTAAAAAACCATCACCAACCAATCTTCAAATGAACACTTATACCATGAGAATTCCTACGGGATATTATTTTAATGCTCAATTTGGCATAGCACTGGAGAAAACTCAGCGAAGTGTGCAGATCGAATTCCATGCCATTTCTCATCGTCTTAAAATTGATTTTTCTGACGGCAAAGCACTGTCCATTACTTTTCACCGGTTTGTTTGCTATTCTGTGTGGATACACCTCTATCGTTCATATGAAAGACAGTCACAATAACTATCGGTTTTACAATCATTTTCGCTTCCCTATCAAATTGAATGAAGGACTAAATTTGATGTCTGTGCACTCTGATGTCGTCGAGTACAACGTCGTGGGAAACAGCCGTTGCTGAGAATCATTCCTTTAAAGCGGATTCTACAGTAACTGCTTACGATGAATGGGAAAACACCTATCATGTTCACTGAGAATTTGTACATTCTCATTATCTTCCTATCAGTAAGTCGTATCTTGACAGCATAAGTATAAAAGGAGATCCTGGACAAACTATTTTATTCTTCAAAGGAAACGTCACCGTGAAACTGCATTTTCGAAAACGATTCTCCAGTGAATTGTAACAGATGTATTCTGTGTACGAAGGAGTCACTCGACAACAAGGACATGGTTTAGGAGATTTGTTAAAATAAGTTTTTTGTACGGTAGCACCCATCTTAAAACCGATCGTGGCTAGAGGATTGCATGCTCTAAAAGATGCAGTTTTGACGCAAGGAAAATAATTTCTCCAAAACGTACTAATCGACAAAGTCCTAAAGAAGCCTTCATGAAAGCAGGAAAAAATGTGTTGCTTCAAACTGGAAAAGATCTCCTAGGGCACCTAGACATACAAATAAATTTGCTTCACGTTTCTGGCCAAGACATTACTTCCTCCTCTACGCCACAGCAAGGACAAGGCAGAAAAGGACGTCGAAAACCCTGCAGACGTCATAAACACGTTCAGAAAAAAGAACAATAAAAGAACAGCAGTCAGAGAATTGGACGTTTTTAATTACTAACTGAAAATGATGCACCGAGATTCTAGCGAATGTTCCAATTCAGAACTCGATCTGTTTGCCATGCCATCAACGATGACGATCCAAGGATCCCAATGGGCAGAACTTCATCCTGTGTCGTCTTTGACCACCTCATCACCCATGAAATTTGAAATGAAAGGACAAACCGAAGATTTCATTGATCTGAATAACAGTTACATGTACCTGAAAGTCAAAGTTCTCAAAAGAGACAACACCAAACCAAGAGATGATGCCAGGGTGGCTCCCATCAACAATTTCATGTATTCGTTATTCAGCGAAATGGATTTGAATAAGAAACTGGTGAGCAGCAGCATGGAGACTTACCCTTACCAAGCGTACCTGGAAAATCTCTTGACGTACGGAAGAGAAGCCAAGAACACACATCTGGATGCCTACATGGTGTGGAAACCTGACACCATGGATGCCTTCAACGACACAGAGTTGACAGAAGCTGACGATCCTCACAATGTTGGATTTAACGACCGCCCGAAAGAAAATCAAACAAGGGCGTAGTTTAGAAATTATGGATCTTTTGCATTTGGACATGTGTTTGCAAGGCAAGTATTTGTCGAATGGAGTGGATGTATGCCTGACACTGAATCGAAGTAGTACCGTGTTCCATTTGATGGCTAATACTAACGAATACAAAACGAACATCGAAGAAGCCAGACTTTACGCGCGCCGTGTGGAAGTCTTACCTAAAGTGGGTAACGACATCACTCAAACTCTGAGCAGAACGACAGCCAAGTTTCCTCTACGGCGAATGGAAGTCAAAACCTTGACCACTGCCTCTTGACTCCAATCCAAGTTCGAAAATTATGTCTTCCAAGGTCAGCTACCAAACCGTTTGCTCATTGGCATCGTAAGCAATGCGGCCCTCAATATCGACAAAAATCCTTTCGAGTTCCAACACTTCAACGTGTCCAAGATAGAAGTCACCTGAGATGGCCAAAGGTTGTGTACCAGACCCTTTGAACCTAACTTTGCTCAGAAACATTATTTGAGATCTTACACTTTTTGAAACCACAGGACAGTTAGGTATCAACAGCAACCACGATATTTCGTAGAACGATTATACAGGAGAATATGTTTTGTGAGGCTTTGATTTTAGTCCAAACCAAGGCAGGGACGAGGAACATTTCCACCCTATAAAATTATGTCAACTTCGTGTGGAACTTCAATACACGAACCTATGTTGATAGACGAAGAGGATGTATTCTATCCAGAACAACAACAGCAGTCACAAACCACAAGTGAAAAAAACAAAAATACTGTCAAGATGGCCAGAACAAAAACAACATTTAGTCTCCTGTTTTGCTCGTGAGTTGGCTGAACAAATTACAGGCCCAGCCAGAGAACATGGTTATAGATGTCAAATCGATCATCCTAGTCAGAAACAAGACTGTAAATGTTTGATGACGAGTTCAGAAGAGAAGTTGGAAGAGTATCTTGAAGATGCATGGAGTCTCATCTCAGAATAGAATTTTTTAAAAAAGTGATATAAAGACGTGCGTGATCATTCCTTACCTCCATTGACTTCTCGGAAGACAAAACGCACCGATGCCCTCATGCAACAGAGTACGGAGACTGCCCGTTCATCGACTGACTTGACAGACATTTTCAAGGAAAAAAGTCAGATGTGAATTGATAACTTATCACTACCTGTGAAAAAGAAGAAAAAAAGGGATACCTGGGAACTTCATTACCTTCTGACTCACAGTGTGTACACAGCTTCTTGGAATCCAGTGGTGTGTGCTGAAGATTAACTTCCTCATCGAAAACCTAAAGACGTTGAAGCCCGCCATCAAAACAGACGACAGTCATCAACCAGGAACCCATTGGGCAGCTGTCTACTTTCCCAACGACCACAGTGTAGACTATTTTGATTCTTATGGATTACCTCCTCCGGAAGAGAACATCATCGACTTTATGAGAAGAAATGCCGTATCTACTCAACTCAATGATGTGAGATTACAAGGATAAGATTCGATTGTGTGTGGATAATATTGTGTGTATTTTCTTCATCAACACAGTCTTGGATTTCCCTAAGAACATTTAGTGGCTTGTTTTGACCGTGAGTACTCTAGAAACGGTGATAAAATAGAAAGGTGGTTATGCGAACATTATGGCTATCTATTTTCTTTAGCTCAGAAACGTAGTGTGCATCAATGGCAAAGTGACGCATTATTAAATCAATGGAAGTCTAGTCTGACTCCACTCCACAACGTTGTGAACCTTATAAATACATTCATGTTTAATGTTTTTGGTATTTTGTAAGCGAAAAGGAAGGGACAAGCACTAATCCTTCCTCTTCACGTTGATGTCTCAGTGAGCGGGGCTTTTTATACAAAAAATGTTGATTTAGAAAATAATGGAGTTGTCTTGTTTTTTTTATTTTTTATTTGAATCACTTTTAAACATGCTCTTTCACGTTCTATCAATCTTTGTAAAAAAAAAAAAAACAAAGTTTTTTTATCACGTCCGCATACCGAATCGGAAGGATGTTTTCTTTCATGTCCGTGCTTCTCACATATAAAGTGTCGCGTTCGCCAGTCTTGCCACCCATCGTTAACTCGTCAATAGCCATGTCGTCTAAGATTGCTAAACTAAGCGAAGCCCTGGTGCATATACACATAATAAGACACAATCTCATCGAGTGGTGAATGGAGAAGATCATCATTTTCCTCAAGATAGCACAAAATCAAGTGGAAGATGCCCTGCGAGAGGAGATTCAAAGGGAAAGAGAAGAAAGGGAAGAGAAGAGAAGCAGCAGCAACACATCAACAGGGAGAGGAGAAGGAGCAATGGAAGATGGAGACAGATGAGGTCACTGTCTCCTACAGAAAGAAAAGACCCTGCGCTGTAGTGCAGCCCATGGCAAAACCTAGCCGTCCTGGATATCGTCGTCGCTAACATCTCAAAGGTCAAGAACGACACCAAAAGGCCCTTTTCATGGCCATCCATATCTCTTTGAAAAGAGATACTACTAAATCATTTACATGTCTTGTTTGTATGTTTATGTATATCTATGTCCTCCACAGACAACTAAAACTTAAACCCCTTCTACCCCCGTGTAATAGTGTATTTGTGGGTATAGTGTGCATGTATAAACACCACCTATCCCTTATATAATGTTAAACCTATGTGAAAAAAAAAGAAGAATATTTTCTTTTAGGTATCTTGACTTGTATTCTGTGCTACACCTACAAAATCTTTCCTTCACGTCCGCGTACCGAATCGGATGGATGTTTTCTTTCACGGCCTCGCTTAAAGCATATAAAGCGGTGCGTTCGCTAGTTTTTACGTTCGTCGTCGATTCGTTCGCAACGAAGAATGGCTAGTCAGCACTGCAGAGTTGGAAAATTTATGGAAGCCATCAATTTGATGGAGAGAGTGGAGTACCTCCTGGGCCGGGGTAAAGAACTAGCACCATTTCAAGAGGGAGACGACCTTCTTCAGAGAAGTGATGAATGAAGAAGTGGCGAAGATCAAGGCAACATGGGCAAAGGTGAAAAGTGCAAAATAGCGGGAGAAGGAGAGAGATTCCCATGCCTCAGTGCCCACTGGATGAGGGTTCAGGAGAAAATGAGGCAAAGGGTGGGATTAAGACTGGATCCCGGATGAGGAGGAGAAAGAAAATTGGAGGAAGGAAGACAACGAGCCTCCTTTTAGGCTCACTGTCTCCGTCGGCCGTACGAGGGAGTACTTGTGTCAGATGTGCCCTAGAGCACGCCTTGGGAGGTGCATTTGTACTGGATATCGATAAATATCAGCGATCTAGGATAACCCAACGGCCCTTTTCACATCTCTAGAGAGATACTATTCAAAAGCATTACCCACTTTTGTTTGTATGTCTATGTCTGTGTCTATGTTCACAACCCAACTAAACCTTAAAAACTCCCCTCTTGTGTGTGATAGTATAATATATTTGTGTGGGTATTGTGTGTCTATAAACACTCCTGCTCTTGTGTGATAGTATGTTTGTATGGATATAGTATGTGTATAAACACTCCTGCCCTTGCTTAGGTGTGATAGTATGTTTGTATGTATGTAAGTATAGCATGTGTATAAACACTCCTTCTCTTTTCGTTGGATAGTATGTATAGGATGCTGGATAGTATGTTGGATGGTATATCAAAAAGTGGTGTGGTGGATAGCAATCAGAAAGTGTGTGTTCAAAAGTAATCAAAATGTGTGTGTTGGATAGTAATCATAAAGTGTGTGTTGGATAGTAATCAAAAAGTGGTGTGATGGATAGTAATAAAAACGTGTGTGTTGGATAGTATCTGCAAATTTTAACATTAACATTCCTGTCTGAGACCATAAACTTTTATGTCATATCACTCCTCAATGTAAACCTACGGCGTAATGTTAAAATCCCGTATGGGGCTATAAACTTTCGGCCCTCCACCAGGGATCTTACTTATTACCACCGTAGTTGTTACTCTGTTATAATATACAAAGCAATATTTGTCTTCGATGCACTGAGCTTTCGTTAACGACTCTCTTTCTCTCTCTCTCAATGTCTCTGCACTTTAAAAGTTCCATTAATTGTTATTAGAACGAAAGTATGGTTGTGTATGATATAGTGTGTACAAGACCGAAGTGAAATTTAGAATTTATTAGATTGTAATATTTTGTTTCTCATTTATAGTGTAAAGCTTAATAAAAATGACCATTGGTTTTGGCCTTATAACTGGCTCGCACAGTCATCAGTTTATTTTACTGATGCGTCAATATATGAGGTATAAGTGGATCACGTGATTGATCATATAGCAACGTTAAAAAAGACATGTAGGGTTCACCGTCTGGATACTATCTATCCAACAGGTTTAATTCTAAGATTATATATGAACTTGATTGATAAATTTATTGTATTTGGTCACTTCTATTGTTTTCGGTGTGGGTTAGAAACACATTCTCAATAACTGGTTTTGTTGGGCTGAACCCGCTTTAAATTATTTTGCCTACAATGTTTTGTGGTATTTCTGTTTCTCAACGGTAACCTATACAACGCAGCAGTTTTTGTGCTGTTTTTTTTTTTTTCTTTTTTTTTTTTTCATAAAATGTTTTTGGTATATTTACATGATAAAAAATGCAAAAATGTATCCACAATAATATATACATGATACATAATTAAATACAAAACCACCGCTTTTTTGGTGTGTCAGAAACACACGCTCAAAAATTGCTTGGGCTGAGCCCCGCTTTCAAGTATTTTGCCTACAAATTTTCTTTATACATACAGCAGCCTGGTCCTTTTTTTTTCCTATCCTACTACAGTATATACAATGAAAATTGTCTAAGCCACAACAATGGAACTGAAATTTATTTATTATTTGTAGAAAACTGACAAAAATATCAATACAACAATATTGTGCAATTTAAATCTGTACAATCCTCTCTATGGTGCTTCTTTTGAATTATTTATTTATCAAAATAAAAAAAAAAATAATTTAATTGATCCTAATTTTAAAATCTGATATTATAAATTTTACAATCTTAAAATCTTTGGACAATAATTGTACAAAGTGGCATCATTCAGTATAAATACTGAAATGGAACGTCTGTTAAATGAAACATTTTGATTCACATTTTGGATACTTCAGACATATCTGAAAAGTTCTAATTATAAGACTATTTATAATCTTCATTGATAAATTCATAATATTTAATCAATTATGCATATTTAAACGGAAATAAAACTGTTTGTCTCTATTTTTTTTCTTTATATATATTCTACCAATAAATAAGAAAAACTTGTATCTACCTATACCGCTTCCTTTGGAGGGTGTGGTTAGATGCAGTGCTGCGCACGCTCAACAGTTCGTATTCAGGGTAGAAAGCTGAAGGAAATCCGGTTGTTTTACACCCTGGGAGATGAGCTATGCTATATCTGTAGGCTACTCTATTCAATGTATGGGGTGTCTGACGGGTAAATTATTCCATTATTACATTACATCTTTTGTGTACTCATGAGAAAGACAGTCCAACAAAGGAAGTATCATCTATTTAAAGAATAAAAACAGCCAAAAAACACCCGGACGCAAAAACCAAATCTAATAAAGAGGACGCTCAAGCGTCCTCTAAAATAACAAAATATGCCGACCATTTTGCAGGCCTGCAACCGTATATGCTGTAAACCATGCAAGTAAATGAGGGCGCTTTTCGCAGGAAAGTGAGTATGTTTCTAAGATCGGAATGTTTCTAAGATCTGAGCAAAACACCCCCCCCCCCCCCCCAAAAAAAAAAAAAAAAAAAAAAGGAAGACAGGGTGAATGACACTTGTTTTATTGATACAAAGAATACATTATTACAATCTTATATGCACTGCACTTCCAATATAGACACTTTATTGTATGAATCCGGGAATTTAAAATCTAAACGAGTCGTTTCATTATAGAGGTACAATAAGCCTGTTTGTAATCGTAATCAGTAATGAGAAGTTATCTCCCTTAACCTGATCGCTATCATGTGCTTAAGTGTGTAAGATAGGCGGACAATTGCCAAGGGTACGTAAATATGCAAAAACGGACACAAAGGTCGAGTCCATCTTACATGCAAACAGGGAACATGCTGATTATAAACAAATTGTAATAAATTTCAGATAATTACCAAGAACTTTCTCCAAACTGAAGAGTAGTAACCGAAATATATATATGGGGAGTCTCGAGTCTTACGTCTACAATAAATAATAATTTCTGAGCACTTTTACGTAGAATAAATATAACAACCGGTTCTCCCTAAAGTTGGATCATGCCATCTTGAGTTGACAATAACAAGTATTTACATGAACACTTTGTATATTTATCTCAGTCGACGATTGTAACTCTGTTTCATGAAACTATATTTGTAAACTATACTCATCAAATAAATGTACAATTTTATAACTGACATATTAATTTAGCAAATTATTACTGTGTGGTCGGTGTTAATGACGGATTAAGAGCCTTCACTTATTTGTTATTAAGGTTTATCAACGTTTATTTTCGACCCCCCCCCCTCCCCCTCTTAAATCAAAATACAAGCACAGACCCGTTTGATGACTGGCATGGGGGCCAGGAGGTGCTAGTGACGCCAGTTCGTGTCTGTATTTCTGAAAGTTTGAAATGACAGTCGCATGGAAAATCTGTGTAAATGAAAATGAAATCGTAGAACTCCCAAACTGAGACATTTAGCAACTGGTGAAATTAAAAATAAGCGTATATTTAATAAAAGCAATAACTGTATATTTCAGCTCACTTTCAGAAATATATATTTGAAATTTACGACAACATGAGATAAAGGAATCTAGAAATAATGACACACCGAGGAAATAGATTACTGTAACAACGGAATATAGAAATAATGACACACCGAGGAAATAGATTACTATAACAAAGGAATATAGAAATAATAACACACCGAGGAAATAGATTACTGTAACAAAGGAATATAGAAATAATGACACACCGAGGAAACAGATTACTGTAACAAAGGAAAATACTTTGCATAGCATTATAATTACATGCAAGTCAATAAGACAGTACGTTTTATACGAGAGAAATATTTACATTGTGCATTGTGACAAGAATGCTCTCTCATTTATATATATATATATATATATATATATATATATATATATATATATACACACACACACACACACAATCTGTTCTCCCTAAAGTTGGATCATACCATCTTAATAATAAATTATTACGTATGTAAACTGGAAATAATACAAGTATAATGTATTTCGCGTACGAAACACGCACACACACACACACACTATATATATATATATATATATATATATATATATATATATATATATATATATATATATATATATATATATATATATATATATAGACATACACACACACATCATATGACAAATAACAGTCATTTCAAATGCACTGGATCAGCAGGACATCACATGTGTCAGGGATTGTTTAAGATAAATCCAACACAATGGCAACAAACAGTGAAAAACTAGTTTTTATCTAGCCTAAGCGCTTTCGACTCTCACTGCGTCTTTGTCAAAGGCAAATACAAAACAGACAAGAACAACAATAAAAACAAAAAGCGCTGAAATTACAAAAGTTTACATTACTGTTTCTAAAGGAATTAAAGCTTGAAAATGTTTGACGTTTCGCCTCGTTGGCTTCGAACTTGACCGATGATTTGATAAACTAGTTAGGTGGCGTTCTACAGATATTACGTACTTCTGAGAGAGTGACAGGTGTAAGGTAAAGTTGTTTGCATTTGCAACATGCACAATGGAGAGAATGTTGGCGTACCTCTATGCTACTTTCGTGTACTGTGGCTGAAATTTCTTTACATACTGTACTTGTGAAAATTGTACATGATCTAAGCACGCAGCAGACAACAATGGTTGCTCACATGTGCTCGAACAATCAGCCCTGAATTAGTTCAAAGGATACTAACTTGGGCAGTTATTAAAAATAGGGAAAACGAATTTTGCCAGAATAGGCAAATACCAGCTTCTGAAAGTGCAATGAATGAATTACAAAATAAATAAAAAGTAAAAAGTTATCGGCTCGTTTTGTTTTACAATTTATCTTTGAAATCCAGGAAGTGAAAATGACCAAGCGGAGCTAGCAGTTTTTTTTTATAGGTGCACATCTGAAGTAAAGCCAAGGTGTATACTCTATAACCCAAAATATACTCATCAATCATATACCCAAATAAAGTGAATTAGAAGTTGTTTTAACAATACCTAACATATACGAGGTCTTTTTTTAAATAGCCAGGATAACCAGTGAGGAAAACCTGGGAAATTCGTTTTCTTTAAAAATCTAACTAGTTGCAAAATACGAAACTGTAGAGCGCCACCTTAGTATTGACCTACAAAGGGAGGAACTATAGTGCCATCTGTTTTTTAATGTAAAGTGGTGAAACCGTGAATTATATCCCGGATATTAATTGTTTCTGTAATGCGAATATTGACCATAGCAATAATAACACCAGGAAGAACTACAAAAAACAGTAGTAATTATAGGTGAGTGAGTGACTAATGAGCAAAAAGAATGAATTATTTAAATGAAAAAGTGGTGGCTGTAAACAGATGCTGATTTTATTTGCGGTTTAAGCCGCTTGGTTTAAGTGTTCTAAGGCGGCGTATCCAGTAAGATTCCTTTTCTTTCCTGGTTTCAGAACTCCAGTTGTGGTTGTGAGCAATTGCAGTCAGTGTTACATCACTGGAAGTGTGTCAAGGGGAAGAGAAATGTTCTACAACTGGACTTCTGTCCAGCTTCTTTGTCATTCAATTAGATCTGTGAAGTTTATCCTTGTGTGCAGCTTTTCGGTTTCTCCGACACAATGAAGACCGCAGATCTTACATGTAAATAAGATAAATTACATTCTCTGTTTTGTACGTCTGTTTGAACCATGTATGTTCAATTTTTCGCTCGTTGCTGTGCTAGAGAATGTGCTGGTCTCTATCATATGTTGACAGGTTTTGCACCTTTTATCACCACAGGGACCAACCAAATATATGTAGTGTATGCATATGTGTGTTTGTGTGTGTCTGTAGATGATTTTATCACCACAGGTACCAAATATATGTAGCGCGCGCGCGCGTGTGTGTGTGTGTGTGTGTGTGTGTGTGTATAGATGATTTTAAATGGGAATTCTGCTAGGACTTCACTTAAATGTGTCCAGTGAGTAAGTACAATTTAGACGATGATTCACGTAATAATGCCGCAATCTTAAAACAGGCATGAAAATATGAAAATGTAACAAACAAAAAAATATGAAAATTTAACAATGTAACAAATGAAACAATAACACATAAAATGTGGATTGATTTCATGAATATACTATCATCCTCGGATACCCAGGGCTAACGAAATCTACTTCTCTATAACGATTAGCGGCCTTGGATACCCAGGGCTAACGAAATCTACTTCTCTATAACGATTAGCGGCCTCGGATACCCAGGGCTAATGAAATCTACTTCTCTATAACGATTAGCGGAGTTATTTGGCCTTGGGTATCTAAGGATGGGATAATATCAAAGTTATTTTGAATATTTATGTGGTCCCAAGATCTGGAGCTTTCCCGAATTCTATAGTTTAAAGCGACAGTACACTGCTGGTTAACAGAAAGCAGAGTGCACGTTATGCACAAGTGCAGACGGTTGAACGAGCATGAAATTACAGATAAGCGAGTTAATCGTTTAATAAATTTAACACCACAAGAAAAATCACACTCAAGACGTTTAAGTGACGATAAAACGACAGTACGCCCAGTGGCGGCACGAGGGTTCGAGGCGCCTGGGGGCAATCCTCTTTAGTGGCGCCCCAATCAAGGCGCCTAGGGGCATTGTCCTTTAGTGGCGCTATTCTTTGCCACATAGAGCACTGTTTTTATGTCAGTTGCCAACCTCCAACCCCAACCTCCCATCTACACCCCGGTTACAGCTAAAAAAAAAAAAAAATACTCCCCACGGCACACCCCCCTCGCCTGGCGCCCGAGGACAATTGCCCCTTCCCACCACTACCCCCAGTCGCGCCGCCACTGAGTACGCTCTTTTTTTTAAATAAGCTTTCATCTTCTGAACTGTTTGGGCATGAAGACAGATCAAATAAAGACTCCATTCGCGTAAAATAAACAAATACCACAAATTTAGTGAAGCATTTGAAAATATTCACGTACAAGACAGTAATTTACCCTTTGTTAGCAATTTATCAACGAGAAAATTTGTCATAACAATGGCGTACGAAATATAACAACAGAAAAACCCAACATCAAAAGTGTTTGTAATAATGAATCATAGCATGACAAAACTCAGTGACAAATCCGAGGACTCAGCGTCTATTAAACAACAAAGTACAAGCAAACAAACAAAACAAAAACAAAAACACGCCCAAAGAACACATGTAAATGCACTTTTTTCGAGTAACCGGGACTTCTGAACCGTTTAGTTACGCTTATTGTGTGGACCTGTACGTACGTTAAATTCTGCAACAGGACAACAAGAGCACAATAGGTCAGCACGAAAAGCACAATGAAAGAAAGACTACTGCCAAAATAAGTAATGTTGCAGTAGTCATTATAAAGATACATGATATATACAGAAATCAAAGAATTTCATGGCAATATTTGGCATTAGTGAAAGATTTATTCCTGTACCGGTCTTGAAAAAAATATGTCATAATGCCCTTGATCACTGGATTTGCTTTCAATACAAAGGACAAAAGTATCAGATTTCTATGTCATGTGGAGTCGCGGTGGCTCAGTGGTTAGCATGCCAGACCCGCGACCTGAGGGTGCGGGTTCGAATCTTTTCATCGGATCAGCCCAGGTCGGTTACCGTAGTATGTCCCTGGGCAATGCACTTTATTCCAATTACGTCGGCACGATATAACCTTCATGTGTTGCTGTGCAGTTTAATACCAAACCAAATCAAATCAACATCTCATCATAGGCATATTAGTACCGTATATACTAGCCTATAAGTTTCATCCAACTGCAAACTGCACAGACCCAGATCTGCCGTCGCATAATGCGGGGACAGATCTGGGTCTGTGACTAGTCAGCAGAACAAACAACATACACCCTGATGTGGGTCTATATTGTTTGCAGTTGAATCCGACTTGAACGCGAGTACATACGGTACTTATCGATAACATATCGTCATTGGCATACACTTACTTATCGGATACAATAATGACAGTCATATATTCAATTCCATACACATCACATTAATACACTTTCTGCAATTGTTTGACATTTTAAAAAAAGTATTTTTCACTTATTTTCATTTCGTCAGTATTTTCATATTACTGTATTTAATAACAGGATAACACTGAAGATAACACGTTTCATTCGTTTCACAGTGTTCCTCTTGAAGGTTACAAAGGAAAAGATAATAATGTTGAAGAAAACTTTATATCCATAAATTTCAAAAGAAATAAACATAGAATATCCTAAACTTATTTATTATTATTATTGTATTCTATAAATCTTTGCAGTTAATATCACAAAGCATTTATGAAAAGCAAGAAAGCATAACCAGTATCAAACATGTATTCTTCTCGTGTGTCGGAACATAGGCGATAGGGGGCGTTGTCTCCTCATTTTGAATATCCATAATTTTATCACTGATGTTATCTCTGGGATAAACCAATCAGAAGACGGTATTATCAGAAGACGGTATTATCTCATTTGGAGAGGTGACTTACTTGCCATTTATCCCTATCACTCCTCCCACTTGAACGATATTCATATTCCTGCAACAGCGCTTTTATATAATGAAATTTGTGTCATTAAAGGCATTTAAACATTTTATTTCCATGATTTTCAGAACTGAATCTATAATAGGTCGGAAATGAATCAACCTGGAATTATAATAAAACACCGTGGACAAAGTACGAGTTCAAATTTGGTTCAGATATCCTCACAAACCGGAAACAGGCCTTGGACCAGTATGCTAAAATTATGCATGCAGAATGATGGCTTCCCTTCATTTTATAAAAGTCCTCCGTACCCCAAAAAGGAGTCGCCCCAAATATTATTAGTTACATGGTTTATCAGTGATCAGGTATGGAATCATACCTAGTAAGTAGAAACTTATCGGGCGACACGCTTGCAATGGCATACTTTTCACTTACTTACTTGATTACATTATCCTCGTGTGCGGCACTTCGGCCATGTACGAGTATGGACTTTTCACAATGGGTCACCTTCTTTTATAGCTCGGGAAATGCCATTATAAGCACTCGGAACGTCCTCGGCCTTTTCTGTGAAAAACATCGGATATGTCTCAGTTGGCATCAAATTTGAATTTCATTCATAAGTAGAAATATCATATCACGTTTTGGGACGCGAGACGAAATACTACTCCACTGTGTATATGAAAAGTGAAGTATTGATTGATTTTAAAAAAAAGATTCAAAAGCTACTTTCAGTTAACAATATTTTTTCTTATTTCGAATATGTTTAATTGATCTGTTATTTAGTCCATATAATTTCAGGAAATGGATCGTAGGGTACGTACTACTTTGTTGCGCAAGAATTTTGTGCTGTTTGGTTTTTTGTTCTTCCCAAAAATAGGGAAATCAATCCGCATTGTACATCCGCGTTTTCTTTTGGTTTGGCAGAGAAGGCCGAAGTTAAAATCTGCTAGAAAATTGCAGGAAGGCTTTTTCTTGATTTAGCCATGCTCTCGAACGATTCTCCCAAAAGTATCTGACAAAATGAACGTGTTATGCTTAAACTAGCAGGTCTAGGGCTCTCAAAGTAAAATTGTGGATTTTTTTTATTTATTTTTTTTGGCGTCAAAAATGCACAGCTAGACTAACATAAAACGACGTTTTAAAACGAGGCTGACCCGAGATCAGAGGGTATGTGCGTTGTTTATGATACCGCGTCTGGGGAGCAGTTGGTTGCACTGGACCACTAAGAAACCGTGCAACGAATTTTGGTTGCACTCCATAGTTTCTTATTTTGCACAGGTCAAATTTCTAAAAAGAAAAAGTTACGCTCAACATTTAATCAAATGGGATAATATGTTATTTAATTAAGAATCTGGGAATGTTTATGTTGGCGTGAATCAGTTTATTTAAGCATTTAATATACACCAGACGCTGCGGGTATCTATCTCAGTATGATTACTACAGGGTTAGAATGCAAAACTATGCGCCCAGAGCGAACGCCCTGTTTTAGAAAGGAAAAAATGTGTACCAAATTCATTTATATAAAATTACTAGGGTTTTACGGGTCAGATCTTCTACAAATTGCGTCTACACAAAGGCAAATTAAGATACTTTAATCTCAGTACAAGTGTAGGTGTGGAAAAATTTATTTGTCAGAACATGGACAAGCCAAACATATCGAACTTCGGCGATTTTTACAATTAGCAAGCTGGATTTAAACGGGTGCAGAATAAGACTGACTTAAAAATACGATAAAATCACCAGCTACACTAGCAAAGACTTTTATTTTCCATCGTATGATATGAAAAATCCCCAGTTTTTGACAGTTTTCACCGCAAAGATTGAACCTCAAGCAGTTGGCATATGTGTCCGAAAGTGAAATATTTTGACAACTGTGGAGCGTAACTTTATAGTAACGGCAGAGAACCAGTCTAAATCGACCGATGACTTTAACTACATCTTTTCACATTTTTTTTTTCTTCATAAAAATTGTATGCGAAGACAAGGCCGAGAAACCTTCACCGACTTCATAACAAAATAATATCATTTGCAAAGTCATGTCACACTGACCAGGTATTTTTTCTACTGATCTGGTATGAACAATGAAAACGCAAGAAATTTGTTAGCGATGTGGTAAAAAAAAGTAGTTCCTACTCCCCTGTGCCACATATAGTGAGCTATGTGCAAAAAAAGGCGCATACACCGATTACACATGCCAATTATTTTGTTTGTGATGGAATTTTTTTAATGAGTCTAGATAAATTTTACGTGTTTGTAGCTTCAGGAGTAACAATATTGCCCAATGGTCAAATCGCTTTCACGCGCAAAGGTGTAAGAGAGAGAGAGAGAGATATGGTAGCTCAGTTGGTAGAGAGTCGGACAAGTAATCCATCAAAGAGTCACGTGTTCGGTGTTCGATACCTACTCAGGCCAGTCAGGGTCGGCTGCCTCAGTGTGTACTTAGGAAAGACACTTAGTGCACATTTCCTCTGCATGATATAGCACAATTGCTGTTAAAACCAACAAAACAAAAACAAAGGTGGGGTGGATGGCAATTTAAGGCAGTGAGACAACCTATCATCATTACATACATGCAGTTCTATCTGCCTTTTCGCACTGGGTACACTTGTGCAAATATATTTGGGTCTACCAATAACTCAAGAAAACATGTATTGCTAAGATGATATTCCTAACCGCTATATATCGGTGCACCCACACTTACACTGCAATTTATACTGTGAGACGATAACATTTTGAGTCCCCTCGAAAACATAATGGTGTACTAATCTACACACTCAAACTCAATATAATTGCTTCGCTATGAACTAATGCTATGTGGATATGGATAATGGAGAATAAACACGTTTATGACAAAATATATTTATGGGTGACGAAAATAATTTGGACACGAGATTTTACTCGTGAATACACTGTAATAATGCTATGGACACGGGTGGTTGCCACATCGTCGCAGGGTAAGTGCCTACATAATGGTGAATACATTTTTATTTCAGCTTCAATACCTTTCCTCTATAGATGCCTTAATTTAGCAGAGAAAAGTCATATCCCTCTGCCTGGCCCCCAGGTGTCGAGGTGTAAGACATGACAATGGTAAAATCGTACAACTTTACATGTGCCAGTATTTATGGTTTTCACGTCAATATTCATTCTCTTACACAAGATATTTGGAAACTGGAGATACATTCATGCATGAAATGTGTGACTTTTAATCATTTCCATATTTATAGAAAAAAAAATTCGTAGTCAGTGTTAACGATGTATTGAGAGATATAAGCGTTCGAGCGTGATTTTTGTTTTTGTTTTATGTTAATGATCATTTATTCTAAAGGCTATCTTAGAAGGAAATGTTTACTAATCTGAATTGTGTCCAAACTGATCCACACTGGCAAAGTCAGTTAATCCTCCTCGTTGTTAAATTTTAAACTGTATGTTAGATTAATTAGCAATACGGCAGTCCTACTTTCCGGTACCTGAACAGCCTAAAACTGTTTTCTAAATCTAAAGAGTATCTACCCGCAAAGAAGCGTATTGACAGCAATAAGTGATTTAACCTTTTCCATTAAATATTGTCCTTGTTTAATGTAACTTATTATTTTCTGCACTACTGATTTTGAGTCGTGGTTGTTTGTGCGAATAAAGCTATTCCTGGGCAACAATCTCCAAAACAGTGGGGAATATTTCTTCATAGCCAGTCTTCTGTAGCCAGTATATTATTACTAACAAATCAGGTAAAACAGAAAATCATTCAAACGTAAGAATATGAAAGGACGTATATTAATGTAGATAAAATCTGTAGACTATTCCCTTCAATCTGAATAAATTAGGGGCTCAAACTGAGATGCGCTTAGTGTGTGTGTGTGTGTATATATATATATATATATATATATATATATATATATATATATATATATATATATATATATATATATATATATATATATATATACTAAACTAGCCCATATGTAGACTGACCACTTCTGTAAAACAGCATATAATTTCCTACATCTTACAATACATTGGGCAACTTTTCGTACACTGTACAATCCATATAAATACAGTCTGGATTATGATTAACATTGCTAATATGGTCAATTTTATCTGGTACAACATGAATTAAAAAGAAAGAGAGAAAAAAAACCCTAAGAGCTCGTGCGGCCTTTTGCATGAATAAAGTAGATGATGCCCACGAGGTCATAAGATCATAATAATAACTAGAGTTTAAGACTACGACTCGTCGACTACAGCACACATAGACATATAAGGTAATTGGCAGCAATTATTTTTGAACAATCTCGCATACTAAACGGCGGTAATATCATCGTTACTAGTCTATTAATACCCCTAATCAAACATAAATTAACATTTTCAATCTACCCTGGTCCTTATGCTTCATATGTACCATCCAATCACCCCGAGAGTTTATAAAGTCGTGATTTTGGTTCGTCTTTTAAGGGGGTATATCTCATATTTTGGTCTTCCAATACATAGACTGAAAGTGACGCAATTCAATTTAAGCAGTATCCAGTAACGAAGAAATCTGAACAAAGTCAATATGGAAACCATAGTCTCTTTGCCTAATAAATGTTATGGGTTTTGGGGTCAGGCTTTCACAAAGTTTAAAGGATGGCCTTTAGAAGACAGATTATTAAATATGAACAAAACTGCAATACCGCAAATACTCTCAACCCATGGTGAGTAATTCCTTACTAAATTCCCGGATTTGTTTCAAAGATAAAAGCTTTACTATTTCGTCTACATGCATGACAGTTGAGAATTGATCTCTATATTAAATGTTAAAGTTTCAAATTACAATCTAAACTATAACTATGCAGAACTGATTTTCTTACGGCTTGTGTAATTTTATATTCATTTTGGAAGCTGTACTCAAGTTATCCTATCCGTCTTTGAGAAAAGAAAATACGGTTTCCATTTCAAATATTTTATATGCAGTGAACAAAATGACTAAAAATCTGAAACTTTTATCTCATTTAAAAATGGATACTTTCTTTCGATGAATGACATATGGCATATCTTAATATACTCCAAGTCCGTCTCAAAAGGATCCAGCGGGCACGTCCTTAAAATTTAAGAAAAATATTAACCGAATTAAAACTAAAAACTACCAGGTACAAGCCTTCTCAACGTGATAGCCCAATTATTTTGAGGAAGTAAAGGAATTTCAATTTCGGTTAGAAGTACGATTTGTAGCAGATGACAGCAAACGCAGAAATTCCTGTACAAATTGGCCATTATTGCAAGTCATTTTGGCTAATCTTATGCACTGGGGATACGATTGGTACCATGTTTTGTTTTAACTATCTCACTCCATATATCAGTGAACAATTTTTAAGATGATAATCATTTATTTGCTCAAAATATTTTAGATCTCGTGTTGTCAAGGCTTGTAGCTATTATTTGAAATTGGCTAGGTATCTTCTCAGTAAAACTGAAGGAAGTGCCTCTTAACCCTACTGAGACGGACTTTGCAAGACACCATGTACAAATGACTGCAGGGAACCGTTTTTCACAGCTATCATTCAGAGAATAATTTGGACCTTAAAACACCCACTCGAGTCTCGTTTCATAACAGATCCACACTCACCTCTTCGAGCGTTCAGAGATACACTTGTACGTAATTGTTCACAAAATTAAAACGAAACCCTGAGAGGCATTTTAAATCTCTTCATGCACCGTCCACTTTTGTGTTTTCAATTTGTACCTCTTAAACTTTTATGCTTTTTCTTTGACCTTTTCCTTATTGCTGTTATGAAACAACCAGTTGCGCTTTCCACTTGATCTTCATTCATGTATAAATGTATTTAAACAAAAAATGACGGCTCATTCATTGCTGCGTTCAATTCACAGCACATGTCGCACATTTCGACCCACAACATGCAAGCATTGCCACGCAGTTTCTTATATGAACAACTTTCATCCGATCATATCTTGGAATGATCTCTGCAAAAGCTCTTTACAATAGGCACGATCCTTGGCATTATTACACATGCAAATCATTTATAACAATAAAGCGTATCCTCTCAATGTATACTACCTTTCATTGAGTCTACTTGTACTACAAGAAACGCCGTGTTTTATCCAGTGAAACTAAATCAGATTACGTCATCATTTAAGACACGTAATACAAGTCTCAAAATCCTCAAGAATAAACACGGTTCTAGAACAAGTTATCTTGACAAGTCTCAAAATCCTCAAATAAAACACTGTTCTAGAACAAGTTACCTTAACTTTTCCTCTCTTCCACAAGTTTCACTATGCATTGGTCTCGAAAGTTTTGGTAAATAATCGACTCTACATATGAGTGTATGCGGCTATATATTGTATGATATATCAATAGCAGATTGCATCATCTCATTGCAGGAAAAAATCTGAGCACGCGATATTTATAAACTATTCTTTGAAGACTTTCCTACACGTAGATGTATGTCGTCGTCACACCGAATTCCGAGCTATTTCGTGCACTGGGTGGATCCCCAATTTCATCAGGGTCCTCCGGGCCATGAGACTTGCCGTTGACTTGTAAGATACGTTGAGCAAATTTGAATTTGTATTTCAAGTCTCTAGCAAATGGCTGCGCCAAACTCTCGCACGTTCGCATTGCCTTCTTTATAACAGGATGTGGAGACAGCTCGTGTAAGTTTAGAGCCAGATGGAATGTTAACGGTGACCCAAGCGGAATTTCAAACAATGTGTACCTTTTCGGATCCAGAATGCATCCCACGATAGTTGACTCATCGAAAGAGTCCAGTAACGTGAACATACCTGAGAAAGGGTTGATCCTTGGACGCCGTTTGCCGTATACGTATCTCACCATGCCTGGGAACTGCTGTGTATCAATCAGACTCTCGCTTTTAACCGACAGTCGACCGTTCCCGTTCATGTTGGGCATGACCTCGATGAACTCTCCCTGATGGCTCATGGGAATGATGATTTCATTATTCTTCTCGTCGCGGCATTTGAGGTATTTGTGGTCCTGTACGAAGCTCTTCTTATGATTTAAGTATTTTGAATCAGTTTTGACCTTGGCGGTCCCGGTGTAAACGGATTCAATTAGGAACACATTTCCAGGCGCATAATCCACTTGGGGGTACTCGCTTCCGCTCTTGCCTTCAGTGATGTAAAATGCAATCAAACGCGCGAGGTTCAGGAAGGCCTTGACGTTAGATTGGGGTAACGTCTCAATCAACTTATGTGTGTTGTTATCCTTGGATGTTCGGCACCTCAGCCGTAGAAAGGAACCTGAAAATCCAGAACATAAGCGACATGATAAATTGCTGTGCGCTAAATTTTGTCTTAGATATAAAAATACTTAATAATTAACACAATTTGATCACTTTCATGGATAAACTTGTGGAAGAATGGCAGTTGCATTTTTCATGTAATTGGGTAATGAATTTATCATATGACATTATTTATTTGAATTTAACGTTATTTATATTTCATTTGCTAAGGTTTTGAAAAGAAAATAAGTACAATATATGTTGTTGTCCAGCTGTGGTTATTCTGCTTAAACCACCCAGCCCCCACCCCCGTCTACATTTGACATTTAAAAAAAAGATGTAGAATATTGAAATAAAATCGATTCTTCTTTGAAATCGGCATGATAAATTGGAAATTGTTTAAGTCTTTTTAACGTGATATCACATACATATATACATACATACATACAGCCAGACAGACAGACAGACAGTGAGACGCAATAAGCTATCAAACATTCAGTCATGTATGAATCATAAACCTAGCACTCTATGTTTAACACAGACAACTTCAAATTAGGTAAAATTTACAGTACTTGTATACAAGTGTAACGTTGTTGTTGTTGTTGTTGTTGTTGTTGTGCCTTTTCAGTAATCAGCATACAGCTTTGATATCCCTTATATGACTAATACGAGCTTTAACTGCTAGATCTCATCTGTATTTCATGTTTACTTTTTGATCGTGAGCCATGCGTTTCCAGTAAAAAGTAGTTATAATTACTTATCACGACATTTAAAAAGCCAATAACTAGTATGAGCCAAAAATAGGTCTTCTTGCACCCCACCCCACCATCACCGAGTAACCTTCATATCTCACCAATCATCTTTTAAAGATTCACAATTCATTCTCTAACGTCTCTGAATGCATTATTTATTGAGAGTTTTTACTGTTCAAAGCACAATAGTTTTGCCTTATATAGTATTGTCATATTATCGTATTACAATACACAACCTTTAAAACAAAACACAAAATGCAAATAATATCATTAAAATCGAGATCTCCAGCATAACGGAGATCTGACGAACACCAATACGAGGTCATGTTCTGCTGACCTTTCGATTCACCAATCAAATTACAACTTCCATGTTTATGAAAGTGAAGAACATAACGTTTCTAACGATAACTCTCCCTAGCAAGAATTGCAACACTTTATCTGATAGGCTACTTAAAATAAGTGGACATAGAATTCCAAAGGTCACAAGAACATTTTATAAGTAGATCTTGATTATAATCAGATGGGACATTCAAAATAACTGTACATATAGGGGATGAGACAATAACTTTGTCTTCGCTTCTGTATCAACAACCTGCAGTGATAATGGAATGTGTTCGCCAGCTAATAGAATTTGAAAAAGACACAGCATACCGTAAACAAACATAGTACAAATGGAAAATGAAATATATGCAGCGGAATATTTGAATGAGCATGATACTTTACGTTACAAAGAAATAAGACTCTATACTTCATACGGTTTGATAGGCTTCAAATGAAAAGATGTTCTTGTTTTGTGTGTTTGTACAGTTTTTTGTATATTTTGATATATTATTGTGCTTCATAATCGGGAACGTGAAATTATTTTGAGTTGTAACAGCGTTGTGCATTGTTAAGATTCTTTAATCATATACTGTTTTTACACATACATGTATATTCTTAATAACATTCTTCTTGTGTGTAGATCTTTAATCATATACTGTTTTAGACATACATGTGTATTCTTAATAACACTCTTCTTGTGTGAAGATCTTAAATCATATACTGTTTTTACGCATGCATGTATATTCTTAATAACACTCTTCTTGTGTGTAGATCTTTAATCATAAACTGTTTTACACATACATGTGTATTCTTAATAACACTCTTCTTTTGTGAAGATCTTAAATCATATACTGTTTGTACACATACATGTATATCCTTCATAACACTCTTCTTGTGTGTAGATCTTTAATCATATTCTGCTTTTACACATACATGCATAATCCTTAATAACACTCTTCTTGTGTGTAGATCTTTAATCGTATACTGTTTTTACACATACATGCATAATCCCTAATAACACTCTTCTTGTGTGTAGATCTTTTATGTTAATATTATCGCCTAATTCATTAGAAATCATTAAATTTATTTTGCCAGGGCAAAGATCATATTTTAAACCTGGATAAAAATATAAAGCGACAGTTTTCCCTGAAAGTTTGGATTTTACATTGCAAATGATATCGCAGTTTGAACTAATATGGCACAATTGGAGATGCGTTAGTTGCTTGTCTAATATCATGATGCAAACTGTTCCATAAAACTGTACCCGCGTAATCAAAAGATTCCCTACAATACTCTGTCCCAACAGTTCGTACATCAAAATAATTGCTTTCACTCGACTGTACTCTCTGTACTTATGTTCCTTACATCCTTCAAAACACTAAGATACTCTGGTGCTACATTATTTAAGACCCTGAAAGTAAGAACAGCTTTTCTAAAACTAATATAATCTTTTAATGGCACCCATCTAAGAGATGATGGTGATGTTAAAATACCTTTAACATTTACAATCGACCTGGCTGTTTTTTTTTTTTTGTTGTTTTGTTTTGTTTGTTTTGTTGTTGTTGTTTGTAAGCTGTATAGTTTTTGCGTGTTAGAAGAATTACGGGGTTCTCCCCACACAGTGCAGCAGTGATAAATGTGAATAACAACTGTAGTGTACACTTTTAAGATCAAATGAGTTTTCTGTAAATTTAAAGTACATAAGACACTCTTGTAATGTTACCCGAGATGTGGTACGTAAATAACCAAATTATCATGTTCTCTGATGTTAACGTTATCTATCAGCAAGGTTCGCACACGGTATCTGGTGAACCCTGTTCATTAATCATTTTCCACAAGGTGAGCAAAAAGCCTGGCAGTGTCATTGATCTTAAGTATATCCATTTGTTATAAACTACATTAGTTTTAAAGAGGAGCAGAAGTCCGATATCAACAAAACTATACGCTGGAACTTACGATATAAAGTGCGCAAAGTAAACAATAAGTATTAAACAAGAGTCCCTCGAAGAGACTGACGCTCTACTGTCTGAAAAGAATTTCCAGGAATTCAAAATAAGACCATTTCTTCTTTTTAACTGCTGAGTGTTGAAACCATCTCTAATATTCTTAGGCGATTTGATTTTCCAATTAGCCACTGTGGCAGATGTAAGATCGGCACCATTTTCATTTAGGACAAACTAGACACAATTAGTAGACTTTTGGTGAAACTCCCATGTTGATATGACCATCCATTCAGAACAATTAGTGACAAGATTTTCAATATGCTCATTATGCAGACATGACTGAAGTCAGGTCGTCACGATTTTATTTAGGACCAACTAGATATCATAATTGGTCTTCTGGTGAAACCCAATGTCGATATGACTTTCCATTTAGGAGGAGTTGCAATAACAATATTTTCAAGATGGCTACCGTCGTGCCCATACTGGATGTCAGATCGACACCATTTTAATTTAGGACCAACTAGACACCATAAGAAGTCTTCTGGTGAAAACCCAGTGTCGATATGACTTTCCGTCTAGGAGGAGTAGCGTTAAGATTTTCAAGATGGCCGCTGTGGCGGCCATATTAAAAATCAAATCGGCACAGTTTGTATTTAAGACCAACTAGACACAATAAGAAGTTCTTCTGTGAAAACACCATGCTGATGTGACAATCCATCCAGGCGGAGTAGCAATAACAAGATTTGCAACATAGCCTCTGTGGCAGCCATATTGGTTGTATAAGCGGGCCCATTTCATTTAGAACCAACTAGACATCATAAAAAGTCTTCTGGTGAAAAAAAAACAAAAAAAAAAAAAACCAAAAAAATAAAAACAACAGCATGTCGATATGTCTTTCCGCTCAGGAAGAGAAGCGATAACAAGATTTTCAAGATGGCTGCCACTACGGCCATATTTGATGTCAGATATTCACCAGTTTCATTTAATAACAACTAGACATCATAATAGGTCTTTTAGTGAAAACCCTATTTTGATATGACCATCCATTCAGGAGTAGCGATAACAAGAGTTTTAAGATGGCTGGTGCGGCGGTCATACTGGATGTCTAAGTAGCACCATTTTTATTTAGGACCAACTGGACCCAATGTGTGTGTAAAGTTTCATGTGCTAACGGACGGACGACGGACGACGGCCAATATGCCATTCTATAAGCTCTTCTGGTCTATGACCAGTAGAGCTAAAAACAATAGCAAAGAATTGAGATACCCGTCAAAAACATTTTCCATTGGTAACTGTATATTGTCAGGATAAATAAAAACAATTATCTTACAAGACTATTTTTCTACATACGGGTATTTTAGGACTGTGTTCATTTCTTGAACTTAAAGAGTACTTCTCTGATGGACTGTCTCTCTGAACGTAATAAAAAAAAGGGTTAACCATAATTGCAGAATGGTGTACCCGGCACGTACGATGTAAAATGAATGTTGTGCCCGACACATAATTGGACTGTCTTTCCCGCCATTGTGTAAGACAAAATTATGTTATACTAGCAGAATGATGAAACCGGTTTTCAGGAGGTAAAAAAAAAAAAAAAAAGTATACACGACAATAATATTTTTTCTTAATCAGAGAATGTTACCTTTCCGCTTCCTGTGCATGCAATATGAGGAGGGCGGGCGGATCAAGGAGAAACGTAGAAAGCTGCAGTTTTAAAGCAAAATGCATGCTCTAAAAGAAAACAAACATTCATTTGCTTCAGAGATATTAATCTTATTTGCTCCATGGACACCCTTCTTAAGTCAGACATGGATTTTATAGTGTCAGCGCAAATACATCGGACACTATAGGGTTGGCTCAACACAGATTTGTGCAAATTTTTCAATATTATTAATGTTAGCAGCTAAAATTAATTATATTTCAAGGACCACTGCTTTTACTTTGCATTTGTTTCTTCTGTCTGATGCAACATGTCGAAAAATCGTGAAAGTATGATTGTGTTAAATGTATAACGGTTAAAATCGCGTTTAAAGAACGTCAAGCTTAGACGTATGTAGGGACTTCCCCGTCTAAAAATAGAGCTTGACTACGAGTACATATGGTCACGTGATGCCTCTACATGAAATCTTTAGCGGAAATAGCAGCTAGACTTCGAGAAGATGTATTCTGATGCTTTCACGTTAATTTCTGTGGTAATAAAAGACTATTTACTACTGTTACCGATGGAATGAAATTGTTTTAATGCACAGTAATAGTTTCTCCCTGGAGTAAAGCGGTTTTGATCCGCTATGTATTTATTGTGTAATGGGATCGTTGGACTCTCAATGTGTAACCGAACTAAAGTTTTCGTTATAACGATGTGTGTGTGTGTGTGTGTGTGGTTAGATATATTCAGCGTTCATAATTGCTTTGGCAAAGTGTACAATGCATTCTTTATCATTGGTAGCTCAGTTTCCTAGACACTGTTGCACGTATGGTCATGAAATTACATGTGTGCATTCACATTTATCACTTATGTTGACACCCATAAAAAGTAAATTGTGGTTGCAATTGCATACATTTCTTGCTGAACTGACTATGCCAAGTTTTTGGATTATGTACTGTACAAGCAAAACAGGCGAGACATATCATTCAACAGAATTTCCTGTTGGTTCTATCATAGCACAGACCTTCAAATTTTTATGAAATTATAAACGTGAAAGAAGAGAAAACTATTTCATTTGCATTGATTTCATAAATGGGAATTACAGTAAAAGATATTTCATTCAATATTTCGCTCGCGTCTTTGATACTTTTCTAAAGTACTAATGTTATTCTTCTACTATTTATACTATTCCTAGATCTGAATATTCCGTGATCTACTTCGACGTTTTTAAAACATTAGTATTAGTATCATTATTCCCACACGCTCCTTTTATCCTCCAATTTCTTCTGTGAAAGTTTATTTTAGTATTTCATAAAGCAATTATAGCAGATACATCTCTATCGATTTTTAAATACAATAGTTTTACCCGGGATGTAATTTTCGGTAGTCAGTAACACACGATTCTACTACTAGATCCATTCTGCGCCATCGGGGTCAGACCAGGATAATGCTTCTGGTTGGTATGGAGTCAAGTAGATCCTTTCCAAATTTAGAAGTGTTGTTTGGCTGTGCCTTTCACTGTGAAATATTTATGACAGGGACTGATTTTTACCATGGAACATTTGGGCATGAGTCATTCTTTATTTTGAGATGCCTTTTATTATGGTTGTGAAAGCAGTGTGGTAGAAGTGCACATGTAAAGTAAGTAATGAAATATGGTCAAAAACTATGTTTTGATTGACCCGGAAATGGAATCATGACCACAGTAGGCTTTGATCAGCTGTTATTTGTAATTATGCTGGGCAACAACTGACAAGTCTTGGTGTGTGTAATGGACTATAATGGCACTGTCACTCCTAGGAATCCAAGTGTGATTGAAATGTTGGTCTGAGTTCAGCTTGGAGAAATGTATGTGGGTAATATATCGTGTAATTAATGGTGCTCTGACCCCATCACCGCTAAGTAAATGCCTCTGCTATCTGGCGGTTTACTATCCAATTTAGGATATTATCACAACGCCGACAAGCTCAGCGGACACGTATGTACGTTATGAGTAACAAAAAAGTTCCAAACACTAGGTCCCTTTACTTTGTTTATTCTCATGACTTGTTCTGGTCAATCTAATATATGTCTTGACTGTACGTTAAACTAAGTAAAATTCTTCGAAAAAAGTGTGTTAACACCTGTTTTTGCAAAGCATAAAAATTGACCATGCTTATTGGAGCACTTCTGTTGTCAAATCTTGTTTCGGAGGTGCGTAGTTTTGCACGTTGTCAAGCTCTTCAATTTCGGAGGTAAGTAAATCTTGCATGTAGTCCGCAATCCCATAATGCCTAAATAGACGTGATCGGTTTTGAAAAACACCAGAACTTACGAAGCTTGAAACTAGATCATAGGGGGGCTGCCTTTTATCCATCGCGTCAGTTCCTCATTTTCCAGTGTGAACCGAATCAACAGTTTTGCCCTATTTATGATACATACTTTAATTTGTGTTTACTTTGGACCTTCTTCATTTCATGCAAGAACCTTTTGTTCTTTGCTAATCTATATCGCACAGAGATGTAGTTGCCTTTTCTCATAGTTTTATCTATTCTTCCTCTTATTTTTTTTTTCAACAGTACTAATATGATATATCATTCTAATGATGTTGATATATTCAAAATAAAAAATACTGTTGGCATACTTTACATTTGTGTATTTATTTATCTAAACCTCTTAAATGCAAAAATTAAATACCACACGGTCGCCAGATATTGGATTTGCTTCAACAAGGTTGTTTTCAAAGTTTAAAGGAACAAAATACGTGTAATAAAATCATTGTTATAAGACACAATTAGCTAAGCATATACTATTTAACAACCCTTATCCATTTGGATTTATACAAATCTTCGCACAATATTTGCCAACATGGATATTTAAACAAAATATTCGCATGGAAGCAATTGATATTTGCAAAACACACAAAAGAGTATAGATAAAATAACCAGACAATATCGAGACACCCCTCGTGACTCATGAATTAACGTGTTGAAAGATGGTAGTATTTATCTATACTAAGTGGTTCTCTTCTTACAATGGCAGTAATTGCGAGAACCAGTCCAATGTGTCTAAGCTTTATCGGTATAGTGCACCTCCCCGGGACGGATCAATTACTGACTATGGTTTGGGGTAATCACTTGAACTTAAGAAAACTGTCTTTAAATGCCTATCTCGTGCTATTTAAGAACGTACTAGAGTGCTAAATACCCGTTTAATTTTCCATGCAGAAACATATTAAAGGTTAGTTATTTTATGGTAACTTTAAAGCGTATCAGCTGTATTCTACGGGTCTTCTCGAGTATGTGGTGTTATTTCTATGAAAGAGAACATAGTGTATATGATATGTTCTTGGTGAATTCTACAGAAAGGAAGGATATGATGACTTTCAAGAGAGAGAGAGAGAGAGAGAGAGAGAGAGAGAGAGAGAGAGAGAGAGAGAGAGAGAGAGAGAGAGTATGTAAGGTTACATGTTTTATAAAATCGAGCTCATACTTATGAAAATGTTCCTATGGAAGCATGTAAAAAAAAAATTAATTAGCTCCAAATTTTTAAATCAGTATTTGGGTGCCAATTGATTTTTATCGGTGAATGGCGACCTTAAACCACTGAAGAATCAGTGACATCAGAAGAAAAAAAATCGAATAATGAAAACTATACATCCAGTCCCCATGATTGGGGTTTGTGGTTTTAATGGCATTCATCTCCGAACCATTTTACTGGTTTACCACTGAGTGACCACACGACATACTGGAAGAAATGAACACAATAAATGCAGTAAAGTAGTCAGTGCGATTCCTGCAGTCTTTGCAAATTCTGTACAAATGGTATTAAGAACAAAGCACCATATATCATTATAAAGCATAAATTCACCCACAAAATCCGGTTGGTTGAATGAGTTTTTTTTAGGGCACTTTGAATACATTATATTATGTATCATGCTGAGGATATAGAGCTAAGTGACTTGTCGTTTCGATCATTACCTGGATGGCAGAATTCTATAGACTTACTGTTGAATAGGTTATTTTTATCGAAACCAATTAAATCTCTCAGTTCTTTCATGGGTGAATAATATGCTAAAGCTTTCCTATGCGACATTACGATAATAAATATTCAAATTTAATGCAATTTTTGAATTGATATATTTTATTTCCCACTACCCTTCACATTCCTCCACTCTACCCCCACCCCATATATTTTGCCATCCATCCAGTAAGCGCTGCAAAGTCATCCTGGCCGGCCCTGAAAAGGCCTAATTACGGATTCCTTGAACCGTCACGTGACAATGAACTCAAACAAACGCTTACAGTTACATCAAATCGATTTAAAGTCTATATAAAAATTTCATGCGCATTGGATATATGCCATACATATATGGTCCATAGAAAAGAACTCAACCGCTTCGTTGTTACAATTGCAATTCAGTTTTTAAAAATACCCTGTATAAACTGTTAAAGTTTGCTGAAATTGGTTTTTTTATTGGTAAAGTGTCAGAAAAAAATACGCATCTGTCGTAAAAAGTAGACTCGCACAAGGTGAACTATAAGCATCTAAGACAAGAGAAGGATTTCGAGAATGGGACAAACAAAGTTCCGAATGATCCTAAGTTTAAATTAAGCCACTAGTTTGGAATCCATCATTGTGAGTAATTCACAACAATTATATTACCGAAAAAAAGAAACAAAAATGTCAAACAAATTCATTGCATCTATTTATTCAAATCAAGGTCTAATGGCTCACGTTGAAACATCTGAAAACTTTGGAAAGAATTGCAGACAAAGACTTTAAAAGTGCTTCAATTAATTCAGTTGCTTCTTGGTCATCGGAGAGGAAAATTACTTCATCTTTTATAAGCATGATCAAACTACATCTAAGGCAAAACTGACAGAATGCTGTTTTCATCAGCCAGTTTTGCAAATCTGGAAAACTAAAGAGATCATTAACGCTGTGTTAAACTAAAGAGATCATTAACGCTGTGTTAAACTAAAGAGATCATTAACGCTGTGTTAAACTAAAGAGATCATTAACGCCGAGTTCTCGGTAGTCAGAGTCCTAATATGCATGATTTTCATTCGCACGTCCCACTTTCACAGTTTTATTAATTTATCTATTTTACAAACAAAAAAAATGCTTTTTATTAAACCATGGATTTAGCTTTCAAGCTTTGGTGAGATTTTTATTCAGGAAAGCTAATGTATTTAAAATGAGTGTTCTTAAGATACAATCAGCTATATCCTTGATAGAAGACCACGTTATGGAATATGTGGTCAGTTAATTACACAACTTCGTTTCTGAAGGATTTCTTGAAGCGATGTTCTATTACATCTCATGAGGGTTGAGCCTGACCCGAAAAGTCAAGTAGGACATGAACATGAATCTACTTTGAATTAATGCATGAAAGAAGAAGAGAGCGAGATATTTTTTTTGCGGGGACTACGGCGTCAGCACCATCAATTTTAACATGCGTACGAGTTTCTGATTGTTCGCAGGCGAGAACAAACGACACGTCCGCGGCGGAGACGATGAACTGTGTGCCCAATATCGCTTAACAAAAAGTTTGCAGGTGAGAAATTATGACGTGTCCGCGGCAGAGATAATGAATGCTATGTCCAAGGTCGATTAAAAAAAGTCATCAGATGTCATGTGAAGAAAACTCGGTGTTCCAGACCCAAATGTAGGTCTGAAAAGTCCAGACTCGGATCAAGTACCAGGGGTTGAACTTAAGGTTGGTGAGGTAATAGGTGATTCTAATTTGATATAGTCAGCGGTTTAACTACCGTTCCCGCGACCGGGGCAGTCAAAAAAAGGGGACAAAAATCCCAAGTTGTGTGTGTGTGGGCATTTCTGAATTTTTGCTGGGGGCCCCAAAATTTGAAGTTATGCCACTGGTTCTTTACCAAAAATATAAACGACGTGGGAAATGTTTCTAAAATCAGCAGAATCTATTTGTACCAATTTGTATTTATAAACTGTCATACCATAGCTGCTTACCCACCGTGCTCAGTTTTACATACATATTATTGTAAATAAATGGCAAGCGAAGATATATAGATAATATTACTACCATTGAATGCTATACGAGGTTTTGTTATACTGTTGCCCTAATGCAAAAGCAACGGTCACGCAACAGGCATTTAAAACCAACAATATCCGTATGTAAGATCAACTACCAATGACCAGCCGTTACAGACATTCACATGGTCTCGCTGTAGCTTAGACCTTAAACTGACCCATATCGAGAATTTGTTATGTTGACTTGTGTATCGCTGACTCAGACCGGCATAACAACACGTGTCTGGTCAGTTATGATCCAATGTTTGCGAATATGGAGAAGAATTTGCATACGTGCCAGAACGCTAGAACAGTATCAAGGTTGCATTCTTTACATATTGATGAGGATCACACAGTCAATACTGCAATCTGTTTGTCTGACATTATTTAGAAAATTAACATCAGTGCAAACTATATTTGGCAGCAAATAAGTACAAGAACAATTAAAAGCGAACCCACTGGGAACCTTGAAACTGAAGTGGGATTCGTCGGTTTACGTGTGACGGACGGTTTCATGCAACAAGATAGTATGAAGTGTGTTACCTATTATTTACATGAAACGTAATTGACCCTAAACGTGACACTTCTGTACGCTTGATATAAATCACATACTACAAGTATGATGTCAATCAGCTTGTTCGATTATTAGACATGCAACTGGAACAAGCATTAGTTAATGCAACCCAATGTATTACTTGTTACTGCCCTTAAAATACTGTTTGATGGTAGCTGATCAAGACAAACTAGCCACCCCAGCCAGCGTGATCTTGAGAAATGGTTAGGAAATACAAATAAAACTGCGATGTCTGCAACATCAGGAACCTTATAAAAAATTGTATAATAATTTTTTAAAAGAGTATTTAGCGTGATATACAATCAAACTATTTAGCGAATGACTACAGTACGAACATGTACACATGAAAATTATCGTATTACATTCAGATTGAATCCTAAGATCATTATCACTCGACCACAATATGTACACATTGTGCATGTGACATGTATATACCCTTTATTTACTTGACTGACCTATGTATAGTAGTAGAATGCATAAGTAAACAACATAGTTCTGCTCGTCAAAGATTACATGAGTGAATATAAAATTATATTGCAAGTTGATGTATACCAACAATAGCAATGATGAATTTTTGTATTTAAGCTCGAGTTCAGAAATTCAGAAAAAAATATTCCAAATAAATCAGTCTAATCAAGAGTTACCTTGTTTGCTATCATCATTTATCTCTCTTCAATTTAAGATGTAAATATATGATCAGCCTTTTCATATTATGCAATAAGAGAGCAGAAGGTCAAAGTGAACATCTATATGTGCATGTATTACTTCAGAAAATGAGATTTAAATGACAGAAATTACTTAAAATTCCCCCAGAACACATACAATTTAAAACTAAAGTAAAGTATGCATAGACAGTTAAAATACAAAATATGAAGTTCCAAAACATTCACTGAATGAAATTGGTGGGACACAAAATCATGAGGGGTCATCACCATTAAGTATAATGGTAGAGATCTAAGTGATAATGTCTGAAGCATCATGTTTCAAAACACAACAATGAAATATCAAATTGGTGATCATAATTACTTTATAAATGGTAAATTGTCTAAACTTCATCAGAGATATTAACCAATGTGTAAAATACCCCACCCAGCATAGTCAAATCTATACACTCTAGACACTCGCCCCCCCCCCCCGCCCCTTCATGGCATCAGTTGCCATATCTGAAAGTGTGTTTAATATCCCACTGAAAATCATTCTGATGTAGACGAAAGGTATTCCTTTTGCTTTGTTATCAACAAATAGAACCAAAATTGTGCATCTTTTAGTAAACTTAATTGTACATGCATATGTGGAACCACTGTAAGACTGTTGTTCTGTATAGGATTCACGGTACTAATTCAACTACCATAGTAAACCTATGGAAACACCATGATATGAAAATTCAATAACTTTACATTTCTGAATGCTCGTGATTAAACCAATATTTCTCAGTATAGACCAACCCTTGATGCAAGCTTCGTGTAGTGAAACCATATGAGTCGCGGCATTTTTTTAAATCTGCATGTGTTTGAAACAGGTGTTTTCAATTCTGCACATAAAAAATCAAGTGCTAATTTTAGCAATGTTTTTTTTTTTTTATAAAGTCAGGTCTGTAAAGGGACTGAAATTCCATTAACAAAACATTCTCAGTTATTCTCAGTTTCAAATAGGATGAGTTCTCAAAAGATTCTTTTTACTAAAATTTTACTTTTCATTATCAACCAATCATGGCCAGCTAAACCCATATATACTCTATTTTATCTTCACCCATTCAAGACTGGTTCCCATTCTTCCATATAATCAGTACCGTGAGTCCTGTAGCCGCTCAGACAATAGAAAGAAAAGGGGTTAGGGGCGGGGGCTGAATTTTATAGAATGCACGCATTATCAGACATTTTGCTTTGCCTAAATTGATTTAATTGGTTTTTGGCCAGCATCCAGGAAAATTAAAATATACTTCTTAGCATATTAAACTATAGGGCCGGCAAATAGTGCAAAAGATGTAACGTTTGAGACAATTCTCCAAACATTATTTTGAAACAAATTAATTAGAAACAAAAATTTTCCACTAGCATGGCCATTGTCCCACGCCGTCCAGCACCAAAAAGTTAAAGTACTGGGAAATGAGTGTATTACATAATTATACTTAGGCCTAGTCAGTCAAAGGCAATAACGCAGTGAAATATGCAATCTTTCTTGAAATTGATATCAACTAAGACCTTGCTTATATGAATCATCATAGGAAATACGATTGACTTAGAATATCCTAATGGCTTGTGAAAAGTATGGCATGGGCATCGTGTGTGTGTGTGCGTGCGTGGCTGTGTGCGTGTGTGTGTTTATGTGTACATTTCAAAGTCAATCAAGGACCTAAACTCTAAAATATTGTTAAAATCTGGTGATCGTCAAATATATCTGAGATTAAAACTTTTAATGTAATATGGCTGAAATAAAATAATACAAATAATTGTAACACTAATGTGTTCAAAAGCCAGTGGAATGCATATTCATAGTTGTTCAAGGGTCATAACAGAAAAAAATCGTCAAAATGTAATCTTCAACAAAGTCACGCGAGTCCTTGAGATAAAGCTTCACTGCAACTTTGGTTCAAATCAGGCTACAAAATGTGAATGCTAGAATGCTCATCAACCCGTAAGTTACCTATCTAAGTCGTCCAAGGGCCATAACTCTATAAAATATGGTAAAAATATGGTCATCATCAAACTCCAACGAACTGTTGTTAAGATAAAGTTTTGCTGTGCATTTTGATTAAAATCAAACAAAATGTTCGAATGCCACAGTGTTCACAAGCCACATGGATGTATGTTCTAAATCGATCAAGGGCAAAAACTCTTAGAATATAGGCCCAGTGTGCTCATTATCTAACTCTTCCGAGCTCTTTTTAAAATAAAGCCTCGTATCAAATTTGGTTTAAACGAAATACACACATTGTATGCTAGAATGTTTATAGACTTGTATACGGTGCAACTCTGACCAATTGTATGTCCTATAACCTTACGGGCAGGGGGACAACAAAAAAACCCATCTGGAGCTTTCAGGGGTTCTATGTAGACTTACATCACAAAGGAAGATCCGAACGTACGGAGACTGAAAACCCAAACTCTTTATGAAAAATCAAGCAGATTTTTTTCCCTGTCTAGCCGCCACGCCCTGTGGTTCACACTAGTCAATCATAACGCACTGGCAACGATATTAGTAGGCCATGGCGAAAGCAGGACCTTCGGAGAAGGTTCGTGGTAGACTGCCCTACTTTTGTAGATATATATATATATATATATATATATATATATATATATAGATATATATATATATATATATATATATATATATATATAAAATGCTTCTGCTGGTAATTGTCACACGGAATGTCTGCTAGATTCAACATCAGACCCTAATTTTTCGTTATAATGAATTCATTAAGGTTTGGCTAGATGTAAAACTAATCATCGTTTGAAATCATGAAGTTAAATTGTCCATTTCAACAAAGATTTCTATTCTTTAGGAATTATATCGAGACCGTGGCCAATCTCAATACTCGCCAAGAGAGAGAGAGAGAGAGAGGGGGGGGGGGGGCAATATTCAACATAATCATATCAGTTATCATAGATAGAGAACTTGAATGTTTTGTTTTATCGATGTCATTTCATAACTATGCTACGTACAGTGATTTTGTTACAACGCGGATCCAACGACGCTGAACGATTACTTCAAAATGACAAGTAAACGATAAAGTAATGAGTGATAATTGATATATAATACTACCAAACCTTAAGGATTCATTATTACAGAAAGTAGGGGTCAAAAGTTTAATCTTTTAGACATCCCGTTTGACTATTACCAGCAGCAGCATTATTGAATAAACCAGAGAAATCGATCACGAACCCTCTCCACAATTTTTATCGTTGCCATTGCGTATGAAAATCGTTGCCGGAACGTTATGATTGACCAGTGTGTGGTTATTTCAAAATATGGGGACGGCTGGTATTCTATTTATACTCTAAATACGGTCTCAATCCAACAATCCTACGCAAGGACGTTTTGGATCGCTTAGGGCTTTTTCTGCATTAGCTTCGAAATCAATTAGCTTTGAAGCAATAGGTCGAAGTGTTTAAGATAATCGGAGCCGCTGTAACAAGACAACCGGTTGAGATAACTAGGTACTACTTTAGTGTCTTTTCACAAAACACTGTGTATGGAAAAAGTTGTGGTAAAAACTTACTTCGAATCGAACGTATTTTCAAGATGGTGGCGTCCGATTCGAAGCAAGGTTTTCCACAAATTGCTCTGCTTCAAGGTGCGGAGAATATTCATTTCGGAAGGTATTTCAGCAATTTTTATGAAAATGTACCTGAAATCTAAAAAAGGATTGGTTGAAATGACATATTGATGCAAAACAAAATTATTGTGTTATGTCGGTGTAGGCAGGGCATGCGGGGTTTTATTGCACCAGTTTCAACTGGCTAAGAAGGTGTAGTACTCTAATGAAGCTATAGCTTCTTGAAATGGTCCACCGTCAAAAATAAACGTAATCATGGCACTAAAAAGACCTTTTTACACCTCACTTTGAAAAAGAACACAGTCATTATTTTATTAGCCGCTCAGGTGCTAGTATCAAATAAAGTAATATAAACATTTTCCAATGCATTATCAGATTTTAAAACACCAAGCATCATTCAAGGCTCTGTAGCAAGCTAAAATAACAAAATAAAAACAGTCTAGTACTATTTTCTGTTAGCCATGTTGCAAGGACCACCAGGAAACCGCGTGCATTAGTTGCGTCATACAATGAGGGCATGTATGTGACTGCAATTAGGTTTCATGTAATTTGTGAAATTTTCTCTTTGAGAGGTAATAAATCTGTGCACTGATATTTCACGATAGAGGAACATTCGCAACTACAAGGTCAATCCTATGGATCATATCTCAAATGTATGTCAATAGTTGCCATTCGGATTACTTCGGCTATTTACGAAACAAGGATTGACTGAGAAGTTACGAATGATCGAACTATTTTTTAATTTTTTTATTTGTAACTTCACGGTTAATCATACAGTCAATCCAATTGTAGAAATAGCCGATGTGGCCCGAATAGATTGGGTTTCTTTTTTTATTTGCGGAAAAAATTTCCGACGAACAAAATGTGTGATTTTTCGGTAAATTACTGCGTCCACATACATCCTAGACATATTTTTGTCTCGCAGAAATAGCCGAGGTAGTTCCGAATGGATACAGGAATTTTCTTAGCCGTAGAAATCTCATTAGACTCAACAATAACAAGACAAAAAGATATCCCACCTTAATGTTATTACACAACTGCTCAACATGAAAAGAAAATTTCTGATTCGAATAGATTATCTTACCTACTTCTCCTGCTCCTTACCACTATTTTTAATTTTTTATTTTCTTTCCAAACCAAACAATTAATAAATTATGCCGGAGCCTTCAAACGTTTCGACAGTTAATACTTGTTGGACCCAAACAGTCTAGACAGAGATCTGTTGTGCATTATGCGACGGCATATCTGGGTCTATACTGTTCGCAGGCGGGTGAGTGATAACATACATAGGTAAATACGGTCCTTAACAGTAATGTATTTGTGATTGGGTCCCACACGCGACACCCCAAATAGTATTCATAATGATCACACATAATGACATGATAATTCTCGATTTGTGGAGGCGGAGGCGTGGTTCGAATTATTAAAAGTACGTTTTCTTCCAGCTTGAATGACTTCATATAAGTGCGATCAGAGTGTCTTTTTGAACATTAACACTCGTCTCATGAAAATGATTTCCCGTAAAAAGGCTTTTCATCATGAATAAAACTATTTGTTCGCTATTGTATTTTTTATTCTCTCTGACGGTAATGGCGGTATTAAAGAGTTGAACATTAAAACTTTTTTAAAATGGAAATTTCCATTTTGCGAAGCAGTGGCTGACAGTGGAGGCTTCTTGGAAGAAGACCGTATCTGAGAGCTAAAATGATGGTGTGCGATAATTTGCACACTAGATTTGTACAGAAATTTAACATATCACTCAACAAACTCTTCAACTATGCAATTAATATAAGAATATCATTGTTTTTCTTTCCCATTCTTTTTCGTGTAAATATGTAAAGGCTTGCAGGAGACTGAAAAATATACAATTCGAAACCGTTTGTGACGAAATATTTCATGTTGATTTGCTCATGATAAAGACCCCAAATTTCAGTATTCATCAGACTGCAAGACCCCAATATTCAGTATTCATCAGACTGTAATATTCAGTATTCATAAGACTGCAAGACCCCAAATTTCAGTATTCATCAGACTGCAAGACCCCAAATTTCAGTTTTCATCAGACTGCAAGACCCCAAATTTCAGTATTCATCAGACTGCAAAACTCCAATATTCAGTATTCATCAGACTGCAAGACCCCATGATAAAGACCCCAATATTCAGTGTTCATCAGACTGCAAGACCCCAAATTTCAGTTTTCATCAGACTGCAATACCCCAAATTTCAGTATTCATCAGACTGCAAAACCCCAATATTCAGTATTCAGCAGACTGCAAGACCCCATGATAAAGACCCCAAAATTCAGCATTCATCAGACTGCAAGACCCCAATATTCAGTGTTCATCAGACTGCAAGACCCCAATATTCAGTATTCATCAGACTGCAAGACCCCAATATTTCAGTATTCAGCAGACTGCAAGACCCCAATATTCAGTATTCAGCAGACTGCAAGACCCCAATATTCAGTATTCAGCAGACTGCAAGACCCCAATATTCAGTATTCAGCAGACTGCAAGACCCCAATATTCAGTATTCAGCAGACCGCAAGACCCCACGATAAAGACCCCAATATTCAGTATTCAGCAGACTGCAACACAAGATAAAGACCCCAATATTCAGTATTCAGCCGACTGCAAGACCCCAATATTCAGTATTCATCAGACTGCAAGACCCCAATATTCAGTATTCATCAGACTGCAAGACCCCAATATTCAGTATTCAGCAGACTGCAAGACCCCAATATTCAGTATTCAGCAGACTGCAAGACCCCAATATTCAGTATTCAGCAGACTGCAAGACCCCATGATAAAGACCCCAATATTCAGTATTCATCAGACTGCAAGACCCCAATATTCAGTATTCATCAGACTGCAAGACCCCAATATTCAGTATTCAGCAGACTGCAAGACCCCATGATAAAGACCCCAATATTCAGTATTCATCAGACTGCAAGACCCCAATATTCAGTATTCAGCAGACTGCAAGACCCCACAAATTGACCTAATTCTTATTTCCTTTTACAACTGCATTTGTAGCACAACCCAATTTGCTCACAATGACATATGTCGGTATATTTCAACCTAATTCCGTGTAACTTGTGAAGTTATCTCCGCAAGATATGGGCTACCTTTAATTTCAGGTGGGCAACCTTTAATTTCAGGTGCAAACTGGCAAAATTGTGTGAAAGGATCCATTTATACCGAATGGTTAAAAGTTTAAAAAACAACTGATGACACTTTGGCAATCTAAGTGTTGAATTTCGAACATCCAGTGATTGGTGAAATACCTATTTTTTTCTACCATTAGGCCTTTACGTAGTACAGTATTCGATCAATTTGATATGAATTGATTGATTACACATATATCACTAACTTGATTGTATTCAGTTTATTATATGCCAATTTTTTACCCACCTATATAATCTTTTGATCATTTTCACCCACATACAAAAAAACCCAAGAATAACACTAGTGCTGTAGAAAAGGACCAAGAAAGGACGCGAGAGAAACTGCATTATAACAGAGTTGCCATGAAATAAATCCAATGTACAGATTTTTCACTTCTTTCATGCTTATAATTTATAAAAATTTGAAGGTATGTGCTAAGAATGAACAAAATGGATATTCTGTTGAATGTTGTGTCTTGCCAACTTCGCCAGTACTTAAAACAAAAGCTTAGCAAAGCAACTACAGCAAGAAAAGTAGGTCCTTACAATCACAATTTACTTTTTATGGGTGCTAATATAAGTGAAAAAGATAAATGCACAGATGAAATTTCATGAACAAACATGCAATAGTGCATAATAAATTGAGTTACGTGTAAACGCAAAAAATGAAATCATTCAATGGATCCTGAAACGTACACGTCACTTCTGCTTACATGTACTTTCTGCCTGTGGTGATTTAAAATCTAAACACACCCATGAAATTTCAGGATTGTATATAAAAAATTGTCTGTAGTTTAAATTCAATATATGACTCAAGAAAGATAAACTGCAGTTTTGCACGACTCGACCAATCAACACACCATCCACCCCTTCCATCTGTATCTAGAGATGCTTGCATGCATTCGAAGTGGAAAGGGGACATGATATTATTATCGATATAAATTGATTATTGTCGTGTATACTGTTCTCTCTCTCTCTCTCTCTCTCTCTCTCTCTCTCTCTCTCTCTCTCTCTATATATATATATATATATATATATATATATATATATAAAAATATATATATATATATATATATATATATATATATATATATATATATATATATATATATATATATATTGAGATTGCCGAGCACGCCATTTTCCTATCATAATAACAATAAATTTGTCTCTTCTTTGAGCTTTAAGTCTGGAATAAACAGTCCAGTACTATCGTTTTCTTTACATCGTACATGCCAGGTACACCGATTTTTTTAAATATAGTCAAACTTGGTTGTATGAAGTTGAGAAAGGTAATCCAATAAGGAAGTATTCATTTACTTCAAAATACACATATGTAAGAAGAATAACAGCCCCAGAATACATATATGTAAGAAGAATAACGCTAGTAAAATTGCATTAAACAGAGTTATTGTTTTGTTTCCCATCAAGGAAATCAAACCAAATTAAAGATTTTTCTTTTCCTTCACTCTTATAATTAATAAAAATGTGAAGGTCTGTGCTAAGAATGAACAAGCAGGAACTTGTGTAGAATGCTTCGCTGTACATAATACCAAAACTTAGCATAGCCCCTTTGGCAAGAAAAGTAAGTCATTGCAACAACAATTTACTTTTTATGAGTGCCAACATAAGTGACAGAGATGAACGCACACATCCAGTTTCATGATTGTACATGCAACAGTGCCTGTGAAACTGTGCCACATTAAAATGCAACAAATGAATATTTAATGGAGCATGGAAATTCATGTATGTCACTTTTTCCTACATGTACCTTTTGTCTGTGGTGATTTCAAATGTGAATACACCCATCAACTTTCCTGACTATATATACATCACTATGCATTACTTTTACTGATTGCTACTAAGATTTTCAAGGACAACGTACTATTTAGCGATAACTCGATAGAAATGGTCAGCGATCACTTTAAATTTCGCACGTGCAATACAATGCAGTCCGATGTTACTGCGCATCTCTAATTTCCTGGCGTACTTTGCAAAAGTAATTATGATCGCTGGATAAATCTAAGTTACAATATGTTTTAAAACTCTTTTGTTCGCTTATCGCGCCTAGTCTTAGAGGCACCCCCCCCCCCCCACTGCACACACCTTCCAGACAAACTTACAAATTGTCTGATGTATCTGTACAGATAATACGGTACAAATTGTCTGATGTATCTGTACAGATAATACGGGTAAAATCTATGTCTGACATAAGAAGGATGTCAAAGGTGCAGATAGGATCAATTATTTGGAGCAAATTATTGTTGTTGTTTTTTTGTTTTTTGTTTTATTTTTTTTTTTTTTTTTTCTATTTTCTTGCTTTTTTTTGGGGGGGGGGGGATCACGCATTTCGTTTTAAAACCGCTGTTACCACGATTCGGTCAATCACCCAAACCCTTAATTTCGCATGCAGAGAAAGCGGAAACGGGACACGATATCATCAATAAAAGAACAGATTCTTGTCGGCGCGCAAGTATATAATTCTCATATTATGGTTAATATTTCTCTTGAATAAAGCTAACATAGTTAGTCCAGTATTGTCGGGCACACTGTTCTATTTATATCGAGCGTGCCGGGTTCCCACATTCGCAACTTCGAGGTAAATCCTACGGGTCAATGTCGATAGCTCCCATCTGGACCACTTCGGCTAATTACAAAACAATAATAACTTTAATAACTGCGAAAGATAGTGTACTTTGGAATAATTCAAGCTGATTTTTTTAGCACACGGGAGCAGCCATTTTCGTCAGCTGTGTGCATAGATCATGTACAATGTCTACAAGTATATGTAAAGAACTTTCAGCCACAGTACATGAAAGTAGCATAGAGGTATGCAAACATTCTCTCCATTGTCCATGTTGCAAATGCAAACAACTTCACCTTATACCTGTCACTCTCTTTGAAGTACCTGTAGAACGCCACCCAAATAAATTGGGTTTCTATTTTGCGGAGAAATTTCCGGCGAACAAAATGTATGATTTCTTTGTAAATTACTGCGCCGACCTACGTCCGAGGCATATTTTTGTCTCGCATAAATAGCAGAGGTAGCTCCGAATGGGGTTTCTATTTACTGACAACTGCGTCACACTTCCGCTGCTCATGAGACTACAGATAACTAGCATCCTCAAGTTAAGTGAAAGAAGAGAATCTCAGTACTTTTTTTCCATGATGCACCGCGCCCATTATTCTGTTTCTCTTCTTCGTATGCTCGCTACTATGTACTCCGCTGTACGACTAACTAATCGGGAGACACATATTCACTGGTACCTGGCATAAATTGGGACGCCAATATTATACGCCGGTAACTAGTAAATACGTGTCTCAGATTGGTCAGTCAATGACGTCATTCGCACTGCTGTGGAATAATTCCCTCAACAACTAGTTTGGAAACTTCCCCTTGAACCGCAGTGATTGGTTGGTAGTTCACATCGGCGCGGTGTATCATGGGCTGTAGCTGCGATGTACACAATCATTTGGTACATATCTTCAACAAAACAGCTAGCTATATGACATTCTTGACTATATATATTTGTTTTGGTTTGGTTTGGTATTTTACGGCACATCAACACAAGCAGGTTATTTAGTACCGAAGCACTTGGAGTAAAGTGTCTTACCCAAGCACACATAACGGTTTCCAACCCTGACTGATCCGATGGTTGGAATAGAACCTATCTGATTAAAATCAAGGTCTGCTTAATCACATACGTAGATGAGACAGACACCGATACAAGTTCTTGTTCTAGTGACCTTCGGAATTTTCTTGCCACTTATTTTAATAGCCTATCAGATAAAGCGTTGCATTTTGCGTTTGGGAGAGTTATTGTTACCAAAGATATGTTCCGAATAAAGTTTGTCATTTTCAGCAGTATGAAAACTGTGATTTGATTGGTGAATCAATAGGTCAACAGAACACGACCTTGCATCTGTGCCTGTAAGGTCTACTTATATGTAAGCAGATCGTGAGTTTAATCAGACTGGATTAGAACCTGCAGCCTATTGGTCGCCAGTCTGGCACGCTAACCACTAAGCCACTGCCTTCATTAGTCGCCCCTTACGACATGTACGAGAACGCATTTGACATTCGACGTGCCCGAGCCCGTATAGGTGCCCTAAAAGTTTTAATATAAAATTTACTCGCTCTCAAATGCAGTTTAAACCTACCAGAAAGGAAATGTTACGCATGAAGTTTTCTTTGTAAGAGCAATGCTTCCTGGCACTGGTCGTGAACTTGTCAAACAAACACAGCTCATGAAGAATTTATAGTTTACAGCTTGGAGATTGCCATCTTCAGTCGACCAGTTCGAAAGGCGATATTGATATCCCCTTCAGTGCCATATTATATATATATATATATATATATATATATATATATATATATATATATATATATATATATATATATATATATATATATATATATATATAGAGAGAGAGAGAGAGAGAGAGAGAGAGAGAGAGAGAGAGAGAGAGAGAGAGAGGTTTTATGCGGCATATTCCAAAATGGAGTCTACATTTGGAGTACCCTGGCACTATCATAGAAGGTAATTAAAAACAAAACGGTCTTCATTGTAATATGTTGCATCAGTAATTTGAAGACTTGCAGATTACAACGTGTGCTACAAAACTCTTTCAAAAACGTATTACTTTAAGTCGATGTCAGAGCTGTATATGTTGTTCTTACAAATTACGTCGTGAAACAAGTTGACCTGTAAGTGGAAAGGAAGTTGTTGAGAGACTCTTGTGCAAACATGCGCCAACAGTCACTTGGATCAGAAGCTTTTAAAATAAATCAATATTTAATTGAACAGTAATTCTTAAATAAATAAACTGATCAAATCCTTTCTATCTGAAGGTACGCAAACATAGCGAAAGTATATTACATAAATATATTTTCAAAGGACACTATGCACTTCGATGAGGATAGAATCTGTGCAATTGTATCTGTATTGTCGTATTTGTACGGACAGGATGCAAAATAATATTTGTATGAATGCAAAATAATATTTGTATGGACAGAATGCAAAATAATATTTGTATGGCCAGAATGCAAAAAAAATATTTGTATGGACAGAATGCAAAATAATATTTGTATGGACAGAATGCAAAATAATATTTGTATGGACAGAATGCAAACTAATATTTGTAACGGCAAAGCTCTATCACTTAACGTAGAAGTAGTGTTGGGAATTGTTTGAAATTTAAAGATCGATGATTTGCTCTTCAGAACCGATCAAACTTCGATTTTAATTGGTTGGAAATATTTTCTTTATTTTTGCATGGAGAATGTAATTGTCGCATACTTGGTAAGCTACTTCCATCCCGGAAAGAAGATCGGTTTACCGGTACAACTGTCGTCTGCCATGCTGTTTGCGCTTGGGTTGTGCTTAATCAAGGAGGGCTATATTAACTGGAAGCTAGTATTCAGATATTTTACTTTTCCAGGAAGATTTCGTCCTAAAAAGTCGAATAGTTTAATCGTTTATATTCGATTACGTGAAATCATAATCGAACATTTGGTCGCTTGACTTTTCCGACCAATCTTCGATTATTTTGATTAAATCCGTCACACCACTAGTAGGAACTATTGCTAGTAGGAAGCTACGAAGCATTGAGGAAAGTGGATCATGCCTTGCAGTGCAGGGGCGGGGGGGGGGGAGGGGACGGCCGCTGTTGGAGCAACCGAAATGAGGGGTAGAGACATGAGGAGGCGAGGAAACTCACCTACGGGATCTTATACACGAGAGGGGCAGAGAAGGAACCTCAAAATTCGTAATTTTGCAAACACGAATAGACAACATTAGTCAGAAAGGTATGGGATCAAACACAACTAATTATATTGTCCAAATTAAAACAATTACCAGCCTCTGTCAAAAATGTTTTAATTTTTTTAAGAGAAAAAAATAAAAATAAACAATATCTCGATAAGCTTAGCAACAAACAGAGAAAAACAAACATAAAAGCCTTTGTATTTCGGCAAATGGCGGGAGGAGGGGGGATCTCTAAAGTCCTAACCAGTCACTATGTGTTGGGGTGGGGATGCGAGGTGTCCACAGTAAAGGGGTTGTGGGCATTTAACCTAAACTTAGACATACCTATAACCAAGGCAATTTGTTTAAAAACTACAGTCCGGGAACCCGCATATTGCTTATTGCTACCGTGAAAGGTGCGGCGATGCAAAAGTTTGGGTTGTCCTCCGCGGCGAGTTTATGGGGCTACTCTGCGGGGCAGCAGAGTTCTTGTCTGCAGTTCTCAGATCGTCTTCCCTATACTATGCACAGTAGAAGATCGTCACTTATTTAGGAAGCCAGATCGCATCATCTCTGCGAACCATTATTGCGTAGAGGGAGTTTGGGAGATCGGTAATATTGACTTACCCTTTATGCAGTTAGAGAAAGCTCATTACCGTTATATAAAACTTATTACCGTGATATAAAACTTATTACCGTGATATAAAACTTATTACCGTGATATAAGCTGGGTATCGTATATATGCGGGCACCGTTTTAGCAATCTGAGTAAAATCAAGATCAACTTATCAATAAGTAGATCTGACAGGCACCGTTGTGAAGTCATGTTCTGTTAACTTTTGATTCACCAATCAAATTACGGCTTTCATACTGCTGAAAGTGACAAACATCATTCGGAACATATCATTGCTAACGATAACTTTAATACAAAATGCAACGCTTTATCTGACAGGATCCTAAAAATAAGTGGGCATGGAATTCCAAATGTCACCTGAACAAGAACTTATATTGGTGTATGTCAGATCTCAGAGATCACGATTTTAATCAGATTGCCGTTTTAGGAAACTACCTCTGGCTTTCATTACTTAGGGAATATTGAATCGTTAGCATCAGTTCAAGGACGCTTCGACATCAGCCGTAAGCAACAAGTCATTCGTTAGTAATATTAAGGTTTGAACAGTGTCAAGATTGGAAAATCGGTCTGGGTCGCAACAAGTCTGCAAGCCAAATGAATTAAATAATCAAGCCGAGGAAATTATTGGTTCGCTTACATGGCTGTTCAACATCGAGATAGGATATTCGTTTTGACTTGCGAGAAGATAGCAAGTCATATTAAAAAGTTAAGTCTTGATTTGTAGGGAGATAGGGTGCCTTTTAAGAAGCTGATCTAGAGTCCCGACAAACATGTGGTATTTTATTGTGATCAGAGAAAGATTATCGTCTATGCAAAACTTTGTACGTAGTGTTCGCTTGTATTTGGATACAATAAACCTCTCCAGTGGTAGCAACTGCTATCTAGGGACGCTGAATTCATAAACAACGACTCGAGGTCAAGTCACGCACGATTCACACCATTTCTTTAAGTCCTCTTAAAGTCCTCGTTACATAGCCGTCATCATATTCTGGCTGGTAACAATTAATGTACCGCTGGTCGTTGTATCATATGCTATCCATGAGATCCCCATCCCTTTTGTCTGAATTCAGAGATTCAGTAGGATAAAATTGGGCTTTTTAAAGTTTTTTTTTTTTTTTAAATGAATTTTTTTTTATAACCTGACAAGGAAAGACGCTTTTAAATATTTTGGCATATATTACAACTTATATGTCTGAGCATATTTATAAGCGTTTGTACCCCAACACAGTATGCGGTAAAACTAAGTGGGAAGGTGGGTTTTATCAGGGCCCTATCACGTAGCAACCAACAGCAGAAGTAGATTCAGAGGAAGCAGCAGCGACAACAGCAACAATAACAACAATTTTGAAGATAAATACCACTACGTTAGAATTTAGGCTGTCAGAGATACGTGTACGTCTTGTGTCAGAGATACGTGTACGTCTTGTGTCTTATCAATTTTACGTTTAACAGGCAAATTTTACTCAAAGTAGCAAATTTGTGTGATTATGGGAGATTGTAGATAAACTGAAAACCTAATAAAGAAACTTACATTTTGTACACTAACCGTACTCTCTGTTTTTCGCATGGTTCCCTAGGGTGTTTTGTTGCAATAAGGTCAACAAAAAGTTTAATGAAAGTAGTTTTCTCAGTTAAAAGTTAACGTAGCAAACAAAATTTTGATCAGAATCATTAATACGATTGAATGATTATAACGCCATATTCCCAGTAGAAAACCTAAATAACTTTTTGCCCATGTAACTTCAATGAAGAACATAATTACAGCAGAGTTAAAAATATTCTGTGCTCGAATTGTTAACATTTTTTAAAGACAGTCGCGTAATAAAAATCTGTGTTTTTCCCTTTACTTGCAGAAAAAGATGTAAAGTGCTTCAACTGGATTTAAATCAGATCTTGAAATTCTGATTTTGCTTTTGTAACTCTGTTGAATTGAGTTTCTGAACTCGAAAATAAATCTTCAGTATCTATAGACTGGAAGGATATGGCGATGGAAGACAAAACTTTGAATTATAATAATAAAAGTTTGTAACTTATTAAGAATTTTTAAAACAAAAACGTCTGACCATGTTTTAAACTACCTCTTCCCCCCTACACACACACAGTTTGAGGAAATGGCGAATACAAACTGGGCCGGATTTTATTTTTTTCCTCAAGAAATTCCCAGCCCCCTCCCCTCCCCGGAAAAATTAAATGGTTGGACATAAACCTGGTTGGCTGAAATTTTGGAGTTGCTGACATTCGACTGGCCAAGGTTAAACTTGCTTTCTCTGGTATCTTAATCTTGAGATGTGAATGGAGAGTCCCTTTGCATCTGGGTATCCAGGAATATTGTTCAAGACTATTTAAGAAACTTCAATCAGTTCCGGTGTTTTTGAAAACCGATCACTTTTATTTAGGCATTATGGGATTGTGGACTACATGCAAGATTCACTTACCTCCGAAATTAAAGAGCTTAACAACCTTGAAAACTACGCACCTCTGACACTAAAGATTTGAGAACGGAAGTGCTCCAATAAGCATGGGCCATTTTACGTTTTGCATAAACACATGTCAACACATTGTGTTTTCGAAGAATTGAGCTTGGTTTAAATTATAATCAAGATGTATATTTGATTGACCTTTGCAAGTCATAAAAATAAACAAAGTAATGGGGCCAAATGTTTGGAACTATTTTGTTACTCTTAACATACAGACGTGACCTCCGAGTTGGTCGGCGTAGGGATAATATCCAAAATTGGATAGTAAATCGCCAGAGAGCATAGGCGCTTAATTAGCGGCGATGGTGCAGAGTGGACTATTTAACTGACTATATTAGGGTTCACCAAATTCGTTGTCTCTGCCTAAAAAGCAGAGTCTAAACTTTACGCAGAAAAAACAATCTGTCAAAGAAACTTACCTGAAAATTTTACCTCTGTAATGCTTTGTTTAATGAAGGGGTTCTATGACTCGTTTGCTTTCGCAGGCAAGACATACAATAAAAACCGAAAAGATAAAATGGCATTACAACAATAGGCTCACACTTGTCATTCATATGGTGTGAGTTCTTCATTTAAGATCAAAACACGGATTCAAGAATATAAATTAACATAACATAGGGTGTGAAGGGAAATAATATTCTCAAAATTATGCTGAAGTATAGCACATTTTGAAGCAATCAGAGGTAAAATATTATTTTAGTTCAAATATAAAATATCACCCGAGTTCTTAAATAAAATTTTGCCTGAGTAGGGATGCAATCAAACTTTATATGTTAGGTTATACCAAAGCATGTAAGTCCCATACACTTTGCCATGTGCCAATCTGTCAAGGTTAAACCAGCCAGTCTGGTGTACATTATTACTGTAAGTCCCTTCACACTTTGCCATGTGCCAATCTGTCAAGGTTAAACCAGCCAGTCTGGTGTACATTATTACTGTAAGTCCCTTCACACTTTGCCATGTGCCAATCTGTCAAGGTTAAACCAGCCAGTCTGGTGTACATTATTACTGCAAGTTCCATCACACTTTGCCATGTGCCAATCTGTCAAGATTAAACTAGCCAGTCTGGTGTACATTATTACTGTAAGTCCCATACACTTTGCCATGTGCCAATCTGTCAAGGTTAAACCAGCCAGTCTGGTGTACATTATTACTGCAAGTCCCATCACACTTTGCCATGTGCCAATCTGTAAAGGTTAAACCAGCCAGTCTGGTGTACATTATTACTGTAAGTCCCTTCACACTTTGCCATGTACCAATCTGTCAAGGTTAAATCACCAGCCTGTTTGGTATACATTATTACTGTAAGTCCCTTCACACTTTGCCATGTGCCAATCTGTAAAGGTTAAACCAGCCAGTCTGGTGTACATTATTACTGTAAGTCCCTTCACACTTTGCCATGTGCCAATCTGTCAAGGTTAAACCAGCCAGTCTGGTGTACATTATTACTGCAAGTCCCATCACACTTTGCCATGTGCCAATCTGTCAAGGTTAAACCAGCCAGTCTGGTGTACATTATTACTGTAAGTCCCATACACTTTGCCATGTGCCAATCTGTCAAGGTTAAACCAGCCAGTCTGGTGTACATTATTACTGCAAGTCCCATCACACTTTGCCATGTGCCAATCTGTAAAGTCTGGTGTACATTATTACTGTAAGTCCCTTCACACTTTGCCATGTACCAATCTGTCAAGGTTAAATCACCAGCCTGTTTGGTATACATTATTACTGTAAGTCCCTTCACACTTTGCCATGTGCCAATCTGTAAAGGTTAAACCAGCCAGTCTGGTGTACATTATTACTGTAAGTCCCTTCACACTTTGCCATGTGCCAATCTGTCAAGGTTAAACCAGCCGGTCTGGTGTACATTATTACTGTAAGTCCCTTCACACTTTGCCATGTGCCAATCTGTCAAGGTTAAACCAGCCAGTCTGGTGTACATTATTACTGTAAGTCCCTTCACACTTTGCCATGTGCCAATCTGTCAAGGTTAAACCAGCCAGTCTGGTGTACATTATTACTGTAAGTCCCTTCACACTTTGCCATGTGCCAATCTGTCAAGGTTAAACCAGCCAGTTTGGTGTACATTATTACTGTAAGTCCCTTCACACTTTGCCATGTGCCAATCTGTCAAGGTTAAACCAGCCAGTCTGGTGTACATTATTACTGCAAGTCCCATCACACTTTGCCATGTGCCAATCTGTCAAGGTTAAACCAGCCAGTCTGGTGTACATTATTACTGTAAGTCCCATACACTTTGCCATGTGCCAATCTGTCAAGGTTAAACCAGCCAGTCTGGTGTACATTATTACTGCAATTCCCATCACACTTTGCCATGTGCCAATCTGTAAAGGTTAAACCAGCCAGTCTGGTGTACATTATTACTGTAAGTCCCTTCACACTTTGCCATGTACCAATCTGTCAAGGTTAAATCACCAGCCTGTTTGGTATACATTATTACTGTAAGTCCCATCACACTTGCCAAGTCCGTTCACACTTTGCCATGTACCAATCTGTCAAGGTTAATCCAGCCAGTTTGGTGTACATTATTAATGTATTGACTTCAAAGCCTATTTTCCCACACCCTTGATTTGCCTTGCCGATAAAGGTGGGCGTGATATAGGTGAGACAGGGTAAGTGTATGCAGATGATAATCCTTGTGTTCCATTACTGCGACGGTCCTAAACGTGAAATTAATGTAGCCTGTAATCCTATCAACCAGTAATAATCACAAACTTCAGTATGTCATGCACAACATATTCTAAGAATTACCAATTACAAGTAAATCTAGTACGGATGATTTATTTTTGTTTCGCTCTTTTGACTTGGAAAAGGCATAAAGGTGATACAGGAATGAGCCATGGATTTCACACGGTTATGGTCCATTTATTCCCGGATTATATCTTCTTTTTTTTAAAATAAATCTGTACAAACTCCGAACAAGAATATAAAAAAAAATTATTTAGCTTTACAAAAATTAAAAAAATGTTTTTTAAAACCTATGAGAGCTTGAACTGAAGCCAGTGTAATGAGTTCAGCCAACGCAATGAGAAAGATAAGTTGGGTGTATGATCCACCTGCATGCTGTTTGTTTACTTTCATTTACATGATAAACGCTGTTTATTTTACCATTCTGTGGACAGTTAAATCCTTAACCTTTGTATACCTTGCTAGAATTTCTTAGAAAACTTCCATGATTTGCCAAGTTTTCGATTTCCCAAGTTTCTAAAGAGAGAGAGAGAGAAGAAAAAAGACAGATAAGAGCAGGGAGCGAGTGATCCTGGTAGCCGATGTTGCTATATGGATTATGTTCCAAATTAATTGACCTTGAGCAAATGCTTAAAATTTATCGGAAAATGGTTGAAAATGTTTAAATTAAGGCCATTTAAATTTGTATGTGATGTACAGTGACTGTCAGCTGTGTGACGGACATCAAATGTGAATATCCAACAGGCTTTCAATTTTGTACTATTACGTAATGGCAAACACATTTGTCAGTGAGATTATCGGTCATTACTCTCGTAACTATGACATGGTATTTTTCTCATCCTGTCGTATCTACTTAATCACAACAACAACTGAAATGCTTCAAGTCATTCTTTGTTATTAATAGGCAATTGTATTTCATAATATCTCATCTTAAGCAAGAGTTTGGTCATTTACACATTGACTTATGTTTCATGATGCTAATATACCAGCACTACTGCACATAACGAGTTGAAAGTACTAATTTATTGTTATTTTAACAAAAAGAGTCGAAATTAAATGATACAGAAAACGATGGAGGAGAAATCTTTGAACATAGAGGTGTTTTGCTAGGACATTTAAGTGTCGAATAAAATCACAAGATCTTAAAAACCAAGAAAAGGACACCAGATTGTCTTAAGTGACACACTGACATACCTGTGCGGCACAAACTTACTGTCTCATGTTAAAGCAGGCGGGAATATGCGGGGTAGGGTGGGGGAGGAGAGTCTCATAGCAGAATCAAATTATCACGTTTTTTTTTTTTTTTTTTTTTTTTGTACACGTCAATAAGGTTTATATCCTGACATGCATATTTGCAAGAGTACGTCACGTGATGTCAATAGGAAATTATACAACTGTTTGAATTCACTCTGTGTTATCATTTAAAATAATTCAAAATTAAAATTAGAACAAATTTTAAGAACTTGTTCCTGTTTGCAGATTTTTCATAGACACATAAAACAGCAAAGAGAAAAATATGTGTTGTGCAGTACTTAAATGAAATTATAGACTCTTAAAATGGTACGCATTATACTAAAAGTGCCGTTTTACACTTCACTTTGAAAAAGTCCATATCCATCAGCTTAATAGCCTGTCAGGTGCCCCAATAAAGTGGTATTGTGGTATAAAAAATATGTCGGTGCATGCACAAATTTGAAACTTCTTATCATTACTTGGCTTAGTCGCACGTTAAACAATGTAATACTTTCAGTCAGCCATTAAATATAGTGGGACAAATAAGTTTGAAACGCATCAAGGTTTAAAACTCTGTATTATGGTGATGAAGAGCGTTCAAAGTCCATGCATTTTGTTACATCATGTAGCTAGCTATAAAGTCCATGGATTTTGTTACATCATGTAGCTAGCTATAAAGTCCATGCATTTTGTTACATCATGTAGCTAGCTATAAAGTCCATGCATTTTGTTACGTCATGTAGCTAGCTATAAAGTCCATGCATTTTGTTACATCATGCAGCTAGCTATAAAGGGTGTAGTCTTTGGTCGCTATTCAATCACAGAAGAAATGTTTTTTTTTTTTTTTTTTTTTTTTGGGGGGGGGGGTTGTATTTTACCTGAAAATGAAGTGTATTCATAGACTTGAAAAGAATAATTAAATGACCCTTTTGTTTTCGAAAAACGGAGAATACATATATAAATTTGTCACAAAAATTCCAAACTTGGGAACATATTCTTTATGAATTGGTAGGTTACAGACTGACAAAACTGGTAAAATGTAACAGTGAGCATACATTTCAGCGTAGTACTCCATTATTATTTTATGACACACCTGAAAAAGAATTTTTTTCCTTCAACAGCTTTTAAGACTATATGACGCTATCTGAAAGAATAATGTAATCTTACATGACGTTTCTGGTCCGACTTTCCTTTCATGCAATGCGCACATTTCTCAGACTTTGTTTCAACATCTACCCTAATGAATGATTAGCCCAAAGAGATAATCCAAGAATAAGACACATATATTGGGATATCATGAACAGGTAATTTCTTAATCAATAAATTAGGTCGATTGGGTTAATACATCATATTCCAATTGAAGGTACATAAAAATATCTACTAAAATGGATTGATTTTGTGTTAGGATATTGGCTCTTGTATTAAAATTGTATTATATTTCTTACCTTTTCATGAAACCCTGCTGTGACATGGGCTACTGACATTGTACAACTATGTGCAATGAACTGTACAAAAACGATCATGAAATTGTCAAAGAACGGTGCAGATGCACGGATGATAGTGCATAGGGAAAGTTATTATACAGAGGCGTAGCAACTGCCCAAGCAGCACCCACCCCCAGTGGGGGCCCAAAATTCCCATCAAATTTTTGTAATTGGGAGAAGGTCCCAGAATTAAGTTTTGCGCGGAGGGGGAGCAGAATTTCTTGCTACGCCACTATTATTTCTAAAGTACATAAAGAGTTTGAGATATAAACATCGGAGAAGATAAAAAGGAAACTGACCTAAGATTTTAATATTATAAACATTCTTAGCATGAAGAAAGCTACTACGTGCAAAATGTAGTAAAGAAACTTTGATGCGGCCTAGCCTCGTTGATTCCATTACAAGAGTCAATACTAAGGTATACACTATTTAAAACTGTTGATTTTCCATTACAAGAGTCAATACTAAGGTATATACTATTTAAAACTGTTGATTTTCCATTACAAATGTTCCATGAATATCTTTGGCTGTAGAATATAATCGACCCTTTTATTTAAAATCTGTAAAGTGAGGAATAAGCACATTTTTGCAGCTGTTGTGATATCAACCACTTCCGAGTGCAGCAACTTCCGGTATACAATGTCCCGTAGTTACAATGGTTGGGGCCGTGGGAAGGAGTATTATTTCCACAGCAGTGAGAGCGCAACCTGGGGAACAGTTTGATCGATTTCTTGAAAAATCAATGTATGTCTGCATGTATTACTGTTTAAAGGCACCGTATCACAAAAATGGCTATATGGAGCCATTTAAAAGTAAAATTTAAACGATGTAATAATGAAGAATCACACAACAACTTAAGGAAGATAAACCCTTCCAAACAGAGGCGGATTAAGGCTTCTTTTTTTTTTTGGGGGGGGGGGGGGGGCGGGGAACTTTAGCGTTGGGGGGCCCGGGGCACTTAAGATATAGATCAACAACTACACTATGTGTATAATTATTATAGATATATTAGGCTAAGTATTAGACGGTTTAGACCTATATATGGTTTATTTAAACACATGAAGTTTTATCCACTGCAACCATAGTGACCTCCATGATGGGGTGGGGGACCGGGGCACGTACCCCTGCGCCCCCTTAATGCGACCCTGCTTCTAAATAAATGTAAGCATGATGTACTAAAGAAAAAAAAATAAAAGGTCAATATGTTAACATTTCTTAAAATGTATCCCCCAAAAATTGTAAAGGCAAAAAAATATAAAATCCTTGAAATTTATGGTGAAAATAAAAGTTTCTCTCAATTAAACCACCATTCACAGTTGAAAATCACTTTTTTCAATTTTTTTTAAAATCCAAAATTGATCCATTCTAACCACTTGTACCAAATGTCGTTTTGACAGAGCTCTGACAAATACCTACTCCAGACTTCATTACCTGATAGGATTTTTTTAATGTGCACAACGTTTATAAGATCTTTATCTACCCCCACAAAGGCGGGTTTAAGGGATAATTGTTGAGGGGGTAGGGGATAATTGGAACGGGGAGGAATTGGGGAGTGCTAGGAGTAAAAATATTTGGTAGAAGCACGGAAACATGTTGCTTTTTTGCAGATTTGCAGCGATATACGAATACTACAATTTCCTCGTCACATTTATATACATGTACCTGTGCGGTTCATGCTAGAGATAGCTAGCTGACCTTGTCTCATGCGGCCTACGTATTAACAAATATATCGATGTATCCTAATCAACGTATCTTCAAAAATTCATGAGATAATGTGAATACACACCATAAACGGTCTTCTGGAAATTGCATATTTTACACGAATGACCGAGATTTATTTTATGTATATGTCCGATTATAATGACTCATTGTTGTACGGAAAACGTATGTATGTAGGTAGGTAGATAGGTATGCATGTATGTATGTATTATGTATGTATGTATGTATTTATGTATGTATTATATATGTATGTATTTATGTATGCATGTAGGCCCTATGTCTTATGAATGTATGTATTTATGTGTGTATTATGTATGTATGTATGATGTATGTATATATTTATGTATGTATGTATGTATGTATGTATGTATGTATGTATGTATGTATGTATGTATGTATGTATGTATGTATGTATGTGTGTGTATGTATGTATGTATGTATGTATGTATGTATGTATGTATGTATGTATGTATGTATGTATGTATGTATGTATGTATGTATGATGTATGTATATATTAATGTAGTATGTATGTATGTATTTATGTATGTATGCGTGTATGCTTGCTTATACTTATTTAGCATGGAATAAAAACGAATCACATTCCAGAAACTGATCTGAGGAAATATTATGATCTTGTTAATATAAAAATATCTTAATGTAGTTTTCTCGTAATGCTGCTAACACGTGGTTTTGACCAATTCCGTATTTTCGATAGCGAATACCCTGTGACCTCACACACCAACATGAATGACCAAAATCTAAACCGGGGCGGGAAAGGTCAGTGGAAACTCAAACTAAACATTGGATCTGATAGGGTCATGAATAAAAGTAATTTCACCTGATTTTCACTCTTTCAGCATAGTTATTATAGTTTTTTTTATTTAAAAAAATATTTCAAAAATCCAGATTTTCTATTGAAATTACGTGAACAGTGAATTTCTTTACCTTTTCTTGTGCAAAAATTAATCTTTAAAATCTATATATTTTATGAAGAAAATCAAATTAGTGCATTCACATTATTTAAAGATATTTTGCTTGTGTTTACCATAAATTTAATTTTGTGGATATGTATTGTCTGAAGATATCTTGAGGATATTGAATATCCGTAGCAACAGAAAACAGACATTGAAAAGAGGCGGGAAAGCAAGATAGCAGTTAAGGTCTGAAACTTTTTAAGCAAGTTGCAATATTAAAAGCAATTTCAAGTGGTTACATCTTTTTATTACTTTTGCTCTTTAGTGCTGGAAAAGGTCAACCAGACTTCGGTTTAATTAATTTTGAATTGAAGGTTTTAAAAATTTTCTTATAATGACGCCTGTGACGATAACATTTGCACTGAACATTCTGCAGACTCTATGAATGGATTGTTTTGTTTTGTTTTTTTTTTGTTTTTTTTTTACAATCCTTACAGCTAGATTTCTTTTCTTCAAAGAATCTAATCTTAGTAAAATTTTGTTTTACTCGAATTGTATGAGTTTAACAAATATATTTTTCAAAGAATACAACGAATCCCTCCTGTAAAATGTTTCTTTTCATTATTTTTTAAAAATATTACTACCGCAGACCATAATTACGATTTGTCAAGCTTATACAATGTTAAAATCTCAGAAAAATGAAACTATTCAAAAGTTTTTATCACACTAGAACCATTTTTTTTGTCTTGGAGTAACTGTCAAAATAAACTTGGCTCAAATGGCATTTTTTATAAGCAATTGCAGCGCAAAGAATCGGCACTGTTCTTATCTTCATTACAGTAAAAAATATTTGATGTATCCCCCTATTATTGAACTATTGATCATGCATAATTTAGCCATGTAATCCACAAGTATATAACTGGAAGAGTATATATGCAAAGGTACAAGGGTTAAAAAAGAAAGGCATCTTGACTTTTACTACTGTTGTAAGAATGCGTAACATTTCAAGACCTAAATAGAAATTGGTGGTTACAGATTACAGATGCGAAGGCAGAGATATCGTTTATCCTCAGCTACTTCGGCTATTTAAATAAACAGGTGTCTAAAGTTTTTCGTTGGAAGAAAAATCCGAATTTCCTTACTAAAAATAACTGAGATATAGACAGCTGTACCCATCAACATATGGAAGAAGAAAATGAAGGATAAGAGCAAGAGGAGGACTAAAGCGAGAAAGAGACTTGCTTATTGTCATATATTCCATTTGTCTGCCTCGTGTTAGAAATAAACTAAATGTTTTAAACTTGGAATAGCAGGCTTTAGTTCCAATACAAAAAAAAAAATCAGTTTTTCTTTCTCACTATCTAGCAGAAATCTTCGCCTTCAAAAGTGAAGTATAGTTGTGGATAAAACTGATTGAAACCCACGATCTTTCCTCAATAAATTATGTATGTACGTATGTATGTATGTATGTATGTATGTATGTATGTATGTATGTATGTATGTATGTATGTATGTATGTATGTATGTATGTATGTATGTATTAGGAGCAAATCAGCACACTAATGGCCCTATGGTGTCAATTAAAATGAAAGTTATAAAAATATGAAATTGAAGAATTGCACAAAAACCTTTGGAAAATAAACCCTTGAATATAAATTTAAAGATGAAATACTACAAAATATAAAAAGGTAAATATGTTAACATTTTGTAAAATGTGAATAAAATAAAATATAAAGGTAACGAATAAAAGGTCATTAAAAATATGGTCAAAATTTGTTATATTAACCGCATTCCCTTCAAGATTTTCTCTGGTGGCACATCATCATAAAAGTTCTTTAATCAAATTAACATGCACTCTGGTCGAGGTTCACCCTTCAGGAGGTACGTGTAACTCATACCAGTTACTTATCATCTTGTTCACGATAGATTATGAAAACTGCACTGGGAAGCAGAAAAACAATATTTAATTACACTTTAAATAAATACTTTGTTCTATATCGAGTATTTGAGGTAATTTACTTATCGTTTTAATTTGTAATAAACTCTTTTCAAGTTACTTCGTTCTTCAAATTAGGCACGAAAATCGGGTCTCTTAGACTTTCAAGGGATGATAGGAGATGATACTGTACCCTTTCCGTCGAATATTTTATGATATTTTATGATACAGATGTATCATATGACCCTTTTTTTTTTTATTTTACCATAGTGTAAATTCCATTAACTAATATGAATTAGTAAAGATGCTTTAAAACTGTATGTGAAATATAATTTTGTTGACAGAATATGTCACATTTGAGTTTTCACAGGCGTAAAAAGTCCCCTTTATTCCATACAGATTTCACGGGAGGCGCGGTGGCTCAGTGGTTAGTGTGTTGGACTCGCGACCAAATGGGCGCGGGGTCCAATCCTACCATCGGATCAGTCTGGGACGGCTACCGTTGTGTGTCCTTGGGTAAGGCACATTACTCCAATTTCCTTAGCACTAAATAATCTACTTGTGTTGCTGTGCCGCAAAACACCTAATCATCAACCACAACAACAACAACAACAACACAGATTTCACGATAATGTCGTAAGTCAGGCTAATGTAGGGGAGTGCATAGGGTAGTCTTCTGTCCCCATTTCACTTAACATATAGACTGGTAGCCTTTCAATAATTGTCTTATTGCTTTATTTGGAACAATAAATCTTTCACTGAACATTTGGCAGACATGAGTGATCAGTCCCAAAAGCATGTCTTCTACTTAATTAGTCTTTATTATTTGTCTGAGGAAATTTTGAGGATTTTTTAAAATTTGATGAATTCTTTAACTTGTTTTTCAAGACTAAATTGATTTCCATGTCAACAATGTTAAACCTATAAAGTTATTTTTCATCTTTCCTACTATATTTTAATATATTCCTTTCAAAAATCCAAATTTTGTTGGTAATATCATAAAAAATAATGCAAAATCTCAACGTGAGGAAAACTTTTGATAAATTTCGTGAAACCGTGGCCTGTACGTGTCATTGATAAAACATATAATCACCATCACACCTGACTGAATATAATCACCATCACACCTGACTGAATATAATCACCATCACACCTGACTGACTATAATCACCATCACACCTGACTGAATATAATCACCATCACACCTGACTGAATATAATCACCATCACACCTGACTAAATGAGTGATTCTTGAAGAAACGAATTCTCTTTTCGCAGTCTCCTTTATATCTAACATTAAAATAGTCCCACTGAAATGTAAGAAATTTTCTTTTAATTTGAAAATAAAGGCGATTTAATGATTACATGATTTAATATTTGTATCTTACGTGATATTTTTGAAAGGGAATAAAGTGCACTGCCAGTTTTGTTCTACTTTATCTCGTGAATTTAAATAAAAAGATTCCGTAAAATCCAAGAGCGTAAGACAACTCGCAGGAAAAGAGTAAATATTACTGTAAACATGTACTTCTTTCTGTTTTTAGTTGATTGCATATTTTATGTTGTCTATTTCATGTAATTATTTTCTATGAATTATGTATAAACGAAAAAAAAATCGAAAACAAAAACAAGCAAACAAGGGCTATCCTTGCAACCTATTATTACTTTAGTGAAGACATACGTTCCAAATGGTGTTTAGTGGCAGTGTGAGGTTCAAGAACGCATGTCAACCAGACCACTCCTGGCCATAGTACTACCACTGCTGGCTATAGTACTACCACTGCTGGCCATAGTACTACCACTGCTGGCTATAGTACTACCACTGCTGGCCATAGTACTACCACTGCTGGCTATAGTACTACCACTGCTGGCTATAGTACTACCACTGCTGGCTATAGTACTACCACTGCTGGCCATAGTACTACCACTGCTGGCTATAGTACTACCACTGCTGGCCATAGTACTACCACTGCTGGCTATAGTACTACCACTGCTGGCTATAGTACTACCACTGCTGGCTATAGTACTACCACTGCTGGCCATAGTACTACCACTGCTGGCTATAGTACTACCACTGCTGGCTATAGTACTACCACTGATGGCCATAGTACTACCACTGCTGGCCATAGTACTACCACTCCTGGCCATAGTACTACCACTGCTGACCATAGTATATCTTTGTCTCAACCTGACCACTCCTGGCCATAGTACTACCACTGCTGACCATAGTATATCTTTGTCTCAGCCTGTCCACTGCTGACCATAGTATATCTTTGTCTCAACCTGACCACTCCTGGCCATAGTACTACCACTGCTGACCATAGTATATCTTTGTCTCAACCTGACCACTCCTGGCCATAGTATATCTTTGTCTCAACCTGACCACTCCTGGCCATAGTATATCTTTGTCTCAACCTGACCACTGCTGACCATAGTATATCTTTTTCTCAACCTGACCACTGCTGGCCATAGTATATCTTTGTCTCAACATGACCACTGCTGGCCATAGTATATCTTTGTCCAGGCTGAAGAGAGAAAACGTACGCGACTACTACCCAGAGTTAACTGTTTTGTTCAAATTAAAAAAAAAAGGAGGAAAATTGTATCATTTATATATGTGTGGCGTATTGAGAAGTTTATGTCAACTTCACACAAGAAGAAAATATGATGATTTGGCAAATATTTTAACAGAACTAACTTTGCACGTTTAGGCTCTGCCATAATTCAATGTATAAACAAGGAAACCTCTAAAGTTTCGCAGTCCAATCACCTATTAGTATGCATGCCAAGTATATTGTACTTCATGTGCATACATACCAGGTATAAATACAAAGCGTATTGTTAAAAATGGTTTATGGCATTGTTTACAAAGTTGGTCTTGTATAATGGCACGGAAGACCCCTTTGTAATCAATTACAATACAGTAGTCCACTAATGGTTTATGTGTGTGTGTGTGTGTGTGTGTGTGTGTGTGTGTGTGTGAGTGAGAGAGAGAGAGAGAGAGAGTCTTAGTTATATCAAGAAGAGGCGTTAAAAACAAAAATAAATGAAAGTTATACAAAGATTTATATCATAAACTCACGGAATGATACTGAGTGTGTAAAGTAGCGTGTTGAGAAGTTTCTGTCAACTTCTTGCAAGGAGAACGCTAGATGGGGAGACAAAATATCAAGAGGCTGGGCTGATGAAATATCGCAGCTATAGTAAATAAAACCCGAGCCTGTCAAACCCCCCCCCCAAAAAAAAAAACAAACAAAAAAACAAAACATTAAAGAACACGAGAGAGAAACGACATACACAAAGACAAACAGACATAACCTGATACTCAGACACAGTTGAATACAGGGGAAAGACATGCACAGATGTACAGACAGACGGACAGTAAAAATATACACACTGAGACGTACCTTCATAATCTCGGGGGATTACTACCGTTTGATCGTTCTCTGTAAATCGGCCTGTTAAAGGGTCTATAACGACATTTCGGGCCAGCAGTTTCCGTATCGTGCGGGACTCGTACAGCAGTAGCGGCTGGCCTAGGTTGATAGGCATGGGATTATCCCGGCGCACCATGATTGCCTGTGGATTACACTTGACGATCTGAGGTAACGTGAACTGCTGCAGCAGATTCTCTACGGTGTACGCCTGGGTGCTCCACTGGGCTTTCTTCTCCTCCCCTACACTCTCCGACACCGAATTCTCTCTGGAATGCACCATATTGCGAGCGGACATTTTTCTCGAAATGAAATCCGCTGCTTGAGATATTTATAAATTCGGGTATCAAACAATCACAAGTTTGAGCGGTGTGAATGTGTTTGGCTCCAAAATTCAGTTAATTCATCCGTTATTGCTAAGTTTTTGAATAGTATTTCTTTTTACACACTATCATACGCTAGCTTTAGCAATGCTACCCCGGGTAAGAACTCCGTCATCGACTTGTTGCAGTGTATAGAAGAAGCAAGGTGAGCCCCGAAACGTACTGGTAAACGCTATTTAAAAGACCCATGTCACATAATAGGTTGTGGGGTTACACGGAATGAATAGACAGTATGTACGTAGGCACTGAGAGCTCTGTAGTTCCGCTTGACGAGGCCTAACGAATACCGATCTCTCCCACAGGTCGACTAAGCAAATCAATAGTGCAAGTGAAAGTGAAATGAAATGCCATTAATATAGATAAGTGTGTACCGCACTTAACAACGGTGTTCATTGGAACTGACAAGGCATTCCAACAGTGCATACAAATATTGGCAAAGTTGAACGTCGCTGACAAAACACAATCACTTAAGTTTAATCTCTGAATTCAACTTATAATTTGTAAAAGAGCCTAAGGCAAAAAATCTGGAATGTCCCTACAACCCTCGTTTATAATCATGCTTGATATTGTTGTTTTTTAAGGGCTGACCTGGGCGGTTATCAAACCAGTGACCATACTTTCTACCAACTGAGCTACCGCGGCTCCACGCCATCCAAGGCAATACACCTATAGTAGACATAATTGCTCTGTTACCACAAAGTTACTAGCTACGTTCATACATGTGAGACACACGAATTTTGTATAAAAATCGCACTCACACACACATCCTGAATTTTCTCACGCATTCTTAAAAAAAAATGTTTTTGAACTTGTGTTTTCAAGATGTTACATCTTAAAATTACAGTGAGTATTGTTTTTATACACGTAAATTTTAGGTTCAGTAGCAACAAATTATGTTAAATATTGTTGTTCAAAAACAAGTCCGGAGAAACTGGTTTCTGATGTAACTATAATGCGTTGGCTTCATGGGGGGGGGGGGGCTTCTCTACCCTGACAAACCACCGGGGCTTCGCCGCAGGCCCCCGATCCAGAGAGCTGCCGCCCGCCCCTTGGACCCCCATCTCACTCTTGACACTTAAGGACCGTTGACATCTTTGCATCCTTCACTACTACTGCAATCATTAATAACACATCTGCCGCCATTACTGCTTCGGCTATCAGCGAAGCTTGTCAGCAATAGAACAAATTCTAGCGCAGTGGTTACTGCTGCTGCCATTACAGCCTGACTGTTTTATACAATTCCATATAAAACTGTTTTTGAGCTTCTAAAATATCTATTGGACCCGATATATTTGCCTCATCATCTAAAACCAATTCCTTTATTGTTTTATTTACATAATTTATATTGTATTTTGGTACTTTTTTATCCAAACTCGTACCATCTAGCATTTAATGCTTATATAACACATTTGATGTATTTTCTTCTAAATTCCTCTAATTCTGCTTCTTTTTTTTTCTTCTAAATTTTTCCCATCTTTGTTGTCAGCAATCTGTGAGGAATATCAAATATTTCACTTTCAATTTCGGGCTTAAGAAATATAAAAGTGGAATTGTTATAATACGAAAATAAAAGTCACACCGTATCACAACTATGTGGGAGTCATGTTTTCTTGTAAATTAAATTGGTCTAAAGCAGTTGAAAGACTTATTACTTAGGCTAATCAAGATTTTATTCCCAAGAAGAAATTGAATATAAATCTCGGCTGTCCATCACCAAAAGTGGAATTTATTTTTTGATACACATAACAAGCCCATCCTTCTCTATCCATAAGAAATTTGGGGTTATCCATCTGAAATTTCGGGTTATAAGAACAGAAAATCAATTAAAAGATTTCATCAACAATTTTGTACATTTTATTTATCTGTCGGAAAACATCTTTCTGTTGTGGGAGTTCTGGGTTACTGTGGTCGTTATAACATGTATGTAGATTATTACATGTATAAAATATTGGCGTAAGCTGTTGCAAATGCCAGATTATAGATACCCAAAGAAATATTATTTCATGTTAAAGACTTTGAATGATAGAAAACGAATTACTCGCGACGCTTATGTTGGGCAGCTACTATGTAAATATGGGTTCGACATTGTAAGGGAGTCACCGGATATTGGTAATACTAATATTTAAAATTAAAAAGAGGGTTATGTATTGTAGTTTACAAGAATCGTATCATTTATTAAATCATTCGACATCTTTAGAAAAATATCTGAAATATAAATCTATATTTGAAAGTGAAAGATATGGAGGTCCGGGGAGCGAAGCCTCTATAAGCTCCTGCATTCTAAGTGTTTCCAAGGGCATAAGGTTAACCATCTAACTATAAAGAAAAATTACTCTTAGAAACGTTCCGGTTCTTTCGCACTCATTTTAGGGGTTGGGGAGGGGAAGGCTGCTTGCTGCGTCCCCACCCCACCACACCCCACCTCTGCTTCTGGATAATCATGAAGTCAGATGTATGTAGACACTACTTAGACCAATCAATACTGTTGTATGACAACATCAGAATTTAGATAGAGCCTGCAGAATATGCACTATTGTGTGATAGTGAAGAGCCTGAAGATGAGTTTTATTTTATGTTTATCTACAGAATCAAAGCATACGTTTTTGAAAAAATAATACTATAAACAACCTTCTTATTTAACATAAGAGGTGGCCTATAGTAACAGTTTAGCAAGAACTTACGCTTTAATGTCTCAGTTGAATATTGCACATAAGATCATCAAATTTAACATTTCATAATCTTGTGTGCAATGATTCAGCTGCCATCATTACCAAGACAGTACAGTTTGCTTACTTTGCATTTAAATTAAGGAGAAATAGTTTATAACTTCTGATGTTATATATCCTTTATAATTAGTATGCTTATCCTATATAAGTATGCTACCTATATTACCTTGTATTGTTCACCATGTATGTAACCTTATTATGTGGTTCATAGATGAGAATATAGCCTGATACGCAAAACAAATAAAGTTCTTTCTTTTCTTCTACTTTAAATTTCCTTTAGCTTGTCCCGTTTATCTTTTGTTTTCCTAACAGAGTAAACAATAGTTTCTGATTTTATTTACATTTTCAAAATTTCAAAGAAACTTTGGTCTTTACAGGAAAGAGAAGCGTTAAGAGGGTCCTCTTTATTTCCCCCTGAGTAATATTTTTCTACCGTACAAGTAATATTTTTTATACCGTACACTTTATAACCAAATCAATGTTACTCAATAGATGGGCATTAAATTTGCAATACCCTTTCCCCTTGAACACATTGAAAAAAACACATTTAAAACAGTAGCTGAATGTTTTTATCTTATTACCATGCATCAACTGTATTTTGTGTTTCTCTGAAACTTTCATCGATCAGATTTTTAACCAGTTGTTCTATAGATTGTCCCATGAATCTAATGATATCTACAAACCTAACTGTCCTTTTGACGGTAATTTATTCTCTTTCATTCATGCTATCAACTATGCAATTCTTAATAATTTCGATATATTTCTCGTCATTGTTCGTTATGATTTTTACCTCTTCATCTGAATAATTTTAACTAATGTTTTCATGTACAGATGACTGTTATAGCTGGAGAATTTATGAATGAATAATTATTGTGCGTATTTTGAATATTTAACATTCAGATTGCATTCGTTATGTGCTAGATCTCTATACTTACCTATTAAATGGTCTTGTTCTCTTACTTTATTTTCAATTATTTTTCTATCACATATATAACATTTATTTCTTGAGCTGAAATGTTGCCTATCTTTATCTGTGAAACCATAGGTTTCGCTTTTTTGGTCTTAATTCTTTATGCACTAGTTTTGCAATCTTATCTAACGCTTCGTAAAATACTTGAATACAACCTGTTTCTGTGTAACTATTGGTTTATATATCATGTGGATCGATTTAACATTTTAACATACAAACAGAAACATGATGGAATATGTTTGGCTGTTTGCTTGTTTAAGATATTTCAACACCACAGGTGATGTGTTCTGAAGGAACATCGCTATTCGGATGCTTACACGTTTGCGCCTCTGACACGACGATGCCTTCAAAATCACAAAGTAAATAGCACGCGAAACAAACTTTCAATTAATGTCGATACGCTTTAAGTTTTTACAACTGAGCCCTTCTTCAGGCACTATATATATCGCGTTATTTACATTGTAATTGTATTTTGTGTTCTGATAATTCTTTTGGTGTATACAAACAAATTAACTCGTTGTTTTTAATATATGTTTCTGTCCGATATGTCTGTTTATCAGTCATGACACTAATCTTTGAAAAATTATTCTAAGGTAATGGTACCTTCCAGTTTTGTAGTCATTAGGTTCGTCATTTTGAAAGATGACAAACATATCAACATGTCTTTCTCTCACTACTTTAGTTACTCTAACTGGTTTGATGGAACATGGTTCAACTGTTTCATTTATATATATATATATATATATATATATATATATATATATATATATATATATATATATATATATATATAAAATGATTCATTTTCAAATTTATAAATGTCTTCTATTTTTACCGGACATCTCTCAAACTGTTGACAGTATCTATCTTAATTGTAGTTAGATGGTCTATCTACATGATCACTTGGCGTGTTCAACATAGGAAAAATCTATCATCTTATTTTTCACATTGATACAAGCTATTTTGTTTTTAATCCATGTAGGCAAATATATGCATGAGCTTCCTTTAAGCGGTTAATATGCATCTATGTACAATGTTAAACATTCAAGCATGTCAGACAGCCATCTTTTTTCTTTTGCTTATTTCCGGTCCAAATTTGGTGTGTAACATGTCAAATAAACGTTCAATAACATTGTCCAATTCACTTGTATTCAATATGTTAATACGTTTTGTTCTGTGGTAAAAGTTTATATACATAACTTGTTCACCTTCTTGGATGGGTCTCTTTTAAGTCTGATCGTTAGCTGCAATCGAGCTTTCAAGGAACCGATCTGCCGACTTTTTCTACTGATGATCTTCTTCAAATATGGCTTAATATCATTGAAATATTCGAACAAATTATTAATGTTCCCATCATAAAATATGTACTCGTTAACATTTATTATCAATGAATCTTTAAGTCTTTTCGTTTCGATTCTTTTTAAACTATGTCCATTCATCATCCTTAATTCTTTTCTAGTTGGAACACATATAAAAAGAAGGATATACTTTTTGTCTCTGGATTGTGTGGATATTAGTGCATCAAGTGTCAAAGTCTTTATTATGATTTATTTAACTAGAAATACTTAAATATATATTTAACTAATTTGCATGTGTATGTGTCTTTATCATTTAAACTTTGACCATTATCATATATTTCAGCAAAATACCCACCTTGTTGTGGACAGATTCTGCCCCTGGGGATAGTTATATCTGCACTACACTTCTATTAAAACAGATCTTTACCATCGTGCAGCAATCGGAATTTCTGCTCCATAAAGTATGAATTCTCTTAGGCCTTCATCTCTACTTTTTTTTATTTTTTTGCTATCGCTTCTTTCACTTTTATATGGCAAATTTGGCTCACTTGTATCAGTCTATCCTTTCTTAAGATTGTGTCGCGCGGCTCTCGTGCATGAACCCATCGCAAGGTCAGCTCTTCCCTGGAGTCTTTACGACTTTCTTGGGGCTTCGTGCCCTCACACAGCAACTTTCGCACATGTCTCTTTGTTTGGCACGCCTTGCATTTTGTGTTCATATTTTAAACCCTTTGCTAATCGCAGAGTTTATTTTATTTTTAATCGCGGAGGGTATTTGATCTGCTTTATATTATATGATGGCATCTTCAGACAACGATTCTGTTCTCAGTTATATAGAAAAAAAGATTCACATATTGCAAGAACTAAACCGCACACCTTGCGATCTGAAATCTAGTGCTAGACGCCCAGACAAGGCTAACATTATAAAAATAGTTTTTTTACCTGTTTACTAGCAGATCACACCCAAATATCACGATAGAAGGATATACGTGCGCATGTGATTGTAACGTAGGTTAACATGTTCTACATGTTCATTCACTAAAATGAATCAGGTTTGAAGATTTTGTAAACCGCAATTGTAGCATTTTATTATCTCCGTTTATTTTCGTAAGATTTAAAATAGCACGATCATAGGGCTACACTAAGAATATCGTCCTTTGAAAAATAATATCCTTCATCTTACTTCAGCAGTGAACATCGATTTGTGAAATAATGCCTGGTCTTACTGCGCCAATAAATATATATGTTTCTAAAATAGATACCCTAGTTTTACTGCGCCTGTAAATATCAATGTTGTACAATAATACATTAGGCTTTATATACCTATACTAATATGTTGGTGTGTTAGAGTAGTAGATACATTGATTGTCCTGGAAGTTGAATTTCCGGAAATGTATCGATATATTTATTTATTAATGTACTATTTTTAAATTTCACTATAGTCCAGTACTGTCAATGTATCTACTTCTCATGTTGGAACTGGGGATTGAACGCGGAACTACAGAGGTACAACGCGATCACATTGTCGCTGTGCTCTTTAGCCCCAAAGAAGGAAAGACTGTTAGACTTTTCAAGACTACGTTCAAAGGAAGAAACATAACATGATTTCATCGAAACCTAGAGAACATTGACTGCAAAAGATATTTCATTTAGACAAAACTCGCGAAATAAATGAATTTTAACTTTAACACATGCAATGCCATATAATAAAGATACTATTGGCCACGTACCTCAAATGAAATTTTCTCTCAAAACTTCAATCCAACAACAAAAAAAGTTTGTAAAAAAATTAACTGTCGAAAATAAATGGTTAGCATTTAAAGCGTAATTTATAATTAATCAATCAAGCAAACAACAAAATAATATGACAGATTGTCATCATGTAAGGTTGGGTAAAATGGCCGCAGGAGTTCAATGAACTTGTTAAGGGAAGCAATTTGAGCGACACAATATGTTTCAAGATTTAATTCCCTTTTCACATGTCCATAATCTGAAAGCATCAATTCTAAACGGACAATGGAAAGCATTAGAAATTTACTTTTAAAATGGTACATATAAAAAATCCTACACCCTGTTACAAGATAACCATTTTAGATTAGAATTATGCACCCTGAACCCTCTCTCTCTCTCTCTCTCTCTCTCTCTCTCTCTCTCTCTCTCTCTCTCTCTCTCTCTCTCTCTCTCTCTCTCTCTCTCTCTCTCTCTCATAACTAGGGTATCTACACAGTGTCTAAACTATGCAGGCCCCCTCAGTCAAGAATACAAAAATTGCACTCTGGCTCAAAATACCCCAGACAAATCATACTGGGAATTTCTCGATATCCTACTCGCTGGGTGAGCTGAAGGTAATCAAAGGGTTGCTTGTTAGATACAGACACAGGCTAGCCCTGTTCGGCTGCCTCGGTGTATCCACGGGAAAGGGACTTAGCTCCCATTTTCTTGGCATGATATAGCCTTTAATGTGTTAAAAGTGCCGTTAGAAACCATCCAACCTACAATATCATTGAAATCTGGCTTGTATGTGGGGATACAAAAGATAAGATCATGCCATAATTTTTTATAACTTTAACACCACTCGTAGAAAAGTAAACGGAGATCATTTTCTTTATTTTTTAGATTTGAGCATAAGTTCAGTTTTTGTACACAGACAGTTTCGTGACTACGGAGCCTGGACAAGATTGGCGATTGGATATAATCAACAATTGCTTGACAGCTTGTTGTAGATAGGTAGAATTTGTGGATTCGTCAATTCCTCGGATTATTTTTTTATGCAGATACTAGACATCGGGTGTCGGACTCACGAACAGGGAGCGACACCAAGACAACGTGACCTAAATATTGATTTTTAAACCGCTCATGTTCGCAATATATTTTCTGTACATCAGAATATACCGAAGTGCATCGTACAACTCCGTAGTCTCTGTGTTGCAGGCTACTCTGTCTAAATATTTTTTCTCTCCACCTTTTGTCCAAGTACATGTTTTTATTTTCTTATGTTTGCTTCGTGCTTTTTTCTGACTATTGAATAAGGTCCCTGTCATAAAAATGGAGTTTTAATTAAAAATAAAATCAGGATGTAGGACGCGTTGCATCACATTTTCTCTCAGAATGGTCGAAACGTATACAGAATGACATAAATTTGTTTTTGTTCAATGAAAAAAATTAGCTTACATTTATAGACATTAAAGTCAACATCTAACCAGAAAATGTAAATTGGAATTTGTTATGTATCCATATATCTTTTCCGACAAATATGGAATAAAAGACTGCTCTTTAACGATAACCACATTTATAGCACTAATCTGGATGTTATATGACTATAAATTTACGAAATATTCACCTAACGTACTAACTGCCATTACTAGTTAACTCTGTAGTTCATGTGACACTCGTTGTTCCACGTGTCGTAATATTCAGTGTGATAGCCTGAACATACCCCCCCCCCCCAAAAAAAAACATTTAAAAAAAAAGAAAAATACACGGTTCAGTGTGGATTTTAATATAAATCAGATTCCTTATGAAGCTGAACATTAACACAGAAGATTACTTCCATATAACATGTACCAAAACGTGAACCATTTGAAGGTTTTAGAAAAGAAATAAGGAGGCCATGTAAGATTTGCAGAGGCCAGAGAGAGCAAATTATTTGAGATATAAAAAAAACCAAAGAAAGGTTAATAATAATAATAATAATAATAATAATAATAATAATAATAATAATAATAATAATAATAATAGGAGAAGACTGTAATTTCGAATGATGAAAGTCATAATTATGTACACAGTTGGCATTGTGGATTGGACCAACAACAAAAAATTGGAAAACATTGATAGAAATACTAGAAAGCTAATGTCCAGATGTGGCGCACTGGATCCAACAGCTGGCGTATACAGACGTACAGTCCAGGGAAGACTGGCTAACGAAACTTAGTAAAAGGCGCCTAGGAAAGTATGTTACGAAAAGTGGAGAAGAATACCAAGCCTTAGTCCTGGAAGAATGCCTTCTCCAAGAAAATGAAGGAAGGTAGGATTACAAGAAGAGGAACCACACAGAGAGAACAACACAACAGAGATATGTGGCAATGCATGGACAGTTTGTAAGGTAACAGAACAGCGGGTGGTTGAAGGCACCTGGAGATGGCTCAACTGGGAGAACTTAAGAAGACGCTAGAAATAGACCAAAAGCCAGATGTTCTACAGACAGCGACACACTCCTCGTAACAACAATATATATATATATATATATATATATATATATATATATATATATATATATATATATATATATATATATATATATATTGAAGACCGCGGAAAGTGATCTGATCTCAGGAGAAAATATCGATTCAAATTACATTCAAGAGGCAGTGGAAAAGATTAATAATTCCACTGGTCCAGGAGTGTACTGGGTAAGCAACTCGGCCATGGACTTATCTGCCGGGACAGGCCCGAGGTTTTGCTCACACCAGTAAAACACCGGTAAAAACAGATTTTTTTTTGACGGCCCACCGGCCCACCGATGCGGCGGTCTGCCGAGACAGGCTTGGGGTTTTGCTCACACCAGTAAAACACCGGTAAAAACGGATTTTTTTGCGGCGGCCCCCTGGGATTTGTCCCTGTATGCCCAATGGCCAGTACACCACTGCACTGGTCCACAATTTTTTTAGAAGTCGTCTGCTTCAGAGATAAAATGTGCTATTTATTAGGGATTTTGATGTGCTGAATTCAAATATGACAATTAAAACAACTGATTGGCTACTGTTTCCAAGATATTTAAGTTTTTACATTTAACGTCTATGTATATTGTGTACATAGTAGACTTTTAATCATAAATTGTAAACCTAGGTCTTTTCATGTGTTTATGGTTGCTTTACATGATAATATTTCACCTGTCCTGTTTCTGTAACACTTTAAAAAAAACAACAAAAGGGTTAAATAAATAAAAAATATATTGAAACAAAAGTGAAAATACTATTATGTATATATAAATACATAGTTTAGTAACAATTCAGTGTCTACTCGGCGCTTCTTGGCTTGTCTCTTGTATTCATTAAATGGAGCATCTCTTGTCACTCTCCAGCAATAGTCTGCAAGCATTGATGGGCTCCAATTGCGCTGATAGCGTTTCTCCATTGTTGCAATGTCCTGGTGAAATCGCTCGCTGTGTTCGTCGCTCACTGCTCCGCAGTTCGGTGGAAAACATCTAGATGAGAGTGCAAAAAAAGTATCTTTTGTGACATGTTGCAACCAAGGCTTTGTATGCCTTGAGGAGGTTTTCCACCAACTCCCTGTAGTTGTCTGCCTTGTTGTTTCCGAGAAAATGTGTTGCCACTAACTGGAAGGCTTTCCATGCCGTCTTTTCCTTGCCACGCAGTGCACGGTGAATGCATCATCTCGAAGAAGTTCACGAATCTGAGGACCAACAAAGACACCTTCCTTTATCTTAGCTTCACTTAACCTTGGAAATGTTCAACGGAGGTACTTGAAAGCTGCTTGTGTTTTGTCCTTGGCCTTGACAAAGTTCTTCATCAGACCCAGCTTGATGTGCAGGGTGGTAACAAAATCTTCCTTGATTCAACAAGTGGTGAATGCTGAACACTTTTCATCCCAGGTTCCAATGACTGTCGGAGTGGCCAATCTCTCTTGATGTAGTGGGAATCTCTCGCACGACTATCCCATTCGCAGATAAAACAGCAGTACTTTGTGTATCCAGTCTGCAAACCAGGCAAGAGAGCAAGAACCTTGAAATCGCCACAAAGCTGCCACTGATGTTGGTCATAGTTTATGCACCTCAAAAGTTGTTTCATGTTTTCATAGGTTTCCTTCATATGGACTGCATGACTGTTACGACTCTATGGTCTAAGAAAAATGTAACAGAAAGAAAGTGAAACCAACAAATCAAGTAAAAAATCAACAAGCAATTTATTACTAGATAATTAAAATGAAAAATCAAAAAGTCACTTACAGTAAAGTGTTTTGAAATCCTAATAATCCAATAAGAATGATTGTTCTAATCACAAGTCCTAAATATAGAATGTTCCGAATTCACTGCTGTGTCCTTGAATGTTATGATGTGCCAATGATCTCCAAAGTCCTGATGTACTAGTAATCTTTGATGTGCTGATGTCAAAATGAAGTATTCCAAAATATCTGAATATAAGTTCACATAAATTCCAAAGTCATCAATTAAAAATCCAAAATCCAAAAGTTTATGAGCACTGTTATAATCCAATGAATATTTAAAATAATTCCTCTCTTAGAATTTGGAATGAATTTTCACAACTGTAATAGCTCTTTACAAGACTGATGGTAATGTCAAAACTGAATAAATGTCCACCAAACATGGTATATATAAAGATTGGTCACATGACAGAATGTTCTAGAACATGAGTCATCTTAATGGAACTTTTACTTGTAAACAAAAATCAACCTTGACCTTCAAATTGAGAAAACATTATATTGATCAAAACAACCTAATTCAAGGACACTAGTTAAACATGTTTTTCCTGATAACATTAAGACTCAAGCAAATATTAAAGTGAAGAAACATTTATAATTTCCTAAAATACCTACAACACCATATAAACATCATACATAACACCTTCCCTCATAAAGAAAAAGAAAGATTTATATAATAAAGCTTTCTTTTGAATATACATCTAATACTATAATAACCAAAATTACATAAGAACATGTTTTATGATACTGGACTTAATTACATCAAGCAATATTACATTTCTAGGCACGTGAGAGTGCATCTGCAATCACATTGTCTTTTCCCCTGATGTGTTTGATGTCAATGTTATATTCCTGCAATATCAAACTCCATCTCAACAATCTCCGATTTTTATCTTTCATTTTGCTGATGAAAGTAAGGGGATTGTGATCACTGTACACAATAATTGGAGAAAGAGCTGAGGTAACATACACTTCAAAATGCTGTAAAGCCAATATCAAAGCCAAACATTCCTTCTCAATTGTGGAATAATTTTTCTGGTGCTTGTTTAGTTTTTTAGAAAAATAACACACAGGGTGATCCACACCACTTTTGTCTTCCTGAATCAATACTCCACCAACCCCTACATCACTTGCATCAACAGATAATTAAAATGATTGGCTAAAATTTGGTGCAGAAAGAACTGGTGCATTCCTAAGCATGGCCTTTAACTTGTCAAAAGATTCCTGACACTTGTCAGACCAATGAAATTTGGTTTTCTTACTCAATAAACTTGTCAAAGGTTCAGCAATTTTGGAAAAATTGGAACAAAATTTCCGATAATATCCAGCCATACCTAGAAATCGCATCAGTTGCTTTTTACAAATTGGAACTTGAAATTCAGAGATAGCTTTGACCTTAGCTTCTATAGGTTTAACTTGACCTTGTCCCACAATATGTCCTAAAAATGTGACACAAGCATGGCTAAACTCACTTTTGCTCAAATTAATTGTCAGATTCGCATCACTGAGTCGATCGAAGAATTTTCGAATGGTTTCCAAATGATCTTCCCAGGTGTTGTTGTAGATAATGACGTCATCGATATAAGCGTCACAATTATCAAGACCAAATGTTATCATGTTCATCAGACGTTGAAACGTTGCAGGCGAATTTTTCATTCCAAACGGCATAACTTTATATTGATAAAGTCCATCTGGAGTTGCAAATGCTGAAATTTCTTTTGCCCTTTCCGTCAGTGGAATTTGCCAGAATCCTTTTAAAAGGTCAAACTTGGTGACATATTCCGCATTTCCAATTTTATCAATGCAATCGTCCATTCTTGGGATTGGAAATGAATCAGTTTTGGTGACACTGTTGACTTTTCTATAGTCAGTACACATACGGAATGTATTATCTGGCTTGGGAACAAGAATACATGGTGAACTCCAGTTACTTTTACTTGGTTCTATGAAATCATTCTCCAGTAAATACTGAATTTCTTTCTTCAGATAGTTCTGTTTGAGAGGATTCATCCTATAAGGATGCTGTTTCACAGGCGCAGAATCTACAATGTCAACGTCATGATAAATTTTACTTGTTCGTGTTGGAACATCAGGAAACAAGTGCTCATAGTCATGTAATAGCTGTTTTAGTTCATTTCTTTCCTGTTGTTGTAGATGTGAAAGTTTCTGGTCTAGGTTGTTCAATATTTCTGAATTCCGAAGATTGGTTATACCAGAGTCACTATAGTCTGATTGTACTCCATCGTTGATATCTTCACTGTGTGGGACAGGTACAACTAAATTAACTGAATAATTAGCTGGGCTATCTCTGTCAAAATATTCCTTTAACATATTTATATGACAAAGTTGTTTCTGTTTCCGTCTCCCAGGAGTGTTAATGATATAATTTAAGTCATTTATTTTCTTTTCAACGGTATAAGGACCATAAAATTTAGCCTGAAGAGGATTTTGAGGTATGGGAAAGAGAGCCAGAACTTTGTCACCAGGTTTAAAACTCCTTTCCTGTGAATTTCTGTCATACCTTAATTTCATTTTTGACTGGGTATTGTGAAGATTAGTTCTTGCTACTTCACAGGCCTTTGACAACTTGTATTTGAAATCAGAAACATAATCAAGAAGATTAATCTTTGAATAATCATTTGAAAGAAGTTTCTCTTTCAATAATTTCAGTGGTCCACGGACAGTATGACCAAAAACTAGTTCAAAGGGACTAAAACCCAACGACTCTTGAACTGATTCCCTAACAGCAAACAACAACAAATGAACACCCTCATCCCAATCCTTTTCTGTATCAAAGCAATATGATCGAATCGTATTCTTCAAAGTTTGATGAAATCTTTCCAAAGCACCTTGACTTTCAGGGTGATAGGCAGAAGATTTAAACTGTTGGATGCCTAATTCATGCATAACTTGTTGGAAAATTCCAGACATAAAATTTGACCCTTGATCTGACTGGACAGATTTGGGAAGGCCAACAAATGTAAAAAACTTCACCAAAGCTTTCACAATAGTTTTAGTTTTTATATTTCTCAGAGGAATTGCCTCTGGAAAACTTGTAGATGTACATATAATGGTCAACAAGTATTGGTTGCCTGACTTGGTTTTAGGTAAAGGACCAACACAGTCTACTATTATTCTACTAAATGGTTCATCAAATGCAGGAATAGGTTGCAGATGAGCCTTAGGTATCTTCTGATTGGGTTTTCCTACCATTTGACAAGTGTGACAAGATCTGCAGTATTTAGAAACTCACTTTTGAGTTTCGGCCAATAAAAATGATTCAAGTTCTTGTGGTAAGTCTTACGGACTCCTAAATGACCAGCCAAAGGAGTTTCATGGGCTAAATTAAGAATTTCCTGTCGATATGACTTAGGAACAACAATTTGATAGCTCACTGACAACTCGTCACCAGCGGGTACATCAGGTGGTCTCCATTTCCTCCTAAGGACCCCATTTTTCACAAAGTAACACACTGGAACTTGTGTGGCTTCAGTTTCACTAATAGCCCTCTGAAACAAACAAGATATCTCGGGATCTTGCTCCTGTTCAACGACAAGGGATTGTCGTTTGTCATCCTGATTAGAACAAAGAGAATGAGTTGCCAAAAGAGGATCACTGTGATCAATACCATTTGATTGATCAATACCTGAGGAAAAAGTGACCTCATCAAAAGACTGACCAATACATGTGTCAGCTAAAGGAATAATATCCTGATCAACATCACTCTCAAGAGCTCTTTTTGCCATAGCTCTAGTAACTGCACAAGCAGGGTACAAATCAGGGATTTCAGTTTCGACAGGATCAACTTTCTGATCCAAACAAGGCTTGTCAGTTACAAGTGGATTAACCACAACCTTATCTCCAGCTAGGTCATTGCCTAGTAATAAATGAACACCCTCTATGGGTAAAGAAGTCACTGCCCCAACAGTCACAGGTCCAGAAACTAAGTCTGATGCCAAATTTACACAATGGAGAGAAACATTTACAAAGCCGCACTCTACTCCCTGAACAAGAACACTTTCACTTGAAGAAGACTCCTCAGACAAAGGCAAAGTACCTGATAATAAAAGACTCTGAGAAGCTCCAGTGTCCCTTAATATTTTAATTGGGATAGGTTTGGCAGAATCACCAATAAGTGATATAGAACTTTCTGACATGAATGGTTCATAAGCCTCCAAAATAGAATCAGACTGGGGTTTGTTTGACCCAACAAATGTATTGCTTTCAATAAAAGACCGTGACCTTGACCTCGTAGAAATAAGAGCATTTGGAAAAGCTCTGTCTTTACTCTGTTGCTTATTTTTCAACTTGAATCAATCAGAAATAACGTGCCCTTTCTTTTTACAATAAGTGCACGTAGGAAGAGATAAGGATTTCTGATCAGTCTTATCAGATGTTTGATTCCTAACAGTTGTGCTGTTGTGAAATTTGGAAGTACTCGAATGAGATTGAAATGGTTTTTTACCAGAAAACTGCTGAGAGGACGATTTATTACTAAATGAAATTTTGTGAGTCAAGGAATAATCATCAGCCATACGAGCAGCATTTTCCAAAGTTTCCACATTCTGCTCGTCAAGATAGGTTTTAACATCACTATGGATGCACCTCTTGAACTCTTCAATTAATACGAGCTGTCTGAGGTTATCATAAGCTTGATCAACTTTCTTGGCTGAGCACCACCTATCAAATAGTTGTTCTTTATCCCTTGCAAATTCGACATGAGTTTGTCCAGTTTCTTTTCTACAATTCCTAAACCTTTGTCGATATGCCTCTGGTACCAACTCATAAGCTTTCAAGATGTACTCCTTAACCACATCATAATCAGTGCTTTGTTGTACTGACAGTGAAATGTAGACTTCACGAGCTTTGCCAATAAGTACACTTTGTAATAACAAAGTCCAATGCTCTCTGGGCCATTTCAAGTTTTCAGCTATTTTCTCGAAATGAAGAAAGTATTTATCTACTTCTTTTTCCTGAAAAGGAGGTACTAACCTAATATATCTAGTAACATCAAAACCTGAACTTGTGTTTAAAGGAGTGGAGTGTGCTCTGTTTGCCAGTTCTAATTCTCTTAATTTAAATTGCATTTCCCTTTCTTCTCTTTGCATCTGCATTTGTATCTGCCTCTCTTCCTTCTCTCTCTCCATCTGTATCTGCCTCTCTTCTTTCTGCATTTGTATCTGCCTCTCTTCCTTCTCTCTCTCCATCTGTATCTGCCTCTCTTCTTTCTCTCTCTCTCTCTGAATCTGAAGCTTTGCCAATTCTAAATCAATCTGGTTCTTTAACTCTAATTCCCTTCATTTCCTGTCAGAGCCAGATACAGGCTTTCTCTTCAAACTTAAAGCACTGCTATCAAAAATTCCCTTTCCTACTAAATACTGAATCAAAATAATCTTTATCTCCTGTTTTGTCAATGATACTTTTGCCTCAGATAGACTGTATTTTCTGGCAAGCTCGAGCAACTCATCCTTTCTCATGCACTCTAACCCCTCCTGGGTAGGTTTTGAAATGAAATTCTGAACATTAGATGCCATTGTAAATGCTTGTTGGTTTCACACAAAAAAATTTCTCTATTAAAAATCTTTGCCAAAGACAAAACAATTCAGAGACAAAATCAATATGAATTTCAAAGATAAATTTAATATCTCTAATATGCTTTAAAGAAATTCAATCCCGGAACGACGAGCCCCCAATTTCTGTTACGACTCTATGGTCTAAGAAAAATGTAACAGAAAGAAAGTGAAACCAACAAATCAAGTAAAAAATCAACAAGCAATTTATTACTAGATAATTAAAATGAAAAATCAAAAAGTCACTTACAGTAAAGTGTTTTGAAATCCTAATAATCCAATAAGAATGATTGTTCTAATCACAAGTCCTAAATATAGAATGTTCCGAATTCACTGCTGTGTCCTTGAATGTTATGATGTGCCAATGGTCTCCAAAGTTCTGATGTACTAGTAATCTTTGATGTGCTGATGTCAAAATGAAGTATTCCAAAATATCTGAATATAAGTTCACATAAATTCCAAAATCATCAATTAAAAATCCAAAATCCAAAAGTTTATGAGCACTGTTATAATCCAATGAATATTTAAAATAATTCCTCTCTTAGAATTTGGAATGAATTTTCACAACTGTAATAGCTCTTTACAAGACTGATGGTAATGTCAAAACTGAATAAATGTCCACCAAACATGGTATATATAAAGATTGGTCACATGACAGAATGTTCTAGAACATGAGTCATCTTAATGGAACTTTTACTTGTAAACAAAAATCAACCTTGACCTTCAAATTGAGAAAACATTATATTGATCAAAACAACCTAATTCAAGGACACTAGTTAAACATGTTTTTCCTGATAACATTAAGACTCAAGCAAATATTAAAGTGAAGAAACATTTATAATTTCCTAAAATACCTACAACACCATATAAACATCATACATAACAATGACCAACTGGAATTGATGGCAAAGCACTGCCATTATGCAGCAAAACAGCTTTAAGACTCGTCTTCGATGAATCAATGAACAGTCTCCACTCATCTGGATCATGAACGAAGTTGATTGCTGCCATCACACCATCGATGTTGTTGCAGGCTACAAGATCACCTTCCATGAAGAAGAATGGGACAAGATCCTTTTGACGGTCACTTAACTTGGAAACCCTAACATCACCTGCCAGGAGATTCCACTGATGTAGTCTGGAGCCCAACAGCTCTGCTCTATTCTTGGGTAGTTCCAAATCCCTGACAAGGTCATTCAGTTCACCTTGTATTATGAAGTGTGGTTCAGAGGAAGAGGATGGGAGAAAATATGGGTCATGTGACATTGATGGTTCAGGAGTAGAAGTTTCATCCTCTTCCTCTTCCTATCTGACTCAAGTGAGAATGATTCTGGTGCATCAGGAACAAGCAGTCCTTCTCCGTGGGGTACTGCGCGTATAGCTGATGGAATGTTTAGATAATGCACAGTCCACTTTTTCTTCTTTGACACACCTTTCCCAACTGGAGGCACCATGCAGAAGTAACAAATGCTGATATGATCTGTTGGCTCTCTCCAAATCATTGTCACTGCAAAAGGCATAGATTTCCTTTTCCTGTTCAACCACTGGCGAAGATTTGTTGCACAAGTGTTGCAGCATATGTGTGGGGGCATCCTCTTGTCCTGATCTCCAATTTTGCAGCCAAAATAAAGGTGATAGCCTTTCTTAACCACAGTGGTTATGCTGCGCTTTTGTGATGCAAAAGTCACTTCACCACAAACATAGCAGAAGTTATCTGCATTGTTCACAAAAGTACGAGGCATCTCTGCTCGCTTTAGCTATACAGAAATGTGTCCCTTTGCAAAATCAAACATTGACAAATAAGAGAGCGCGACACTGTATGCTTTGTAGAGCTGATATAGGGCAATTTCTTCAGCAGAGTGATGTAAGCTTAGTTATGATTGCATCATCCATGACTTCTAGGAATAACATCATGCAATTCATATCATGCATAATGCAATACCAGTTTCAGATTGCATCATTCATTATTTTGCCTAAAAAGCAAGTACTGTCCAAACCCAGTCATGGATTTATTCATAGATCCAGTCAAAGATGTATTTTAGTCATTTCTGGTTTAAATTGAGATCCCTTCCCTTTATAACTCACTTACCGTTCGCCATTCCCAAGTCAAGGATCGTACATACTGACCCAGTATCATATTTTTTAAAACTAGAGCCAATGAACAATTTTAAGCATCATTTTCGTTCTCAGTGACCCAGAATTAGTAAAGTTTGACAACATTTATTGCGGAAGCATTTTGACTGTAGACCAGTGTAATATGTAAGTTGTCGGTTGATAAACAAAACATAATAATTTTCCAAACTCTAAAATCAAAAACACAAATTACCCGGTTTCTCAGCCATAGTTCTGTGCGACTAGTAGTCTCAGAACGCAATAAGAGATAGATGTATTTTCGAAATTTTAACAGTTATTAACGAATGTTTTAGTAAAAAAAGACATTATCAAAAACATTAACAATTTCACACAATGGTCATGCAAAACAATAGTAGTACGTAAATAACGAGCGCACGAGGCAAATTAAACGGTTTACTGATTAATTCTAATTACTGCACTGTCGTGTTCTCATTATTTAACTATTATGTACACATACCCTCTATATGTGCATGACAGTACGAGGCCACCTACTTACTACTGTAAAAAAAAACTACTGGATTTTCAGAAATGTGGTGTAGATCTCGCCTGTACCGTATTACTGAAACGAATGATAGAACCCAAGTAGGATACAGTATGAATTTAGTGCATATCATGGCTTTGTGGCTTTGTGGAGGTTAAGGCCATTTTTCAGCACATGATAGGCTATATATGGTGGCCAGTATATTTGGTGGAGGAAGAGTCCGGGAAGACCACGAGAAAAACCAGCGACCCACGGTAAGCTACCGGCAAGCTTTCTCACATACCCGCGTTGGTCGAGCCGAGACTCGAACTCATGCGGACAGAGGTGAGATGTGTGAGCGGTCTGTAAAGGCGAGCGCCTTAGACCACTCCACCACCCTGGTCCCCCAGTACATTTAACAGAAAAAAAACCCCACAAAAAACATGTATGTGTGATTCAACTAAAGTAGGATATGGTGTCAATTTAGTACATATATCATGCTGGAAAGTATTGTTAGAGAGCCCCCCCCCCCCCGAAAAAAAAAAAAAAAAAAAAAAAAAAAAAATAACATGTACGTAAGATGTAACCTAAGTAGGATATGGTGTCAATTTAGTGCATATATCATGCTGGAAAGTATTGTTAGAGAGCCCCCAAAAAATAACATGTACGTACGATATAACCTAAGTAGGATATGGTGTCAATTTAGTACATATATCATGCTGGAAAGTATTGTTAGAGAGCCCCCAAAAAAATAACATGTACGTACGATATAACCTAAGTAGGATATGGTGTCAATTTAGTACATATATCATGCTGGAAAGTATTGTTAGAGAGCCCAAAAAAAAAAAATAACATGTACGTACGATATAACCTAAGTACGATATGGTGTCAATTTAGTACATATATCATGCTGGAAAGTATTGTTAGAGAGCCCAAAAAAAAATAACATGTACGTACGATATAACCTAAGTAGGATATGGTGTCAATTTAGTACATATATCATGCTGGAAAGTATTGTTAGAGAGCCCCCAAAAAATAACATGTACGTACGATATAACCTAAGTAGGATATGGTGTCAATTTAGTACATATATCATGCTGGAAAGTATTGTTAGAGAGCCCCCAAAAAATAACATGTACGTACGATATAACCTAAGTAGGATATGGTGTCAATTTAGTACATATATCATGCTGGAAAGTATTGTTAGAGAGCCCAAAAAAAAATAACATGTACGTACGATATAACCTAAGTAGGATATGGTGTCAATTTAGTACATATATCATGCTGGAAAGTATTGTTAGAGAGCCCAAAAAAAATAACATGTACGTACGATATAACCTAATTAGGATATGGTGTCAATTTAGTACATATATCATGCTGGAAAGTATTGTTAGAGAGCCCAATAAAAAATAACATGTACGTACGATATAACCTAATTAGGATATGGTGTCAATTTAGTACATATATCATGCTGGAAAGTATTGTTAGAGAGCCCCCAAAAAATAACATATACGTACGATATAACCTAAGTAGGATTTGGTGTCAATTTAGTACATATATCATGCTGGAAAGTATTGTTAGAGAGCCCCCCCAAAAAATAACATGTACGTACGATATAACCTAATTAGGATATGGTGTCAATTTAGTACATATATCATGCTGGAAAGTATTGTTAGAGAGACCAAAAAAAAAATAACATGTACGTACGATATAACCTAATTAGGATATGGTGTCAATTTAGTACATATATCATGCTGGAAAGTATTGTTAGAGAGCCCCCAAAAAGTAACATGTACGTACGATATAACCTAAGTAGGATATGGTGTCAATTTAGTACATATATCATGCTGGAAAGTATTGTTAGAGAGCCCCCAAAAAATAACATGTACGTACGATATAACCTAAGTAGGATATGGTGTCAATTTAGTACATATATCATGCTGGAAAGTATTGTTAGAGAGCCCCCAAAAAATAACATATACGTACGATATAACCTAATTAGGATATGGTGTCAATTTAGTACATATATCATGCTGGAAAGTATTGTTAGAGAGCCCAAAAAAAAATAACATGCACGTACGATATAACCTAATTAGGATATGGTGTCAATTTAGTACATATATCATGCTGGAAAGTATTGTTAGAGAGCCCAAAAAAAAATAACATGTACGTAAGATATAACCTAAGTAGGATATGGTGTCAATTTAGTACATATATCATGCTGGAAAGTATTGTTAGAGAGCCCCCAAAAAATAACATGTACGTACGATATAACCTAAGTAGGATATGGTGTCAATTTAGTACATATATCATGCTGGAAAGTATTGTTAGAGAGCCCCCAAAAAATAACATGTACGTACGATATAACCTAAGTAGGATATGGTGTCAATTTAGTACATATATCATGCTGGAAAGTATTGTTAGAGAGCCCAAAAAAAAAAAATAACATGTACGTACGATATAACCTAAGTAGGATATGGTGTCAATTTAGTACATATATCATGCTGGAAAGTATTGTTAGAGAGCCCCCAAAAAATAACATCTACGTACGATATAACCTAAGTAGGATATGGTGTCAATTTAGTACATATATCATACTGGAAAGTATTTTTAGAGAGGGCAAAAATTTAACATGTACGTATGATGCAACATAAGGAATATATTGTATGAATTTAGTGCATATATCATACCGAGAAATATAGTTACTGGCATTCGGGTGCACTTTGCTCTGAGGACAACAAGTTTCAGTTTTGATACGTCTCATTGTGAGTAGTAAGTGGTTTCTTTCCTATCAACCACATACACGGGTAGAGGCTCTAAGTACTAAGGTGGGAACTTTGCTAAAACGTATGACTAAAAGCTTAAATATATCATTTTCACACACATTTTAGGATGGCAAAATTGTATCGGGTAACAAACCACTTCTAATCAGATAGAACTCCAAAACGCTATGCAGCAACATACTGTAGGACACAATGAAAGCTGTAACTCATACTGCGTGATACGCACCATAAATAATGTAAATGATTTATTAAGATAAAAAATTTACAACATTTCAGGAATTTTATAGTAGTTGCAACGTTTCATGGTTGGCTTAATTTGCAAAGTGTCTGACGTTTTAGTTTTATGTATATTTATCTTTACCGTGTTTTGTAACTGCACTTTGTAGAGGTTTTAGTGGTGACTCAAGTTTAAAAATGATGTAGGCTATACCAATCAGCAACATAAAGTTTGAAATAGACAGCATCCCAAATAAAACCATTTCCTTTGTTTAATCTGCCGTCAATTTATTTCCCCATTATTTATGTCATCATTTGCTCGAGATCCTCATCAGTTTACTCTAACTCCGTTTGCTCAATTCGTTTCAAAACAAAAAATCTTTTCAAACTTGGCACTATATCATGTAGCTGTTCATTCAAAATTTTGATCAAAGAATGTTGGGTGAACATAAGACATTATGTAACCAGGCAATTTATTTAAGTGACATTACGTCTGAAAAGGATATGCTAGAAACTTTAGAACGACAAAGATAAGTTTAATATTCCTTTTGTAATTTATTGTAATTTCGAAAGTATCATAAACCAGTTAAAAGTCGTAAAGTAAAGTGTGATCATTCATGGACTTTTAAGCCAGATAAACATATTCCATCGGAATTTTGTATGTACATTAAATCAGTACGCAAATACTACGAAACTATAATTTACAGAGGAAGACTCTGAATTAGAAAGGTTAATGAGTAATTACACGTAATAGCAGGACTAGTTTATAAAGAAACTAGACCAATAAAAGCTGATGAAATACTTTTTTTTCACCAAAAAGATATTTTGTTTGTTTATCTTTCTTTTTAAATTCAAATTAAGTGTTTTCATCTTTGTAAAAAGGAAATTGACGAACAAGTCTTGACGAAAGTAAGGTTGTAAATGAAGGAGAATATGGTAGGTCAAGTTCAAGGTCTTTTATCATGTACTTTTATCCTAATAATCCTCATGGTTGGTCGATGTATCAATTTATGCTTGTAAGCAAGTTTAGATCGCCAAAGAAGAAACGAATCAAAATGATCAATGGGAATTTAATGAAGTAGAACAACGAGGAAACAAGTGGGTATTTTAAAAGTCAATTAAAAATATTCCAACGCATTTACATGATTGTTTTAGTGATTAGTCTCTAGCACCAGAAAAAGAATACCAAGTATGAAAGATTTATCACCACTACAAACAAGGTTGATAAATCATAATAAAGAACAAAACCAATAGTACCTAAATTATTATGTACACTAAAGGACAAATACAAATATATAATTCATTATCGAAATTTATAACTGTACATTCAGTTAGGATTGAACTTGAAAACAAAATACACAAGGTTGTATTATTTATTTAAGGACCTCGGTTGGAGTCATACATTAACTTGAATACAAATTTAAGACAAAAAGCAACCAATGATTTTGAACAAAAATAAGCGAGTGAATAACTCTGTAGTTGGAAAACAGATGGAGAATTTACATAAGAGGGCACCTATAAAATTACTAGTGTTGAATTAATGTTATCAAAAAGACTTATCATTTGCAAGGCGAATGATACTAGGTGATAATTTGGTTTTAGTCAGTTTGAAAAATAAAAAGATCAAATTAACGAAACCTATTTACGGAGGATTGTTTGAGTTATTGCAATGGTTAATGTGCGAATTTTACTAAACCAAGCTAAACACAAATATTATGATAACATTTCATTATTAATGACAGACACTGATTCGATATGCATTCATATTAAAAAAGGATAGCTTGAACAAAGGCATGAACTATAGCATTCAGTATTATGACACAAGTGATTACAAGAAAGATAACAGTAAAACATGCCAGTAGTATACAAGAAAGTTGTTGGATTATTTAAAGATGAAATGAAAGGTATACACATGCAGGAATTATGCGCACTAAGAAGCAAACTGTTCAGAACTGACAAAAATGAAAAGAAGTTACCAAGGAGTATTAAGAATTGTGTCATCACAAAACAATTAAAATTGGATATGTACAAAGATGGTTTGTTTATTCAAAGTATAAATTACCAAGAAATGAATTTATTGAGATAGTATCAACTTGAGATATATAGCATTACTAGCTTTGCATATGTATGACGACAAGAAATATTTACTTGATAAAGTTAAAACTGTACCATATGGTTATGTCAAGTCCTAACCTTGTATTCAAAAGGGTACACATGCTGCATTAAACGTTTCTTTATTTGGTTTTCTCTTAGTATTTCAGCTATCTCATATTTTAAAATCACAGTTACTACATTGTTTTCCTGGAACCTATTCTAAATTTACTTTTTATCTTTGGAGTGAAAGACCATTACAAACCTTACATTTTCATGCAGTTCCTTTAAGACAAAATAGTATTTATGTACTATGACCCACACATATAGTCCGTAATGTCTACCACCGAATGCTAACTTGGTTAGATTGGTTGCCTTCTTCTTTATATCCTTTAGGTTAGAACAATTAGCAAACACAAAATAAAGCATTAGTTCCCTGGTAAACACAGATAAATTATTGTAACCATTGTCTAATTTATCACCAGGATCTATCACAATTACCTTATAATATTTGAATCACTATTTCCTGCTGAAAGTCGTGTTGTACATGAAGGTTGGAGATATAATTACAATGTAATCAAAGAAGAACTTATATTTGTTTTCTATCAAATCTAGTACAAACCTTGTTTTTCCACATTTTGTCACAACATACTAATGATCTTATGGGGTCTTTTAAATACAGTTTTTAATGTTAGATGAAAGTTCTGTGTGAGCATCAGCGTCAGCGTCAAAAACAGTTTTGGTTTTTCTCCTTGTTGAATAGTAGATTTCACAACTCACCTTGTAATTAATATATATGTAATGTAGAAATTCTTCCCATATTAAATGGTTGTTGTTTAAATTTGTATGTTATTTATGTTAAATGGTTTTATATATGTAAGCAAATCGTACATTAAAAATATTTTGTTTACAATGAAATGATAGTTAATGTTTTGTTCATCATATCTCATTTTGACAAAAGTGAAAAATAGTTTAAATAAATCAGTGACATGGTCGATATTCGTTTTTCTTTTTATGTCGTTGCCTTATAACTTGTTTATTAACTCATAAACTAATTTCTAGTCTCTAATATTGTGTTTATGTTATAGTATATTAGCAATGTATTCGAAAGTAACATCAACTTTTGTTATATTATCCCTTTTATTTACAATGTAATTCATTATTTCATCAGTACGTGGTTTGTAGTCGTCTCATTATATTTTTCAAATGTATTAATTTTATTATTAACTTATGATGTTTTGTCTTTCAACTTTTTTTCTTTCAGGTTTTGTAATTATTTCAATCCCACATATCAAAAACATATTTACATCTTCTTCAACTGCACAATTACATCTTTCACATTCGTAAAATATAACCGTTATACTCGTCCTAGCAATCCATATTATTTATTAAAACAATATAGATTTAATTTGATTGTTTTGAAAATTCATGTGCGTATCTGCAACAAAGTAAATGTACATTTTATATGCATCCGCGTTTGCTTTTATATTTATCTGTAGGTGTGTTTAACATTAGCTAATTGTGATCACTTGCATGCAGTGTATTAACATGTGTACTTATCAGATCGATCCATATGCAACTTTGGTCTGTATAAAAATCGTGAACATTCGCGTTGCTTATTTCTATCTATTATTCTTCTATATTAATTTGTACATGTTCCATAGTTGGATCAAACAACATTTCTGGATACAATATCAAACCTTCTTTTAAACTCATTCATAGTAAATGTTTGTTAAAGCTGTATTAACTGTATTAGCTGATACATCATTAATTCTCTCGCTTGTCATGTAGTCGTAAATGAAAGTAATTCCATTTCTATACCTATCATTGACAGACTGGGCCATTGATTTTGAAGTAATCGTATCTTACACTAAACAAATATTTTCAAACTCGTATTCATGGTGGTGACCACCTTTTATAACTTTAGAAGCTTTTGCTAACTTGTAATGTTGTGTCTTTTAATTTTCTTCTTCCTTATTTCAAAGTCATATAACACTTTTTTTTTATACCTTCTTGCTCAACTGCACCAATGTTATTAAATCTGTCACAATAACCCAACATTGTATATAAAATCCATTCGTCTCAAATCTTAAATTGATGTATGTATGGAGTTCTACTTATTAAAATGCTAGATTTTACCTGGTTGCTCTGAATATTTACATGAGCATCACAATAAATATACATTTTATATGCGTCTACGTTATATTTCTGTTGAATATCAGCTAATTTATGACCTGTTCCATGCAATCTATTATCATTCGTACCTCTCAGATCCAGTCATACGCAGTGGAGATCAGTAAAAAATTATAAACACTTAAATCACCAAGTTCTGAGTGCTTTTGTACTTAGTGGCAAAAAAGTTGTGTTACTTCTGTAAAATGTTGTTTCGTTTTATATCCCTGTAAATAAAACATGTTGCGTAATCCTTCCAGAGTTATCATAATATTCCTGAATTAAAATATTTTTCAAGATCATTTTTCACTGTCTTTTTAATACAGAATCAAGAATCCCTTTTAAGCTAATTCTTATTATGATATTTGACAAATCTTTATTAGCTGTCGCATCAATAATTCTCTTTCTTGCATTGATTACAAAGCGTCCATTGCACGTTTATTGGCTATTAATTTCAGTGTTTTGTTATTTGGACATTCTGTTTTTCTTCTGTTTACTTTTTAAAATAAATGTGTTTAAATGTTATCAAGCTAGCACCCAACGCAGATGGGGTAATCTCAACGTAAGCGATAGAAACCCAGTAAAGTATCTAATGCCACTTATTGTTGTGTAATCTTCTTTCTACTCAGCCTGTAGTTCATTGACACCATCAAAGGGTATCAACTTACTGCTAGTATGACATCTGATAATTATTCTGATATTTTATCTGATCTTGCATTTTAAAAAATCTCATAGGATTTCTTGATTTATGTTCCGTTCATTTTTCCAACTCATTGTTAGTTAAGGTTTTTGCAGTTATTTCATTAGTTTAGTTTAAACATATTTTATTGCCAATATCACAAGTATTGATAAAGGGCAAAAGGACTGTAAACAAGTGTTTCAACTTACAAGTTCCTCTCCATTATAAACATAAATTATTAATTAACGAGTATGCGTCAAGAGTTCTGGAAAAAGTCAAGAGAGGTGACGTACATACATATAATGAAATGAGAGGGATGCAAAAAAGGATAGGAGCGAAGGGACAGTGTTTGGTGTGGTCCGGTACATACAATCGTAACTGTGGTCATAATGGAACAAAAAGTAATCATATGTTTGTGAATTTTTTGTGTTAATAATAAATTTCTGCATTTCCTTTTGTAGCAAAATGTTTGTTTCTGATGTGTAAAGTGCGTTGCCAAATAAAAGTGTATCAGTATCAATATTAATATTCATTAACGATAATCTGCGATAAAGCTGATTTCTTGCATTATTAAATAGTCTGCATTCAAAAAGGAAATGACGGTCATTTTCTATTGGAAATCCACAGGAACAGGAAGGATTGGCGAAAAGATTACACCAAAAATAAATCATAATCCAGCGAACGCATTTGTGTCTTAACCAGTTTAATAGTTATTTCATTGTATGTTCCATTTGCTATAATAATTTTTAATTCCTGTTTGTATTCATCTTCTTCATAGCTTCTCTCAATGTTATTTTTATCTTCTACGAAACCCAATTTTTTTAAAAATAGCTTTTGATCCATTGGTATAGTGAAAAAGACAGAAGTTGGTGAAGGTGATTTTGATCTGACTTTTGATAATCCTGTTTACGATGAACATAAATATGAGAAACAAAGTCATAATGCAATAATTTATAATCATTTTACTTATAATTTATCTAATGAGGGATTTAAACTCCTCAACAAATATCGGCGACTTTAGTTAATCAATAACAAAAATTTGATTGAACATGATTTAGACATAACTGAAACACAGTATAATGTAATCAGTTCTGAATTAAAAATTGAGGGAAAAGCATTGTATTATCAAGAAATAGACAAAAACCCAATACAAATATCTATAAATTGTAACACCTGACACTATAGCTTTAAATACAGGTGGAACGGAATTTCTCAATTGTTTAGGTTATGCAAGAGAAGGAAATATATGGAAACCATAGGTTTAAAACAACCTTTAGAAGCCACTGCGCACCAAAGGCAGCTAGTGAAGTTTCTGAGGAAATGGAAATGCGGGTAATTACCAACATGTAAGAGAAGGAGAGACTATAATAGATGATTCCCACGAACGAATAACTATATTATTTACTCCATAAGACGAACGAGAATTACACGGTTATGTGACTCCTGCAGATGTACTGCATTCAGAATGAGATCATTTAAACTCAGACGTTAAAATGTATGGAGGGCATAAAGAAAGACATAAGCAAAGACAAAGATGCAGCTAATGAAGATATATTACAAAAACTGTTGTAAAGCACTGAAAGTAAAATAGCACAAATAGTTGAACATTTAGCCGAGTTAGAAAATAACTTCAGAGAAAATATTTATAGCAACTTTTATAGCTATAGAAAAGTTATCACTAGGCGAAGGGTTCAGACTATTGTTCAAATAGAAAGTCGTGACAATTGCTACCATTTTTATAGCTAGGGTATCATAGCAGCAACTATTCGACTAACCATGGCAAATTTTGTTAAAGGTTTAACAGAAGGTGAAAAAGGAACAATTGCTTATGGTGTTGGAGAAAAAGGTAGCACAGAGCCATTCGTTGACAAGGTTAAACAAGGAATGAAAAATATTGCCAACTATTCATTTGTGTTAGCTAAAAAAAAAGCAGCAGCATCATTGCCTAGTATCATTGGCAGTGTAATAAGTTGGTTTAGAAATCAGCTGGACAAATTGTTTCTTTTTTATCTGATCATGTCATTTTGCTTATTTTATTATTTAGCATGGTGTCTGCAGTTGTCAACAGAGGTTTATATATTTGGCAACAAAAAGAATAGAAAGAAATGTAACAACAGGATTAAACAAAATAATAACCAATTTCAAAACGTAGCCAGCTGGTGCAACCATAGACATAATTATAAACACGTTTTTATTTGTTTCGTGATCTATGTTTTTTAAATCTTGAGCTGTTTTGGTTGTGTATCCTGCCGTCCTGTCTACAAGAATATCATCAGTTTTGTCTTTTTTGTCAACATAATATTCACGTTCTCTTCTTTTATTTCGTTGTCTATGTTTTGACGAAATATTAGAGACTGCTTATCAGCTGCTGGAACTTTTTGAATTCGTTACCACGTCGGTATTTAAAGCAGTATCTATTCCTAGATTAAATGTATCTGATGACATTTCAAAATTGTTTTTGTACCCAATAATGCCACCAGTTTTCATCACCATATCATTACGTAACAAAAATATACCATCGCTACCAATAACAGAGTTTTGTCTAACTTTTGTTTCTGAAATATATTGCTAATGCTTTCATCTGGGTCCTCGCCAAAACTTCATTTTTCAAGCACATTTTTTGCAGTGTCATGAATAGTGGAACAGGCTGTGTAATATATTTATAATTGTACTTTATCACCTAAAATACAAACCACATTCGTTTATTCTATATATTATTTCTGCTCTCAAACCATTGCTTTTTTGTAGAAAAAAGTTGGTCCAGCCAGAAGATTCATTTGTACTAATATTTCTATTATATAATTCGTAAGTTTGTTTAATTTTATTAGAGCAAAATCTCCAATCTTTAATTTTGTTATCTACTAAATAATTCTTTCCTTCATGTGTTACATCCATTTCTCTTTCCCAATAGAAATTATCATTAATCGCTAGTTTACTGTTTCATTCATGTACCTCCAATCCTGAGGAAGAGGAATGTAAACATTATTGCATATTATGTTAGATTGTTTTAAATCTGTGTTTTTTGTTGTTTGAATTAAAGGTTTGTTTATCAGGTGATGGTGTTGATGATTAAGACAACAAAGTAAAACGTGAAACCAGTATACTGATCTTGATAACTCTGGTACACTTTTATCTGATAAATGCCATAAAGATAGTCCACATCCTGATGATGCCATCCATTATGCGTATTTAGGTTGATTTTGTTAGAATTTCATAGCACAGTGTTCCTTGTGTCTGTTCAATAAATCATCATTGTCAGATCTTAAAGTGTCTTTATTAAAAATAAAAATATTTAATGGCTTGATTGTGAACTATTTATTTTCTGTGTAGTAGATTTGTATCTCTATAAATATTTGTGTTATGTCTTTTTTAACTGGAGTGTTAAAATGATTTGCAAGGTGTACGGCTTGTTGGTTTTTAACATCTAAAGTTCATTATTTATTTGTAAACCGAAACTTAGTCATGAATTTATGCATTTATTCAAGTATTTGTTTGCTTGGGTTTCTTCCTCCTCCTTTCGTTTGGGTAATCTATTTTCTTTATCTCTCAGTTTTATCTTTTCATTCATATGATTCTCAATTTCTTTTTTATCTTATCCTAGTTCTCTTTCTCATATTTTTATGAAATTTTGTTTTGCAATGTTTGTGAACCGAAACATATTTTGTCGTCCTATTACATTTGCATGTAAATATTTCTTCATCAATGGCTTCTGATAAAAACTAAGTAGGCATCGAATATCCACGATCACTTTTTTGTTTGTGTGCGCATTGATGGTATCTGTGATAAGAAGTGTTGCGCTATTCCATCTCTTCTATTTTCTTCTGTTTTTCACAACTATTTCATTTTACAGTTCCACTGATTTGTTTAACTAAATTTACAATAGCCGAAGTAGCAAAAATAGCAGAAAAGATGAATGATGGTTCTCGGTCACGTTCTATTGGCACATATAGTTTCAAGTGTATGGTCTTCATTTAAAGGTATACCCTAGTAGGTGGGTGGGTGGGTGTGGAAGAGTAATAATAGTCTAAAGTCTAAAGCGGGTGGGGGTTTAGTTGTCTGGAAATATATTTATTACTACTTTTGGAAAATTATTATATTTTGTTATTAAATGACAACTTGCATACTACTACTGCTACAACAACAACAACAAAAACAATAACTGCTACTACTACTACTACTAATAATAATAATAATTTCCACTAAAATAGCTCGCTTGCTGCAATCTCTAAACAAATTTGTTTAAACTTAGATTGTCTTAATTGTTAAATATTTTCCTCAACTGATAAATATCTTAATTCTGTATTCGTGTTTTAACCCTGTTGATCATGAATGCCTAATCTCGTGCTTCCACCAGTAACGTGGACATAGAAAATCTTGTAGCTGTAACGTCTGCTCAGGATGATTTTTCATATACGAGTATGTAATCTGTGCCTTTATATTTCAATTTGTAACTCGTTTTTTTACTTGCTCCTTTAAACTGAGTGTTTTGTTTTGTTTTTAAATGTACCTTGCATGTTTGCTTTCGGTGTAAAATTTTCCGGGATTAATTTGAATTTCTTCTTATTGTAAAATAGTTTCCTTATTAGCTTAGTCTGCATTTCCTTTTTGTTTTAATTGTCTTAAATTCGTTTCTTATTTTGCATTTTATGTTTTATATCTGCTTAGTCAATTATATTTATGTGTTGTGATTTCTTTATTGGTGTTTCATTTTATTTTGCATGTATTTTTGTAGCATGTACGTAAGCTGTCTGTGTGTTTTTAATTAATTTATTTAGGCAAACTTGCCTTTCCTATAATTTAATATATTCTTTATTTCAGATTGCATGGTCCATACATCTAAATTAAAATATAATGTATTTTAAACATAATTTTTTAAAATTTATTTATTTGTCTTGCCTATGGTGTTGTGTATAATATTGTGTTTATTGTGCAATTTGTCATTTAGTATTTAGGAAATATTTTTTCTTAACATAATCTATGCACTTATGCAACCTTTTCCTAGTGTACGTTACATTGTAATTGTCGACAGATTAAGTTAATCAATAGCTGTATTTGGATAATGTTCTATATTATCAATCACAAATTACCGACTTAAGCAAACTAACTTTAACTTTCGCAATTTTCTTCATCTCACCCAGCTGTAGCTCTCTTCTATTATTCAGAATGGCTGTTCCGTCCTCTTCATTTTATCATCATCATCGTGGTCGTCGTCGTCATTGAAGAACACATTAGTAGTATTATAACTTTGTGCAATTATGATAAAATTATGCACACGTAGATATAAGAATGTTAAATAAAGTAGTATTTTATGAACTACTAAACATATTATTCAAACATGTTGAACATATATAGTCTAATATTACCAATTTACAAACACAGCCACATATACATTACAGTTAATTTTACCTTGACGTTGTTGACATTTTGTTCCGGAACAGTTTTGTAGAATAGTGATACTAATTACTTTTTAGGACTAGATTCGCTTTGTCTGGTTTACTAACTAAGTACACAACGCGCAGATTGATTATAATAAAATGTATCCCGTACCGCCAAATATTCCCAGAATTCTCTATACAAATAGTTTTGTCAATGACGAGCATGGCGCCTACAGCTGAGGTAAATGTGATGAAAATGTTTATTTTGGGTTAATATGTGGGCTAAATAGATCCATTCAATCCATGTAAAGAAAGGCCAATATACTGAATGACCAGTTTTAGGTATTAACTTGTTTGAATTTGATATAAGCGAAGTAGAACAAATCATATTTATCGGGTAGCTAAGCACGCCGATGATGTTGTTTGAAAGATGTGGCAATTGTAGCTTACGTATGACAGTTTTTTAGGGAGTACACAAGAGATTTTTCGGAAGTGGTTTGGAATCATGTACACCTAGGATTACACCTTCGCTTGTCATACACGAACACACCCTCGAGTCGATCGTCCTTAAAGTGACATGGTTGAGAAAAACCTACTCTGCATTATAGTTGTTTTCAAATGGTTTCGCTGCGTCTAAAAGTCTAGTTGTGCTTTCGTCCTGAAAAATAAATAAAGAGAGCTCTTTTTACATGCGCTTCAATAATGTTATTAAGTTATTTTCCCCATTAACGCTGACACTGCATTCCTATCACCCTCGAAAGTTCCAGACTTCTGTACTGTACATTTTCGGCACCAGAGTAGAGTGTCGAGAAGTTGGTATAACTCTGATGGAGCGACCTTCCCTTAAATAATCGCCCGCTTCTGTTGTCTGGTTCATAATTGGCAATAATGTTTTTTTCTATAATAGTAAACGATCATTAAGTTCTTCAAGAAAAAATAAAACTTTTATAAAACTTAAGAAAATGTTGAAGACATATTACTGAGTTTTTGACCTAAAGTCAGAGAGGTTGGAGCCAGTGCAAGCAAGCATTTGACAACATGGCGGCAGTTTTAACATCATGAGGGCCTTGATGTTTTGAGGGTGAGTTGAATGAATACTGTTTGCATTAATGGGGAAAAAAGAACATTATGAAATTATTAAAGCACATCTAAAAGGAACACTATATGTCCATTAAAAAAGCCATCTCAGGGCTACATTTTTGCCCTTTGGGTATTGGAGCAGTTGAGCTTGCCCCTCAAAATGAAAACAAAATATCACAACTAAAGTAAAAAAATATATGGCAAGATAAAATATATGATGATTTAAGGAAATCGCATTATATTTATTTTACAGATATAAAACTTTTCCATTCTTGTTGTCTTTGTTTGCACCTTATAACTATATGTTGATAATTAAAGTTATGAAAAAAGATATATTTAAACAGTACATGTAGATATGTTTGTACATGAGGGGGGAAAAAAGAAGGGTTAGAATGCAGATAAAGCTAGAAAAGTATAGACAGACATATACATGTGTATAGATAGAAGCATGGATAAGTAGATCAGAGTTTTGGAAATGGCTAGATTTTAAAGAGAGAGAGAGATGTTAGGTAAAAGACTGTAAACTGAAAAATTAAACAGATAAGAACAGAAACATCTTAATTTTAATCATGTTATAATATATCATAACATTTTTAATTATCTAATCAGGTTTTAATATATCATAACATTTTTAATTATCAATGTTTCCACTTTCATGCAGATTTAAGTATCCGTCCATTAAGAAAACAAGGTAAAACTAGGTCCCTCACTGAAATATTCCAGTAACAATGACTTCACTGTTGTTTTTGTTTTTTCTTCTGGGGAATGTTGTATTCACTCACATGTTTGCTTCCCCTTTCCCGTCATCCAATTTTCAACTAGAAATCAGTGAAATGCATCTAACCAATCTTTGGTAAGCCGACTTTCGAGAATGATTTGAGAATTCTTATTTTTATTCATTTAATTATTTTCCAAACAGAAAGAAGGTATCTGTCTCCTGTAAAAATCACATAAAGCACAAATGATAAACTCTGCTAGTGGATGCTAGACTTCCAGGTGGTTAACTGTTCGAGACAAGTGCCTTTTATTTACAAACACACCTGTGAAAGAAATCTCAGTTATATTATTAACACTTATCATATAGTCACCTTGAAATTGACGATGTGTCAAAACAATCTTTGACAAGCTGATTGCCTAGAGTTGTCAATCTTAGCACATTTGGAGCTCACAAACTGCCTGTGGCTAGGTTAGGACTTGAAAATTGGCGAGTCCCATATACATATAAATGTAGTGATTAAAATATAACAGGTAAGTAAAAATATAAATATATATTTCCTATTTGTCAAAACTTGCTTTAAATAGTAAATATTCACATTATCATGTCTGTGCAAGAAAATACAAGACTGACCTTGATTACAAGATGGAGATGAGAGACTTCGACAGGATATTGTGTGAATAAAAGGATCAATAGATAAGTGATGCAGCAAGAAATTCTGGGGCCCCCTCCCAATAAAAAAAGTTGTTTGATGGGAATTTTGGGCCTCCACTGGACTTAGGGGGCCCCCCTGCAGTTTTGAGGGTTGCTTGGGAAGTTGCTATGCCACTGTGATAGATGAAAAGAACTGCAGACAATTTTGTAATTGAAGAATGCTGTACATATAAACACAAAATAAATGTGCTGATATATGTACAGTGGCAAGATCACAGAGTATAAAACTTGCACAACATAAAGCATTACAAATTGAATATGACCCCTCTCTCTCTCAATTTTGTGGACTTACCCGCAGGCAATTATATGTACCGTGCAAACTTGAGATTACCTGAGCCAAATTTGAGCTTGTCCTGGGCATCGGGCAGGTGTATTTATAAAGCCCTACATTTGCATTGATACATTTCTAGATGCAGCACTGGTTACAATAAACACTTCTACCAACAATAAGCAGTCTCCCAAAACAGATGGTGTCATAACAGGAAGTCCAGTTTTCAAGGTTGAAATTCAACTGAGTTTAAGAAGGAAAAATACCCACAATGACTGTACATGTATCTTATTCTTCAATCATTGTTTTTGTTAAAATATTACATTCATTCATCTCAAAATAGTTTTATATAGCAATAAAGATACATAGTTATCGCAAAAAGTTCACATTTTATATTTGTGAACATCTTAACATATCGTTGATAATTGTAATAAAGACTTGTGAGAAGACTTTATTAACTCCAAGCATTATGTATTATAACTTCATCAATGCACTGCATTGAATGCCAGATTAGAAGACGTTATCTGCATTGTGCTGGGTTTTCACAACAGATATAAAAACTAGTATGAACCAATGAACAATGTATGTCCATGACCACTTCCTTTAAAGAAGGGATGGTTAATCATAATGGGGTTTTACATGATTTTGGCACTACAGTGGTGGTTTTTGACATGTATGGTCTGTGGCATACAATGTTACCTATTAGATTGAAGAAAACTAGTAGCCAGACTCTACTTCATTTTTTTTTATATGGGTTCAGAACAGTTTGCACTTTACCTGCAGACCTTCCTCAGTGATTGTGGTTAAAAAGGATTATATATATGTCAGTAGTTTTTTATAACTGGTTTTGCTATGTGGTCATTTATAACAGTATTGAAATGCATATTTGCCTAAAAATCATGCCTGCTGGTCACACTCATGACAGTGCATTTATGTAATAAAATTGATCCATGCATGCCGAATTTGGTTGTAAATGACAGGTGGTCACTCATAGCAAAGATAACTCAAATCAGGTTTTACTGTAGCATTTGCAGTGCTGTTTAAAACCAACTTTAGTCTCAGCTGAGATTCCAAGGTTCAATATATGGTTATTATTATTTCCTTGGAGTCTTCATGTCTGCATAAATATTGGCTTTCTGAATATACTGGACCCCCTCCCTCACGTGCCAATTCAGACAATTTGCCTTCATTTACCAATGTTTATAAGATATGTAAACTTTACTTACCAATATGTGAATCATTTCTTAATCCAACAGGTTTGCTTTCAGTCCACTCCTTCATGTTAAAGTGTACGTAATCTTCTTAGAATACCGGTAAGCACAAGCCATTCAAAATTTTTTGCCTTTGGTGTCTTCTGAGCATGATGCTACTTGTAGCCAAGACATTAAAAATAAACCGCAATAAACATATAGTATGTTTCATAGTGTGGATTTGCTCTGCATAAGCACACCAAAAAGGTAAACTGTTCCTGAATTAAATTAGTCTAAAAGTATATAATTTTCCATCTTTTCCACTGACTTTTTGTCTGAGACCATTACTTTGTCACAATACATGTTTACTTTCCTGTGCTGCATATGCACAGCACATCAACATTTCAATATAGACTATAGCATTTTGTTTATTTTTAGCTCTACTGGTCATATTTCTCCTGAATGCATGGTCATGCTAGCAATGGATTTTCGCTGCAAAACGTATTATGATGTCTAGTTGGTCATAAATGAAAATAGTGCCAATCTGACTTCTAATATGGCTGTCACAATGGCCATCTTGAAAATTTTACCACTACTTCTCCTAGATGGCTGGTCATATTGACATTGTGCTTTCACCAAAAGTCTTATGATGTCTAGTTGGTACATAGGAAAGTAAAGTTTAAATACCTTGTAATAGCGGAAATGAATAGCTGGACATTCCAATCAGAATACTTGTCTGCAAATAGTAAAATAGAAAATCAGTATTCAAATATTCGTGGGAGCTGCGATGGCTCATTTGGTAGAGTGTCTGACTCATAATCCAAGGGTTTCATGTTTAATACCTGCCCAGGTTGCCTGCCTCGGTGTGTCCTTGAGAAAGCTGCTTTGCTCCCATTTTCTTGGCATGATATAGCCAATAATGTGTGAAAAGTGCCATTAAAACCCACAAAAACAAATCAAATCTTCATTTGTTTACCTAGCGTGTAGTGATACCCTAAAACCAGGCCCAGCAGTTGATTGTGTTGATCATGGATTGCTGTAGCACTGTTTGGCAGCATTTTGTAAAAGAAACAAAAGGCAAAATGTAAACTATGCAGCGTTGAATTAGTTTACTATGGAACAACTTCAAACATGCAAAATCACCAAAAAATCAAACACCTACTAAAAGGTATTTATAATGTAATATTTATTAATAGTCACAATGGTCATAAAATTGCCATTTCTATTAGTTGTCATTCAGGCACTCTTGAAAAGGTAATATTTTTCAAACTTTACCTTTAGTTGGCACCATATAGCCACTATTGTGCTGAGGTGCCATAAAACACTACTACTTACAAACATACTTAAAAAGATAACATTTATTATGACATGTTGATAATAAAAAAAACATGGTATAAAACGGATCATATCAAAGTCAACAAATCCATTCAGCAAAGTAACTTCATTGGGAATTTGAACACTGTTGGATTTATTACTTATATCCTATAATTCAGTCTAAATTGGATAGTTTACACAATATAATTAAGAAATAATTGAGTCATTTACTGTGTGCATGAATTGTCTTAAATTGTTCTCCCTACGGTCCAGTTGCTTCGTAAGTTGACTTGTGATTTTCATTGTGAAATTTCCTAGATACATTTTTTTTAGATAGTCCCTGCATTTAACTGATTAGGTAATCAAGAGTGATTGACCTTTTTTATCTATAGTCCATCTTCAGCACTAAACAAACATATTTGGTCATACTGAGTTTAAAGATAAACATAGAAATAAAATCTACCAGTTCATTAATTTGATTATTACCGGTAGTCTGAATCCAAATATTTTTTACTTAAAACCATTTAGAAGTCATTTAATTAGATTAGATAACCGAGTCAAATACATGTACCAAGACAGACAAAAAATAAATAGATTTAATAGCTTTATGCTCTATTAGCATTGACGAATATTCAAATTCTATCCGAAAACATCCTGCAAATATTTGAATAGGAAAATTTGATATTCATTTCAGCCCTACTTTGCAAATTGCTGGTAAATGGAGGGCAAACAGTCCAAGTTCGATGCGGAGAATCTCCAAGTTATTTCTCACCCACCCCCAAAGGTCCACATGTAGGTGGCCATTGAGACTCAGAGGGAATAATAATAAACTTAAATTTTAAAAAAACTCAGTTGAGACCAAGAAGAATATGTTCTCAAATTCTTAATGGAAGCCACAGTGGTTCAGTGCTGAAGGCAATGAACTCATGACCAGAAGGGTCTGGGTTTGATTCCCACCATTGGATCAGCTACCATGGTGTGCCCAGAGCTCTAAATAATAAATTCATACAAATTGGGTATTTTACTCCCTGCCTTGGAACTAACTGTGTTTTTTAAAATTTGATTGGGTATTTTGTGAACACAGCAAAACACAAAATTACAATTCCAGGTTGTGTCTTGATTATCAAGGTGTTAATTATGCATATCTGAATGTGTCCAATGGCTTAGTGGTCAAGACTAATTTAAGGTGCATTCAATTATATGGCTCTGTTTAAGTGAGTGTTCTCACAATATCAAGTACTGCTGTTTCAGATGTGCAAAAACATCTGGAACTTTAGGGTAACTTAATTTATATTGATCGAACATGCCATCATAAAACATGGACTGTGCTTATGGAAGGACCAATACATATGCTGAAAATTTTTAGCTAAATGCTTAATCAAAATTGTTTTGTGTAATTTGATGCATTAAAAAATTTCTTTACGTGTGTCTAGGAAATGTACTGTATGTAAAATATGCAGATATGCTACTTATTTTGAGCTCCAGTATGTTCAAGGGTAAGGTATTTGACTTGCCTTGGCATGATATATAGCCTTCATGAGTTGATGTGCCATAAAACCAAACTAGTTTCCTCATATCCACGGCTGATAAAATCCCATAGCCCAACATCCCAACCTATTCATTTTCAAATTCAGAAAAGTAAAAGTTTATAAGTGCTAGTCTGGGACAGGTGCCTTTTTCCTAATTTAAAGCAAGCCAGGAAAGTGCTAATATTCATGCTTTAATCACTTTTTCTACCTTTATCTGGCCATTCATGCCCTCCAGGTATAATGAATGCTTCAATCTGCATCCCTCCATTTATTTATTCACATCCTGTGCTACATCTTGCCTACGAGTAAGTGGTCATTTTGTAACTGTCATATGTGCATGCATTCTATTATCGCTTGACTGCATATTGGGCTAAACGACTGAATTATTGGTCAGTCAGCACATTTCGAACAAAACAAATCTGGGATGATAAATTAGCAGTGTTTTAAATAGCCTTGTTATAATGTATTTACTCAACCCAGATACTTTTGAGTGGATCACCCTTTGATTTCAATCCAGTGAGTCAGTGCAATTAAATTAATGAAATGCACTTTACCAACATTAGCGTTGGTTGGTTTCCTTTACGAACTGTTTAAATGATAGTAATAATTCTTTAAATTTTAATTGCTTGTACAGAACATTGACTGCCACACACGATATTGCATTTGAAGCGAAGAGATTACCACTTTAGAAGTAGTTGTCAACTGAGGTGATAAGTGGATAAAATGAGGTTACTAAATTATTGTCACAAGGAAGGTAATAAGGAAGATTGTTAAAAGGAAAATTCACGTGGATAAAATGCAAGGCTGCCACTGAGTCTAAAGTAGCTATTTCTCCAAAGAGACATAAGCCAGACTCTGTGGCAGCAAAAAATGTCAAATATGAGACAACAAAGAGACAGAAAATTTCAGCCACATTGGGTTGATAATTATCCACGGCTTGAATTCATTTATTCTGAAGGAAAGATGTTTTACAGTTATTGCAAACAATATCCCAAACCAGGCATTTGTTGGAAATTTGACCAGTGTATTTGCCAGTGGAACTGACAAATTCAGTATTGAACCAATAAAATCTTATGACAGTTCTGGACCTCACAAGGCATGTGCAGCACACTATCTGCATGATACTAGCCATCATATGCAGAAAATTCCTGAAGTTAAGAGTTGCTGACACTCCACTAGGAAAGCTATTTTAAAACTAAATGAGAATGAATGGAGAAAAAAAACAAAACAAATGAGAGCTCTCTCTAATGCAGCCTACACCCTAGTCCATTATGGAAAACCATTTTTTGATTTGGAAATGCTGTGTGAACTCGGGAGGAGAATGGTGTTGAACTTGGTATTAATTACAAGAATAGGCTCAGGGCATGAGACTTTGTTCTGTCAATTGATCAAGTCTTGAGAAAAGAAGTTAGGGAAAGTCTGAATTCCAGTAAATTCTTTGCATTCTTGCTGATGGAAGTACTAATGCTACTGTATCAGAACAAGATATAGTGTATAAAAGATACCTTGACAATGGAAAACTGAAAACTCAAGTGCTCTGAAGAAATAAATATATTGTATGTTATTTCTTGTTCTTTCTATGGATTAAAGTGCATTGGAATTTGGAAAAGGTTGGTGGGACAAGTGAATTTTCTGAAACTACTTGTCTTGGACAAGTGGATGAAAAAATCGCTTTTGACCCATTTTTTTTTTACATGTGGGAGAAGAGAGAGGTCACAAATTGTGTACAGTCTTATTCACAAGAACATATATTTTGTCCTAAACTATTTGTGTCAAATTACAAGTGCTTTTGCTCATGGGTTTAGTTAATCTCCTTAGGAATTTTTTACTCTATTTATTTTTTATTGGCTTTTTATTGTTCACTTTCATTGAAATCTCTTTGCAGGTCCTAAATAGTGTATTCTGAAAAACTGTATGGTTGACACAGAAACATTCATGTTTCAGTGTTGTTCTTACTTCTTTTAGTCAACAATAAAACAATAAAAAGCCAATTTAAAAAAATCTGGAGTAAAAACTCCTGAAGGGATTAGAGTTCAGCATGGGGCATGGAGTTACTCATCATAATTCGCCCATCAGTTCTCATGAGTTCATGCATTTCCTCGAAGCCTCAAAACATGTAACTGACATTGGCCTGTGGGTCCATCTTTCCTGCCGCAAGTAACTTAGACCCTGGGTCTTAGCTTGGAGATTACGGAGATCCCACCTTATAAACATGTAGGTACTTACTGGGCATGAAAAGCAAAATGTACATATGCAACTGACCTTTGCCCATGGGGCAGTCCATATCCTTTGGAACCTGGCCAAGAGGCTCAAACTGCAGGGTAATGTCAGAATGGGAAAGTTTGGGGATTCCTGTTATACAAACACACAATCCTTAATAAAGTTAATGTGCACTACAAGATGTAATCATGTTTTGGCCCTGCTGCAAAAGTAGTAAATGTTTGCATCAAAAAAAGACATAAAATAATACTGATTTTATTTTCAACAAAATGTTGTACTTCTTGTTTCTTCTCAAAGAATTGTTGCATTTAACATGTTTTTGCTTATGATTAATGGTCTTGTTTGATAACTTGTCGATTCAACGAAATTTCTTTTGACAAAATGTTGTGCACGTTTTTTTATATTTAGTTAATTGGAAAACAAAGAAAGCAGGAAAAAAAATGTGATAAATCTTCTTTGAATCACCTTTTCTCCTTGTTAAGTTTGTTTTCCAAGTTACTAAATACCATACATTTATGTTGCAGTTGCTTGCACTTCTTTTCTGAACAGGGTACAGAAGAGAGGAATCAGAGAAATGTTATTCTCTTCAATGGTACCAAGAGGGAACTATTTACACCTAGTAGTGGCTATAAAACACTGAACAGAAAATTGAGGTCGACATGGAAGATTGTCACGTAAGTAATGGACCTGTAGTCAACAGAGAAATGATTAGTTTATGAAATTACAGTTACAGTGAAACCCCTCTATAGCACGATGGTCGGGGTCCACATTACCATTGTGTGGTGTTTAACGTATCGTGCAATAGTGCAATAGTTCGACATGTCAGTTAACTAAGAAAATTATGCATGTGCATCCCCTACGTTCTACAAATGGGGTGGGGGTATAAGCATAGGTGCCAAGTTTATGCTTCATTGGCACAGTTACCATCTGAAATTAATGCATATTAAATGAGAAATCATGCAAATACAGTGATTGCATATTTAATATTTGATTTTAAACATAGTACCATGCATTGGTACATACATCTATAGGATGAATTCTGCAGCTCAATTATCAATACATGTACTCATCATCCTATGTCATTGCATCTGTAACAGTAAATCCATGGTAATTCCATCGAAAATGTGCACAAAGAAGCATATGTTTTTGTACTTTCAGCATAGATCATGATGTGTCTAAATTCAACTAAAAAAACATAATCCCAAAATAACATAATGAAAGATAAAGAACATTTACGACTCAGTATGTATGCATGTGAACGTGTCAAGGTCATTAGGTGGTGTCTATATACATTTCAGACCGCTAGAAATTTTCTGCTAGATTGCATACAAATCTGAATAATGTGCGTAAATCTTTCAACTACAACATGAATATTGCTAATGAACAAATGGAGTCTCTGGAGGGGGGAATGGACAGTATGATTCACTGGTTGATTGACTGCATGATGATTGTTGGACAAAACGACTAAGCCACATGCCTATGAAGGAGGCTTCGTTTTTTTAATTTTTTTACAAAGCAGTGCCCAGTAATTAAAAAAACCTTAAGCTGCGGGATTGACACTGATGATTAGCAATTACTTAGTTGTATTAGTACATTATTTGATTTTTAAATTCTGGTGTGAAACCTTTTTTCTGACCACTGCATTGTTTGGTACTTAGTTTTGTTTGGCGGTTAACTGAGCAAACATCTGTTGGCTATTGTTTACCCTGGACTAAGCAACAATTGTACTACACAGGATGCATTGAAGACAAACACAAGAAGACTTACTGGCCTTATTATTGAAGGTTAAATAATAATTACATTAACAATTACTGTCAATAGTGGCCACCCATGGGAAAAGTCAAAAAACTGGATTTTGTACACAGGTGACCTCTGTATGTAGCTTCACCTTTTAAACTTGGTTTTTGAACAAATACCATTGTCGTTAGTAGCAGTAGTATATTACATGTGTTATTATTCAGCAAAACCATAAAATACATGTATATTTTGTTCTCTCCCAAACTTCCACACAAGATTACTGTATCCTGCTCACTTTAATCCATCATATAAATTAAAAAATCATCACTGACTCTTAAGAAATCACTGATTTGAGTTTGTTTTGTGCGCCATGACAAAACACTAATGTCACTATTAGTTGACAGCTTACATGTGACTGTGAAACAGATAAAGGACTCTTTGTTAGGCCATCTTGTAAAATTAGTCTTAGAAACAGCTGTCCACACTTTGATAAGTACCAGGATCAAACATTTGCTCGACTCGCTGGTATCAGAAGACAGTTGGCTCATGTGAGAGGCCTGTGATGAATAGGGAATGAAAAGAAGCCTTATATCGCTATTGCTAGTAACGCATGAATCTAAAATTTCTCCTTCCTTGGATATATAGACAGGTTTTTAAAAATATTAAATAACCCATGACCCTAATAAAAAGGGATGTAACTCGTACCTTTCCTCAAAGATTAACTTTTGTCATTAGAGATAGCTTTAATTCACAGGCAAATAAATGAAGATATTGCACTTTACAGGTCACACTGGCACAAAAGGTGACTCGTTTCTGCTGCAACAACATGACTGCTTTTCCCACAATCCAGAAAACATTGCTTAGACCTCTCTCCTACTGATAGAAACTGCCTCGCTGTTCGAATTTGACATATTGACACAGTTGAGTTACACTTACAATACGACTGGAGTATAGTGAGTACAAGCGAGATAAGAAATGTTTAAACATTGATTCACATGATATGCCTTTATCTAAACAATGCCTTTTAGCAAAAGTTTAGTTTGGGCAGTCACCATTGATACACTAGTGACCACTCAAAGCTGTGAGAAACCATTATTTGGTAAGGAAACACCTGGCCGCTGACTGTGGAAAGCAGGCGACTATAATATTAAGGGCAAAACAATTCATCGGTAATCAGTATATTGATAAAATTGCCACATTGATACACATATTGATACAAGAGGTGAAGAACTGATACAAAACGATACTTACACTCTACACATAACATTAATCTTAAGCAGTCATGAATAATTTTTAGTCGTTTGCCTTTTTATTCTTTAAATTGAGAATTCTTCGGAGAAAGCCATAGTGGGCACAGGCACTTTTTTCTGTTAGTGAAAAGAAAAACTGTTGACAACATGCACTTCCTTTCACAACTTAAGACAAGGTGACTAACTCGTATGGTTCGAAATCTGCTTCCTCACCCACAGCCAATTCTGTGTTAATTTCTTTATCCTGTCGGCACGTTCAGCCACTGATAACATATATCGGCATAAAGGAGACATTCCAAACTTGTTTCCCATGTACGATTTAAGAACTTTACTAATCATTTAATAGCCACTTGCGACGACCCTGATCAGAAGTGTAGGCATCCAAATTCAATCCAAGTAGATACAAAGCAACAGAAACATTTTGCATAAAAGAGACTATTAAATGATCAGTTCATACATGGGAACCTGTTTGGAATGTCTCCTTTACAATGATATATGTTATCAGTGACTGAACATGCCGACTGGCTAGAAAAATTAGCACAGAATCTGTGAGGGGCAGATTTCTGACCACATGAGTTAGTCGCCTTGTGTTAATTTGTTGAAGGGTGTTGTCAATAGTTTTCTTTTTTCACTGACACAAACAAGTACCCATGGTTGTGGCAGTTGTTTTGCATCTGCAGTAAGTATAGTGCGAGAGATTCAATTGTTAATCATCACCACTCACACACCCAGACAAAGCAAAGGTCAAAGTGCAGTGATTGACTATTGACACAACTGAAATGAACATTCACAAGAGAAACTTTTAACATCTTTATTCATATAAAGAAAAACACGGTGGTAGGACCTTTTTTCTGCAAGAATGCAACACATCTTTCCATATTTTTAAATCAAACTTGTTTATTTTACCACTAATGCTTTGTATTACTTCAATAAATTGGTGAAATTGTACAATTTTGGGAGCCATGTCATGATCGTGTTATATCTGAATTTGTTCGGAACTACAACTGCCAAAAATATGGCCTCGAGCCTCTGTACTTGCAATGCTTGTAATAATGTGAGAAACTTTATGGAAAATGAATATTCCAGTAATCTTTTTCTCCAGCACAAGCATGCCTGTCAATTAAAAACAATTTAATACTGTCCTTTTTGTGTTTTATATATATATATATACATATATATATATATATATATATATATATATATATATATATATATATATATATATATATATATATATATATATATATATATATATATTTTATGCTAGGCAGTGAATTACTGGATTCTCCGAGTAAAATAATTGTGATATTTCACTGCAGTGAAAAAATATCATATTTTTTCACTGGTGGTCAATAAAGAGATGATATTTGCTTGCTCCGAGTGAATAATGGATATATTTCATCAAGTGGGGGAAAAATTCAGTATTTTCATGAGTGGCGCGCGATAATGTCCGTGGTTTACCGTTTATGTTCTGCTCTGTTTTGTGTATATTTGCACATAAAATTTTCATTTTCTTTTTATCACCTGTTTTACCTTGAATTTGGAAGGAGCATTATGTAACTACTGATATTTTATGTGCAAATATACACAAAACAGAGCAGAACATAAACGGTAAACTGCTGACATTATCGTGCAGGATGCAGTAAGAAATCAGCTACTTCAGTGTGTTATACAAATTGCTAGACAATACACTTGAGCATAAAATAAAAAGAATATTTGCTTGCTCCGAGTGAATAACAGATATACTTCATCTCTTGGGTGAAAAACTTAAGTATTTTCACTCGTGGCTTTGCCACTCGTGACAATACTGAGTTTTTCACCCACAAGATGAAATATATCAGTTATTCACTTGTTTCAAGCAAATATCCTCTCTATAATGTCTTGTAGGTTTTATGTTTCGTTAGGAGAGGTAAAAAATATCATGTAAATTGTCTGTCCTGTTTTGTAAAACTCATCAGGAGAATGTCATGTTGTAAAGCATAAAGTCATCATTAGGAACATATACAACAAGTTTGTACAAGATGTTGATGGATTTGATACATCCAGGAAATCATCATTCAGGGTTCACAGAGTCAAAAGTTATGATTTGGAAAATCTCTACAGTTTTAGGTATCATTGGTCACATATAACTAAGCTGTGATATCAACATTTCAGTAACAAGGAAGAGATCACAGCAGAGAAACTGTCAGGAGCCAGAATTTTTGTTTTGGCTGGATGCAGGGAAAAGTTCACAGTTACTGAGGTATTTTGTATAATTCTGCAACTGCATATACAATTTTAATACACATTTTAGCATGTAAATAAATTAATTTCTTTTAATCTGTACTTAGTAAATTATTTAAAAAATGGCACAGCCTCATTATAATTATGATGTTTCAAAAGGTTACAATTCTTCTGAAGTATTAATGGTAATTTACAAATGTGAAGGCTTAAGTCAAAAGTAGAAAATCCACTTGTCTGCTTGTCCTGATTAGTTGGGAGTTACTGTATATTTCTTGTCTTGCATGACAAGTAGAAATGTAACAATTTTGAAAGGCCTTTGTGCATTTTTTTCCTAAACTATTTGCTTTAGAAAAATATGTGTTTACATTATCATATCTGGACAGAGCCAGATTATTATTTCTTCTTCAGATACATTACCTGATCATAATACATTAGGAGTTACATCGATTACCTCACAAACCAACCCTCCCAAACTAAAAAACAGATGTATGCCATGTTTTTTGGTTTATTGTAGCAACAGAAGTGCTAAAAGTCATCTGCTTGCCAATGTGGAAGTCAGATGAGGGTGGTCAACCCTTGGTTTGAGGGATTGGTGTCAAATCCCATTAATTCATCAGTTACTACTTCCACTCCTTCTTGAGGTCTCACAAGTACTAAATTGTGCCTGTTCATCAGTTGTGTGTATCTCTGGAGGGAAGTATACTCCAGCTATATTTCTGTCTTTTCCTATTTGGGCTGCCTCTGTGTGTCCTTGTAAATGGCACTTCGCTCCCATTTCCATGACATGATATAGCCAATACTGTGTTAAAAGTGCCGTTAAAACCAACAAAATCAGTAAAAATAAAACTATATCTCAGTACTTCTGGAAGTATTGTTGACTGACACTGGACAGGTCCATCACCAGTCCCAGCTCTGTACAAGTGTATGCCATCTATGGCAATGCCCCATTCTATAATGCTTGTTGCTAGTCCCAGAATGTTGATAATATACACTGGTGGGGTGAAGACTCGACCACTTTGCCATGGAATTGAAGACACTCTGTCCTGGCAACCCATGAGTCATGCAAATTTTCTTGGGGGCCTCCAGATCTAATTCAGCACCCCTCCACCATTGTCTGGTGCTCTCTTTGTTATAGATATCCAAAGAGGCCCATTAAAAACTGGCATTATGCAGCAAGAAATAAACATTCTTTGCAAGGATTTTACTCCAAACTGTTCTAATTCCCTTAGGGCAAGTGACAAGCTTTGTCTGGTCATAGATCTAAGCTCTCTCAACCAATTCATTTGGACACCATGGTTCAGAAGGGACACACTGACATGGTTTCTCTTCTTCGTTCATGAGATTAACTTTGCAGTCAGCCTAGATATTGCAAGATGCCTACCTTCACATTCCCATCTGCAAGCCATTCCGGAAATTCTTGAAGTTTGCATTCAGGGACACCATATAACCATTTAGGGTGCTCCGTTTTGGTCTAAATATCAGTCCCTGTGTTATCATGAGAATTATTTACAAATCCAATCTTATCCCATCTCAACATTTCACCCACTTGGGTATGGAGTTCAAAACCCATTTGAACTGAGTCTGTCTACCTCAGGAATGTGCCCTAAAAATCACCTCGGTATTGTCTTCTATTTGCTCATAATCGAATTTCAGCCTGGGAATTTCTTTGTCTCATGGGTCTTATGCAGTAGTGGATCAACTCATCCTAGGCTGCCTGTTCATGAGACCACTGCAGATGATTCTTCTATCCCAGTGGCAGCTGAACCTTTGTCCACTGATCAAGTGAGCCCAGATATGGACACATGAGACCCATCTCAGCAAATGGGAGAACCTTGCTTGGTTTATGGAGACATCCCATTTCAGGATCAACCACTGGATATTACAATCTGCTCAGTAGACTACAGTGTTCACCTCCCGCCCTCCTTTCAGTAAGTCAGTAGGGTTCTGCAAATTCATGTACAAGTCTGCCAAATCTTGGGCAGATTCAGTGTCCTAGTGAACTCACTATCCCAGTGGAATCAGCCAATATATACTGAATGGTCCATTTACCCCTTAGTCTTTAGTAGGATCACCATCAGTTGGGGTCATCTTCTCCTTGACCTGTTTGCGATTTGGTGAAACACAAAGCACCTGACTTGCTTCTTTCTCATCACAGATCCAAAACTCTGAGTAGTCTATGTCAGTGTTCATAACTCTGCTGTAGGTCAAGAGACCCTAAAGCAAATGTAAACTGTAAGCCTTTCATGGGAGCTGTTAGTCCCACCATAAAAGTGACAAAATGAAGAAGAAAAAGAGATTTAAATCGTAAACAACCTACATTGTTTACTGTTGTTTTTGATCGTTAGCAGACATGGAAAAAATACACTAAATTGACCATTCTGATTGAGTAATATTAAACCCATTTTGATGAAATTTTTGACCAATCATTGAGTAAAACACAGAACACTGGATTGCACCGTCAAACACAGGAGACAAAAACAAAACAGAAAAAAGTCAGGGAAAAAAGATAACAGATTTTTTTTTATTTACGTGATTAGATGTTTGTTGCACACTCACAATGTTAGTTCAAATATAGTGTTTAAAAACAGGATTATCAAGCAACCAGAATGACTGATGTGTTTCAAAATGCATGGATCCTTTAAATTGACAAATACATCAGCATCAAGCCTATGGGCTGATAGTAATTTCAAACACTGGTGTACACTCTTTCCTTGAACTGGAATGGTCACAATGCAAATGCTTTTCCCACAACTCCTCTGATTCCCAAAGTCTTTTAAAAAGCAAGGAAATCAGAGTGCTGTCTAGTCCTGATTGCCTCCTTCAGTTAGGAACAATCATTGATCAGTGAGCCCTCAGAAGAAAATAGTTCTCAAAAAAAGTGGTGGACATAATTGCTGGGGCAAGAAAGCCCACCACTTTGAAAGCATATGAGGGAAAATGGAGAGTTTTCTTCTGGTGGTGCGAGCGGAAACACATCCTTCCTTTAAAAGCCTCGGTACCAGAGATAGATAACTTCCTCCTTGGACTCTATGAGAAGAAGAAGTTAGCTCCCATCACAATCAAGGCCTTCCATTCCACAATTTCAAACATGTTTTGACATCGTGGAAGGGAGAGTATAGGCCAGATTATAAACCTCTCCAACCTTCTTGCAAACTTTTACTTGTCTCAACCACAGGCTTTGTCCCTTTGTCTGATATGGAATCTTCCATGGTTTCTGACATGATTGAATAAGGCATTCTTTGAATCACTGCCTAGAGCCTCCTTGACTCACTTCATACAAAACCTGCTTCTTAGTTGTTCTAGCTAAAACAAGCCCAATGACATGGCACATGTATATTTTTTTAGCTTGGGAGTGCAAGATTTATGAGGTAGTGGATGTACCCCTAAAAAAAGACAGTTTTTACTCTTAAATTGGTTTCTATCAAATCTGCTTATATGGATGAATACAATACATGTGTTTACTTTTAGTTTGATGAGCTGAAGAAGTATTTGGATGGTGGTGGAAGTGTTCTGGTATTATTGGGTGAGGGAGGAGAAACTCGCTTTGAGACCAATGTCAACTTTTTCTTGGAGGAATATGGCATTATGATTAATACTGGTAAGCTAGAGATGATTGAATTTGGCTGAACTTTACTATTTTAATTTTAACTTATCAGGTCTCATTTTAAGCCTTATTGTATATCTGGAAGTAAAACAATATATGAGGAGTTCCTAATGAAAAGAAATTTGCAAGCATATAAAACCAAAATCAGTGATATAAAATACAAGTAATCCTGGTATATTTTTGGTCCTATGCTATATAAATGCACTTAAGAATTATCAACAGCTAGCAAGTTATCACTTCAGGGGTGACAGTGTGAGAGAAATACACAGAAATTAAAAATTTAATGCAGTTCACCTATGCAGTGGTGGTGCAAGGGAGAGGTTGGAAGTGGGCAAATGCCCACGGGCACCAGGCAAAAGGGGGGTGCCATCAGGAGCTATTTTTTTTGTTTTGCAGCTGACATTTTCATAGTATTTCACCTTCACCTTTGTTTAACAGGGCCAATTCTTCACAAAACATATATTTAGGGGGGGGAGAGGGAGGTTGGCAAATGACATAAAAACTGGTCTCTGTAACTACTTGGGGGCGCCACTAAAGAGAATTGCCCCCAGGCGTCTTGGTAGGGGCACCACTAAGGAATATTGCCCCTGGGTGCCTCAAACCCTCAACCCGCCACTGCTCCTATGAACCTTGTATGAAACTTATGTCAGAATGATCTTCTGTTTTCTTGATATGTAGCTCCATTGAAAATCAATTCTTACATTAAGTTTCATCACCTTTGACAGATGGTATCTATTTTCAAAGTGTTCACATAATCATACAATGTTGGATGTAATGACATACTTTATGTTTCTGTTCTTTTTAAAGGAATTGAAAATAACAGCATTTCCATTCTGTATGCATGCATTTGTGAAAAGTTGGCAAGATTCAAATCATTTAAGCATGAACTGTAGGTCATTGTGATTTATTGCACCAGTAGTTTATTAATGTTCATGCTAGTGACCTTGAAATTGTCCAAACTCTAAAACTTGAATACAGTCATGAAATTGAAAATATTTGTAAGTATGCATATTTATCAGTTCTTATGTACACAGTTTAGTTTATTGCAATGTGAATGGTGAAAGGGTGTTGTTATGTATGATGTTTATATAATATTATAAATATTTTAGGAAATTATAAATGTTTCTTGACTTTAATATTTGCTTAAACCTTAATGTTAAGTATAATGTTTGACATGTTTAGCTATTGTCCTTGAATTAGGTTGTTTGCTTAATATTTGAGTTCAAGGACGGTTTTGGTAAACAAGTTGTTGATTCAATTTGAGGTCAAGGTTGATTTTGTTTACAGATAAAACCAGAATTTCTTACGAGTTATGTGTCAAAAATCACATACACCATTTAGTATTCTGGAATATTCTGTCATGTGACCTATCTTTATATATACCATATTTAGTGGACAGTTTTTCAGTCTTGACCTTAACATCAGTCTTTTAAAGAGCCATTACAGTTGTGGAAAATCATTCCAAATTCTGAGAGGAATTATTTAAAATATTCATTGGATTATAAGAGTGCTCATAGACTTTTGGATTTTGGATTTTGAATTGATGATTTTGGAATTTATGTGAACTTATTAAAAGATATTTTGGAGTACTTCATTTTGGCATATCCGCACATTAAAGACTACTGGCACATCAGGACATTAAAGACCACTGGCACATCAACACATTCAAGGATACAGCCATTCATTTGGAACATTCTATATTTAGGACTTGTAATTAGGACACTTAGAATTATTGGATTATTTGGATTTTAATTCACATTACGGTAAGTGTCTTTTGAGTTTTCACTTTAATTGCCTAGAAATAAATTGCTTGTTGATTTTTACTTTATTTTTTGGTTTCACTTTCTTTCTGTTAGACCAGGGGTCTCCAAACTTTATAAGACGAGGGCCATGTTAGATTTTTGAAGGGGTTTTGTGGGCCAAAGCGACTGTGAAAAATTTAAATATATGCAAAATCGTTTTAAAAAAGTACAACACTATGCGGGCCGGACAAATCAAAGCCACGGGTTGGATCCGGCCCGCGGGCTGTAGTTTGGAGACCCCTGTGTTAGACCATAGAGTCTTAACAGTGTAAAGGTAGGTAGAGAACAAAAGCTTATACTTTATGCACATGTAAATATCAACAATATCATCAGACCTTTTAGGTTGATTATAGTTCGTCCCGCACAGCATCAAGAATGATATCCGTGTCTGTTTCTCATTTAATTTTCACATCAGTGTCTCAAAATGTAGCTAAAAATATCTAATTTGCTTTATGCACGGATGATTTAAACATAATTCTTATCAAGATACAGCGCAACATCATTCATTTGATACATGCTGAAAAAATGTGGTCTGCATTTATGCAATCTACCATGTTTGTCCTGGTGTTGTGGAAGAGTCCATTTTTGATAAAGCACTGGGCCTTATGGGAACCGTCGCATGCCACATATAAACAAACATTATCTGCATCGTCTATAGTTTTCTTTAATTAGCATTCTACTTTCACTTAAAATGTCAACAACAAAAAAACAACCAAAGAAAATATTGCCTAAAAATGAATTTAATCAACCTTTGAATATAATGAAATGCACAGTAAACAGCTTTGGATAATACTACTACTAATAATAATAATAATAATCATAATGACAATTTTCCCACTGATCTATTTGGGGGCCCTGGGTGGCCAAGTGGTCTAAGGCACATGCCTTTACAGATCACTGACATATCACCTCTGTTCATGTGGGTTTGAGTCTCAGGCTCGGCCAATGTGGGTATGTGAGAAAGCTTGCCAGTAGCTTCCTGTAGGTCGGTGGTTCTACCCGGGGTTTTCTCGGGTTCTTCCTCCACCAAATATACTGGCTGCCATGTATAGCCTATCATGTGCTGAAAAATGGCATTAAACCCATAACAACCAACCAACCTACTGATCTATTTCACTTGTTCCAGATGTTATCTTAAACACTATTTTAAATGATTGTTAAATAGCTTGACTTCAGTGTATTATTTGTGATTTTTTAAAAGGTACATTATTTATTTATTTATTTATTTGAATCCATATATTTTTTTCAACACCCATATTTAAGTGCCCAAGATAACATTACATCAGTCATATAGTCCCTTTATTTTTATTACACAAGTAGTAAATATTGCACTGCTTTTTTTTTTTCAAAACTAAACTGCGGTGTACTGTCATACCATTATTTTGCACAAAGGTAATTCCCCATTTTCACATGTCATATGGGATGCATACATTTGGATTAAAAGTAAAATTAAGATGGAGCCTAATTAAACAATTAACTTCATACTTTTCATTCAGACTCCTTCTAATTTCATCATTAAGAAATTTAACCTACTGTACCTTGCATCACAGTATTCACCAACAACACTCATTCCAAGTTTTAAATTTTACCTTCATCACATCTAGACTGATTCTGCAGACTATAAATAATTATTAGGGTGTATCCATATTCAGCCTTAAGCAACTTTGATTACCACCCACTTTTAACGGTTATTTCAAGATTTCAAATATACTGACTATACTATGGACTAAGACAAAAATACAATATTTGCAGTTTTTTGTTACTGGTATGCATGCACAGTTTTTTGTTACCGGTATGCATGCACAGTTTTTTGTTACCGGTATGCATGCACAGTTTTTTGTTACCTGTATGCATGCAGTTTTTTGTTACTGGTATGCATGCACAGTTTTTTGTTACCAGTATGCATGCAGTTTTTTGTTACTGGTATGCATGCAGTTTTTTGTTACCGGTATGCATGCACAGTTTTTTGTTACCGGTATGCATGCACAGTTTTTTGTTACCAGTATGCATACACAGTTTTTTGTTACTGGTATGCATGCACACATTTTCAGTTTATCATCCTACCAGTAAGCAGTGGTGTGTAGGAAAAATTTAAATACATTACTTTCAATACTATGTAGGAATTGCAAATACAGCTCTTACTCACTTTGACCATAACTACATCTACATGTAGTCTGGATATTGTGTAAGTAAAATTAAAAGTTCATGCATTGAGTATCCTTTCCAATCACTTACTGTAAATAACTGGGTGCTTCTCTTTTTAGATGCTGTTGTGAGGACATCATATTACAAGTACTTCCACCCAAAAGAGGTATATGTGGCCAATGGTGTCCTAAACAGGTGAGTAGAACAGATTGGGCTAAGTATTCAAAAAGTCTTTAGCATAAAATATCAACTTGGATGAAAAATCTTGCAACTATAATTAGTAATTAGTCATAATTAGTGTGTCATGTACTGTTCACACAAAATGGTTGAAGTTTAGAAAATGTAGGGAGATTTTGTTTTGAAAAATTATAACTCAACACAGCGCACAATTAAAGAGATTCAAAATACTTCAACGCAGTGTTCTCATTTCTTTTTCTTGGAATACAGGACCAGATGATTGATGTTTGTGGAAATCCTGTTTGATCTGCTGATCCTCTTTGGTTTTGTTTACATAGTACAAAAACTATTGAATTTCCATAGAGAGATGCTCTTAAGTACTGTATATACTCGCATACAAGTCAGATCCAACTGCAAACTGCATAGATCCAGATTTGCTGTCACATAATGTGCCAGCAGATCTGGGTTGATGTAGTTTATTAGAAGTAATCAGTAGAACAAACAATATATACCATGATTGACCGGCACATTATGTGACGGTAGATCAGGGTCTGTGTTGTTTGCAGTTGGACCTGACTTTATAAGCGGTACCAGTAGTACTGGAAGTTCAGTCAATCAGGCATAAAGAATCCACAGGAAATAGAATAAGGTACACATGCTTATATCTTGAATAAAAAGGTTGGTTTCAAAATGAGCAAAAGAAAAAATTAGATCTATTTTTTTTCCCCACAGCTCTGCAGTAATTTAAAAGTAGACACCCATGATAGAGCTATGTGAAGCCTATTATTTTAATTCAAATCTGTTTCTACTGTAGAATATCTTCTTCTGAATAAGAACATCTGATAATTAAACAATACATTTTATATCAACAAGAACTAATAGTATGAATTTACTGCAGTAATTTAAAGGAACTTCATGTAAATGTTCAGAATTGTGGTAATGCTTGAAGTAGGTAATAAATTTAAGTAGATAAATATAAGGCAGAGCCCTCTGAAAGTGAGAAGAGCCCCATAAACTCAACCTTAGGGAAAGTTGGAGGAAACACTGTACCTTACAAATTGTAGAATTTGTTGATATATTGCAATTTCAATTTGCAATTTCAAAGAAATAAAAAATGAATCTCAGACAGCAATATAAAACTGTAAAATGTATTCAGCTGATGAAACTGGTGTTGTATGACATTCTTACCATTTTTTTCTCAGAGCAATCAGTCAGGCTGCAGGAAAAATGCTTGGTCATGTAGAAGATGATGGAAATGATGCATCGTAAGTATATAAGAATTAGATGTGTTGATATTGTAGCCTCATGTATATGAAATTCATAAAAGAAGTTGACTTGGCAAGTTGACTTAAACTCATTTATATGATCCATTATGATCTCCTATGCAAAGGAAACGAGAAGCCATTATTCAAGTTTGTTATTATCAATTTCCTGAGGGGTTAAAGAATAGTCATATAATATATACCACAGAAGCCTCAGTGTTGCATCTAGGATCTCAGGGGCAGGGAGCACTGTGTCCCCATATTGTCCAAATCTGGGGGACACATACAATTTCAAAGGGACAAAGAAAAATAATAGAAAATACTTCAGACACTTGTCATGGTAAGATCTCATTTGCCTTGGCAGTTTTGCCATCCCAACTTTGTTATCAGCATGCAGTACCATCTATTCTGTGGACACTTGCATTATTGTGATGAAAGTTTTATTAAGCGTTCAAGTAACCCATTGAAACACTGACGTATTAGAATATCTGGTTTACCTAAAAAACTGAAAATGGCTACACAGTGGAATTTCCCATTCTGGATCTGACCCTCATTTCACTTGAGTTTTCAACCATTATCTACCAGTGTTTTATATAATAATTCCCTTTTTCTCTGAATTATTTTAATTTCAAATTAATAATTGATTACATGCTAAATTATGTATTTCTGCAAGTTTCTGTTTTCTGAAATTGATTACCTTTTGTCTTTAATTCAGCCTCAAAAATATGTTAGACTATAGGCCATCAGTGACTTTGCACTGCAACTTCACAGATAATTAAATAAACCTTGAATATTTCAATTGCCAGATATTTTTTTTAACTTGAATGAATTGCCAGATTTTTTTAAAACTTCAATGAATGGCCATCTGAAAATTTGGACTTGATGCAGATGTGAGTAAAGACACTAACAACATAGTATGCTCCTTGTCTTCATTATTAGTACTGACAATATACAATTATTTACTTTTGATGAGGTTGATACAACCCCAGAAGAGTGATATTCACCAAAATCAAGGCAGTAATTGTTTTATTATGTGACATTTAATTTCCTATCGCTATTTGCCCCGTTTTTATAGTATTGAGACAACACTTGATGAAGTTTGAAGTGTATACCAAATGAATTTGCATGGCAAAAGTTTTAAAAAATGTAAGCCATTAGATCTGTCATTGTCACAAGTCATAGGTGAAAATCTGCTATACTTCTTTTTCACCTGTGGCTCCCGGCAACAAGATTTCCTTGTTTTTCATGAATATGCATAAACAAAATTACATCATCGTCAGCACAATGTAACAAGCTCCTACACATAAAAAAAAATGCCCATTTATCAATTGATAAGTGGCTGTGTTTGAAAGAAAAACTTTGATTGGCTTATTCAAATAGCATGAAAGGTCATGTTGGGTGTACTTTCCGAGAAAATGTTACTTGGGCTTGCAGTGAGTGGTTAAGCAGGTTTATGCATATTCATTAGAAATGAGAAAATCCCGTCTCGGGCATCCACTGGTGAAAAACGTGTGTAGTGAATTTTCCCCAATCACTTAGATCTGCATTTTATCTGCAAATAGGATTCAGACGATTTGAACAATAATGAAATAAAGTAATAAAATAAATAGTAAATGTTAAGATTTGTTATTTTCCTTCAGTACTTTTTGGTGCCAAAACTTTTATTTCAAATGAAAGTAAGAACAGACAAATGAGGGGCAGATGAACACACAGACAAATCTGCAAAAACAATCTGTCACCTATAGATGATGTGTGATGCATACTCAAACATGATTGCCTCAAAACATAATCATTTGTTTCCTTAAAAAGGTTTGGCTATAGATCGTCTGCAAGATTTACCTACTTTCCATACTGGAAATGGAGTCACTGAACCAGTCATCATGATTTAAAATGAAAATTTTGAGTTTTGTTTCAAGTATTGATGATTGGTGAATTTTTTTCAAGTATTTTGGTATATAGCTTGTATTTAAATCATCAGCTCAAAAGTGACAATAAAATAAACATGAATTACATAATTACTACATGCCAAATATAAGCATACATCAATTGAAATTTCCAGTCACATTTGTAGCTCAGCATGAACACCTTGCTTGGTGCAAGAGAGATAAAACTTTATGGCTTTGTAGTCAGTCTGTTGTTTGCATTTAGTTCCCGTGATTGGAATTCCACATGAAGGTTAGAGATTACATAATATCTGTTGTCAAAAAAGGATATTTACATGCAGTATACACTAACTTTACAGTCGAAATTGCAAGCTTTTTCCAAGGTGTGACTTGGGTCTTAATTAAGATTTTTAAAGTGAGCTTGGTAGATTTTATATTACAGTTGTACACCCACAGAAAAGGTACAGCCACTGACCATCTACAGTGAAACCCCGCTAAAGCACGATGGTCAGGGTCCACAAAACGACATTGTACTATGTCCCGAACCGTGCTATAAACAACCTAGACAAAACCAAGTCATTTAGCTGAACAAAATGATGCATGCACAAAAAAAAAGGGGGGGGGGTAAAATTGTGGGCGCAAAACAACATGCTTCATTGGCACAGTTACCATCTTAAATCAGTGCATATTAAACGAGAAATACACATGTAGTGAAAACAGAGATTGCACATATAATATTTTACTTTATTCAGATAACCATGCATTGGTACATGTATATGTACATGTCTAATGTATAGCATGAATAGTTAAAGTATAAACACATGTACTTACCAACCGATCTCATGGCGTGCATAGGAGCGAGTCCATATTAATTCCATCGAAAATATGCACACAGAATTATAATATTTAGTCAGAGATCATTATGTGTCTGAATTCATTGCAAAAAAAATAATCGATAAACCACGTAAGGAATGATGAAGCACATTTTTCGGTTCAGTGTGTATGCACTTGTACGTCCCAAGGTCAATAAACGGTGTCTGTATAAATTTCATACTGCTATAATTGTATCTGCTACGAATGAGAATACTTTATTGTTTTTTGAAAAAACTGAATAATAATAATCGCTTCTTCTCTCTTCCATCCTCGGATGGTCAACTCGTGAACGCCTAAATCTCGAGCTAATTGTGTTTGTTTAACATCAGACTTAATCCTGTCCATGGCTGCAAGCTTCTCTTTCGCAGTAAAAGCTTAATGTTGCCATGTACTGTTATCCATTGCAAATAACTACTAATTAAAACTCTGACACCTAATTGTTTGAACGACTGCAGCAAGAATAATTGTTAATCAACAATGGGGTCATTTTTAAAGGGAATGGATGACATTATTCACTGGTCAACTGCTTGCATGGCGATTGTCTAACAACACCGCTAAGCCACGTGTGCGTGTTGGCGGCTTTCGTTTTTTTTATGTTTTATAAATCATTGCCCCATAGTTTGAACTACCTTAAGCTTTGATATTGACTTTGATGATTAACAATGACTTAAATTAATTGATTTATATATTCAGCTGAGAATCTTTTATAAACCACCGCATTGTTTGGTGCTTGGTTGTGTATGCAGTTGAATGAGCAAACATATGTCGGCTATTGTTTGAGCAACGATTGTACACAGAATGTATTGAAGACAAACATAAAGAAGACTTAATGGCTTTATTGTTCATGTATCAATAATAAGATTAACACTTATCAGTTTTTAAATGAGCTGACATCTTTCAAAAATAAACTAAGATCAAAGTGCAGTGATTGACTACTGACACAATTGAAATGAACATTCACAAATAGAAATGTTCAACATTTTTATTCATATAAAGAAAGATGCAATCATAAGACACTTTTTTCTTCAAGAATACAACACATCTTGCCAAATTATCAAATCAAACTCTTGTTTATTTTGGCACAAAACTTTGCAGTAGTTCAAGAAATTGGCGAAATTATTGTAAAATTTTGGGAGCCATGCCACAATTGTATTATATCTGAATTCATACACGATCTCTTCCCCAAAATGATAATTAATTTTTTACACATTATTTTTTGTACTTTGAAAAAAAAAAAAAAAAAGTTTATGTTTGAAAAAATATATGAAATTTCGGGAGCCATGCCACGATCATGTTATATTCGAATTCATGCTATAACGAAGCATGCTATAGTGGGGTTTCACTGTACTTGTAGCAGACATTTCATAAAAATTTGCTTGCAAAAAGTGGACATGCGCAGACAGTCACGATAACTGGTACATCATGATAACCAATTTCAAGCCAGTAATGTTATAGCAAAGACAGCTTTTGGAGATTCAACCAATCAGAGCACAGTAAAATGAGAAGACATATAATAATAATATTTAGGATTTGATTTCCAGAATAATTAACAGCTATGTTTTACATTTTGAATTTTTTACACTTGAGTTATTCTTTTTGCAGTGCCTTGTCTTTCCTGTATCCCTATGGTGCTACACTGAATGTGATGAAACCAGCAGTAGCAGTCTTATCTACAGGCAGTGTATCCTATCCACTCAACAGGCCAGTGTGTGCTCTACATGCACAGAGGGTGAGTGTGAGTGGAACTATTTTTACAAAATCTAATGCAGTAATACATTATACTTTACTTGTATTTTTGTCTTTCTAAAAGTTGGATATAAAATGATAGCAAATAGGGCACAATGATTTCTTAGCTCAACTGGTTGCAAGGCCAAGTGAGCTTATGGTATGGTCTTGCATCCACTGTGCATTGTCAGTAATGCATCGTCCATCAACAGTTGTTGTTTTCAACTTCTTCTAAAAAAACCACTTGACCGGTTTCAGCAAAATGTGATAGAAAGCATTCTGGCATAAAGGCCTTTCAGATGTGTACAGATGATTCCATTCTGCCATAAAATATGGCTGCCTATACTAAAAATAGAAAAATCTTAAAATGACTTCTTCTCTGAAACTGATTAACAGAATTGGACTAAACTTGACAAAAAACATCCTGGCATGTGGGCATTTCAGATTTGTAAAAATAATGCAGATCTGCCATCATATATGGTAGCCAATGCTAATTATAGAGAAACCTCCAAACAACTTCTCAAATATTGCTCAACCAAATTTGACAAAAAGCATTTTGGCATAAAGGCCATTCAGTTTTGTACAAATGATGCCAATCTACCATCAGAAGTGGATGCCTTTACAAAATGTAGAAGAGGATTTGATCAAATTTGACAGAAAGGATCCTGACATGAATGCCTTTCAATTTTATACAGATGTTTCCAATCTGCCATCAAATGTGACCACCTTTGCTAAATATAAAAACAACATCAAATGACTTCTCAAAACCTGCTGAAAAGAATTAACCAGATTTGACAGAAAACATTCTGGCATAAAGGCCTTTAAGACTAGTTTAGCTGATGCCAATCTGTCATCAAATCTGGCCACCATTGCTAAAAATAGAAAAACCTTTAAATGACTTCTTAAGCACTGTTGAACTGTAATTGAGCAAATTTGGCACAAAAATACCCCAAGCATAAACACCTTTCACATGTGTATAAATTTTGGCAATATGCCAACAAATATGGCAGCCCTTTCAGAAAATAGAATATTTTTTTAAACAACTTCTCAAAAAACCATGTAACAGAACTTGACCAAATTTGCCAAAAAGTACCCTGTCATGAAGGCCTTTCAGATTTGAACAAATGATGCAGAAAAACCTGCTTATGACTTCTCACAAACCACTGAACAGTATTTGACCAAATTTGACAACATCATTCTAACTGAAAGGTCTTTGAAATTTATACTAATAATGCCAATCCACCATAAAATATGGGCACTGGTACTAAATACAGTAAAACCCTTTTAAATAACTTTATCTTGAAAAGTACTCAACAGAATGTAACCAGGTTTGACAGAAAGTATATTGGCATAAAGGCCTTTCATTATTGGACTAAAGATGCTGATGTACTATTATGTATGGATTCCCCTTGAAGCAATTCAGGATTAGATTTAAACATAGAGTAGTATAGGTGGCACAAATTTGCCTTTTTTTTTAAATTGTAGCAAAATGGTTCACTAACAGGCAAAAGTGTCTTTTGGGGTTATTTCTTTTCAAAAATTGCTAGTCTGTTTCAAACCCTGCAGTTGTTTTCATAGCAAATGCATCAGTAGAATTGGAAGAAAAACCTTCAGAAAGCATCCCAGTGACCCATATTTCTTGGCCAACTGCTTTTTCATTGGTTATTGGGCATATGTCAGTCAGGTGAGTGAACTCTGCCTCACAAATTTTGCCTATTCTTTATATGCATTATTTAGAACTTGACCTACAAAGGCAATGTATCAATTTTTGCTCCTCAGATCTAAATAAATTAACATCTTCAAAGTTCTTATACATGTTTTGATTTTTTAAAAATAATTTATTGAAAGAATGTTAATCTGGAGAATACAGCTTATATCTGAAGATATGCCTTCAGCAATAAAGCCCATGTAAATTTCTGATACGATCGAAAGTAATTAACATCAATGAAGTATGTTCTTTTCCTTTAAATTAGTTTTGTCTCAACTGCAGGTAGTACAATTGAAAACATGTTTGCAATACATCATTAAAAATTGTCATGGGCTTATCCTAAAATTTACAGGGTAAAGGAAAACTTGCCGTCCTGGGATCAGCTCACATGTTTCATGATCAGTACATAGACAAAGAGGAGAACAGTAAAATTTTGGTGAGTATTTTCCACTCTATTTTTAGCTAATCTGGCCGAAGTCCAAGTGAGCTGATGGTATCATCCTGTGTCTGTCATCCATTGCATTTCATGCATCATCCTTCTTACAGCATCCTACTGTCAATGCTTGCATGTGAACACTAGAGGCTTCATGTTTTCACAGATTTTGATCACACTATTTACATAAGCTATTATCGTTAAGATCATAGTTGAGCTTGATTATAAGCGAGATCTATGCATAAAAATTAGGCATTTTTGCCTGGGATTGGCTGACCTTGTTACCACTGTTGAGGCCATATTTCTGATCTGTCTTTATCAAACTTGGTATGTAAGCTTCGATCATCAAGATCTTGAAAAAGTTTGATTGTGCTGATTTGTCTATCACTGTGTCAGTAGTACCATTTTATAACATATGTGTCTTAATAGAAAGCTTATTTCCTGTTGTGTATATTTTTTAGGAAGTGCTTATCAACTTCCTCACAACAGACGAAATAAAACTAAATGTCATCGATGCAGAAGACCCAGAGGTAAGTGGGGGATTCAAGCCTCTGTCACTCACACACATAAAACATACATGTGCATGCAAACGGGGTGCACACACACACACACACACACACACACACACACACACACACACACACAAGACACTTCTAATCTGTAATAGTTATTCTTTCTAAAGGTCAAATATATCAGATGCCAGATCCAACTGATTGATTCTCATGAAAACTTGCAAATGACCCAATTCTGAGATAAAAAGATCAATTTTTGATGATCTGAAATATTCTCATCAGTTATTAATATGATAGATAAATGGAAGTCAGATCATTGAAGCTTGATTGTATTTGTATCCCCTCAGATCATTAATGTGTGTCTGTGTGTGTGTGTGCTTGTGTCATTTTTCTATGCATGCTAGTATAAATAAAATTTTAGTTTGACTGGTCATAGACCAGAAGAGCTTATGAGAAGGCCTTTTATCTGGTGTCTGGCATCTGGTCATAGACCAGAAGAGCTTATGAGATGGCCTTTTATCTGGTGTCTGGCATCTGGTCATAGACCAGAAGAGCTTATGAGATGGCCTTTTATCTGGTGTCTGGCATCTGGTCACATACCAGAAGAGCTTATGAGATGGCCTTTTATCTTGTGTCTGGCATCTGGTCATAGATCAGAGGAGCTTATGAGATGGCCTTTCATCTGGTGTCTGGCATCTGGTCATAGACCAGAAGAGCTTATGAGATGGTCTTTCATCTGGTGTCTGGCATCCATTATCACAGTTTTGTTATTGCTACTCCTCTTAAACTACTGGTAGAATTGTCATCAAACTTTACAGACACATTCATTCCAAGTCTAGTTGGCAATATATAAAAATGGTGCACTTCAGACGTCCAGTATGGCCACCAAGGTAGCCATTTTGAAAACCTTGTTATCGCTACTACTCCTAAATGGATAATCATATCGACATGAGGTTTACACTGAAATACTTTGTATGATGTCTAGTTAGTCTTAAATAAAAATTGTGTCGATCTGATATCCAAAATGACTGAGTTGGTTACCATTTTGAATATTTTGTTATTGCTACTACTCCTGAACAGATGGTCATATTGAGACAGAGTTTTCACTTAAAATTTTTTATGGTGTCTAGTTAGTCTTAATGAAAATTGTGCTGATCTGACCTCCAATATGGCCACATCTTGAAAATCTTGTTTTCGCTGTTTCTCCCAGAATTAATGGTAATATCAATATGGGCTTTTCACCCAAAGACTAATTATTATGTCTAGTTGGTCCTAACGGAAAATGGTGCCAGTGTGAGATCCAGTAAGGCCAACATAGCAGCCATCTTGAAAATCTTGTTATTGCTATTCCTTCAGAAATGGATGGTCACATTGACATCGGGTTTTCACCAAAAGACTTCTTATGATATCTGGTTGGTCCTGAATGGGAATGGAAATAGTGCAGATCTTACAGCTAATATGGCTACCATCAACATGGGGTTTTGATTAAAGAACTTTTTAAGATGTCTAGTTGGTCCTAAATGAAAATGGTGCCAATCTTACATCCAATATGACCACCAGATGGATTCAATACTCAGCAGTTATAAAAAAAGAAACAGTCTTATCTTGATTCATGGAAATTCTTTTCAGCCAGTAGAGTGTAAGTCCCTTCAAGGGACTCTTATTCAAATTACATCCTAAATTTGGAATAATTGAGCATTGAATCTTTGCAATATTAGTTAGTCCACATACTACTTTTTTGATAATGAGTTTAAATCAGGGCAAAGGAAGCTTTTTTGTATTTCAAAAGTCAATATATTTACTAATTTTCTCCCATCAGATTTCTGACTACAACACGCTGCCAGACATTGCGAGGTTGTCTGAGCAGCTGAAGACTTGTCTGCAAGAGAGTGATGACATACCAAGGGACATAACCCAGCTGTTTGACAACTCCCTCTTCAGATTAGACACAAGTCTGGTACCAAAGGCTATCAAGTGAGTCATTCTTAAACATTACAGAGTATACTCATTTGGTTAAATTAAAAGGTCCCTCGGTTGGTCCCTTAATATAAACTTCATTGTTAAAATATTCAGGTCTTTAGAAAAGAAGTAACATAACTAAAACTTTGTAATAGTCTGAATTTAAAAATAATACCCATGTCTTTCTGTATCTTTTAATGGAAGTATCCAATTTAATCAGTGAACAATTAAAATATAGGAAAGGAGTAAAAGCTACTAAAACTTTTCACTAAGCTTATTTTCAAAAGTGGAACCACTGCCTTGTTATATCTTTTAAACGTAATGCAATAGGATATATTTTAATTTCAAGCCCACCTTGGCAGAAGCTGGGCACAGTGTTGACTTCCATGAGCATGTCTGTACATCCTTCCACATCCTGGATAAGCTCAATGTTAATGTTTTTTTCAGCTTGAGGTCAATGTTAAAGTTCTTTTAGATTAACCTCAGTGTTAAAGTTTTTTACTTTCTATCTAAATAAAAGGCAGGCTTGACAAAAGGGAGTCTGAAATTTTAATGTAAATCTGAAATGTTTAAAAAGCAGCTATTTTGCTGAAGAAAAGAGTCGACTTTGTTTCTTTCTGTTAGATGAAAGTAGTCATTGTAGGAAAAATATAAATTTTAATTTGTAGATACTTGTATAAGTTTTTCTAAGTTAGTTTTATGTATGTAAATATGATTTGTTTTCATCTAGAGCCTATGAACAGTTGAGTGTAAAGCATGAATCATTATCACTGATCACCCCTCAGTTTGAGACACCCTTACCACCGCTTCAGCCTGCTGTAAGTATTGTGAAAGAGGGCTTGTTTTCTCTATCTGAATACAGGCTCTTCCATGATTACTCACTTCAGATCAAGTAATAAAAAATCATTTCTTTCATTCATGGAAATATATATATATATATATATATATATATATATATATATATATATATATAGAGAGAGAGAGAGAGAGAGAGAGAGAGAGAGAGAGAGAGAGAGAGAGAGATAGATATGGTAAACCCCATTTATAACAAAATCAGATCTAATGAAATATCAGTTATTAGGAAACACATGGTATGGTCAATTCCTGTATTTTTTATAATATTTTCAATTTGTTATATCAAAATTTGGATGTAATGATATGATTTTTTGGTATCCCCTAGGCTTTGTTAATATATTCCAATATAAATTTTGCATTCCACCTATGAAAGGGGAAATCCTGTCTGAATTCTAATTTCATATGAAATATATGAAACAATTTTAAAGTGCTAGGTTTTTACTTTACCCTCTAAATGGCACTATAATGTGATAAAAAAAAATTCATGCATAGTTTTATCACCGTCATGAAATGTTACAGTGCTGATAAGAGTTCAAATTGGTAGCCCTATGACATCATGCCATTGCTGATGTCATTACATCATGTCATGAAATGATAGTGGAAAGCTGATAAATGCAGTTTTCAATTGTAGCCAGAAATGTACCCTTTCTGGATGTCATTTGACATAGAGCACATGCAACACCCACAGTGATATTTTCTCAGGTGGGAGTTAAGGCTAATCATGACATGATATTAAAGAACTAGTTGGTTTGGAAATGCACTCTGTATTAAAAATAAAATCATTGTTCCTCACTGCTGTTCCAAAAAGGATCTTAAAATCACAAAAATTACATAAATTTCCATTTTAAAAAAATTGGAAAAGAATAAGACGATGCAAATGTCTAATCATAATAAGGTCAAGAAATATAAAAAAATTATGTTCTTTGCACCATTGTCATTAATACATGGCACTGGCAGTGATTTTTGAGGATTAATCAGACTTTTGATAGAATTTTCATCAATATGTGTTAAACCATATCTGTCATGTTAAATAAATAAATAAATAAATTATTGAGGTTTGGTTATTCTGTTTCCTATTGGAAACATTGATTTTATCATGAAAATTGATCAGATATGCCTTGTCTGATGGTCCCATAGTTAGAGTAAAGACTGCTTGGTATCTGCTTGTGCAATATTCATTATGAGAATACCTGTACCACATCTGACCTATTAAGTGAAAAGTGTGCTCATAATATGAAATTTTGTTGTAAATACTTGAGGTAAATTGTTGTTCTTTAAAGTTCCAGTCTCCCCCCACCCCACATATTTAGCTTCTGTGATGACTGGCTATGTATGCAATCATCTGAAAGTTTCATAGAGAACTGACTCTAATCTGGATTTATTTTAGTTTATCAACTTTGTCTTATGTTTTACTGTTTTTTATATATGTGTGTAACACTTGATAATAGTTAAAGATCAAGGTCACAGTGAACTCGACCTACATTCTGTTTATAAGTAAAAACGAAAAGACAGCTTTCAAATATGGCTTATATCTGTCATACAGAGACACTATAATTAGTGTACATGAAGAAAAACAAAAATAATAAAAACCAAAATCACTATAATAGTATAGAAAAGTCTGCACAAATGCTTATGCACAAATGTATTGTCACCTGTGGTCACTAGTGAAATGAATGGATAGTCATAATGATACGTACCAAACCTTCATTAAATATCCAGTTTGTTTGAGCTAACATTGTTTACAGGTGACCACAGATGTTCAATTCTTAAGCTAATCACATTAATCCAAGAAGAGATAATGGATCAACATCATAGTCACTATTCCATGTAAGATGTTCATTGGGTTCAGGGGGCCCCAGGTGACTGAGTGGTCTAAGGCGCTTGCCTTTACTGATCACTGCCATCTCACCTCTGTCTGCATGGGTTTGAGTCTCAGGCTCAGCCAATGTGGATATGTGAGAAAGCCTGACCGTAGCTTCCCGTGGATCTGTGGTTCTTCCTGGGATTTGCCTAGGTTCTTCCTCCATCAGATAAAACTGGCCACCATGTATAACCTATCATGTGCTGAAAAATGGCGTTAAGCCCACAACAACAACAACATTGGGTTCAAGATTTCCAAGTACTGTATATACTCGCTTACAAGTTGGGTCCAATTGCAAACAGTATAGACCCTGATCTGCTGTCGCATAATGTGCCATCAGATCAGGATTGGTGTTGTTTGTTCTACTGATTACTTCTAACAAAATACTGAGATCCAGCGATGGCAGATCTGGGTCTGTGCAGTTTTCAGTTGGACTCGACTTATATGCGAGTATATACGGTTATGATATGCTTAAATGTGGGAGAACATAAAAGTGATGACAAGACTGCTGCATATCTGATACATGTTGGTGGTGGGAACAGTATTTACATGATGGCAAGACTGCTGGGAACAGTATTTACATGATGACAAGACTGCTGCATATCTGATACATGTTGGTGGTGGGAACAGTATTTACAGTACATACAACTCAATGGATGTCAGAAGTCATTGAACAGGGGCAACCTTTCAATCAGTGGGTTGACACGTTTTTTATTTGGCCTCAGTCTGTTACAAGCTAGCCACTCGAGCTGCAGTATGCAAGCAGTACTAGAGTCTCCTTTGCCTTGTATTTGAGCATAAACTTGTAATTTGAGCATAAATGCCTTGTATTTGAGCATAAATGTTTTTATTTAAAAAAATTGACATAGGGGAAAACTTGAAGAAATCATTGAATAAAACCTATTTTTGACTCAAACTTTTGAATGATAAAAAATCATCTGCCAGTAATGCCAGCAAAATTTCAAGAACGGGGGGTGCTTATTAGATGAAGAATAATCATTATATTGAATATGGTAAGTACTCCTTGCAAACTGTTTTTGTTGCAATGAGCATTTTGAGTTGTCAGCATGTTGAAAATAAATGGGAAAATTCTTGAAGAGAATTCAAAGATACTGAAGTGTAAAGAAAAATTAAGAGAGGTAGAGAGGAATGCTATTTTTGATACAGAAATAAAGAGGAATGCTGTGTTTGATACAGAGATAAAGAGGAATGCTGTTTTTGATACAGTGATAGAGAGGAATGCTGTTTTTGATACAGAGATAGAAGGAATGCTGTTTGTGATACAGAGGTAGAAAGGAATGCTGCTTTTGATACAGTGATAGAGAGGAATGCTGTTTTTGATACAGAGATAGAGAGAAATGCTGTTTTTGATACAGTGATAGAGAGGAATGCTGTTTTTGATACAGTGATAGAGAGGAATGCTGTTTTTGATACAGTGATGGAGAGGAATGCTGTTTTTGATACAGTGATAGAGAGAAATGCTGTTTTTGATACAGTGATAGAGAGGAATGCTGTTTTTGATACAGAGGTAGAGAGGAATGCTGTTTTTGATACAGTGATAGAGAGGAATGCTGTTTTTGATACAGTGATAGAGAGGAATGCTGTTTTTGATACAGTGATAGAGAGGAATGCTGTTTTTGATACAGTGATAGAGAGGAATGCTGTTTTTGATACAGTGATAGAGAGGAATGCTGTTTTTGATACAGTGATAGAGAGGAATGCTGTTTTTGATACAGTGATAGAGAGGAATGCTGTTTTTGATACAGTGATAGAGAGGAATGCTGTGTTTGATACAGAGGTAGAGAGGAATGCTGTTTTTGATACAGAGATAGAGAGGAATGCTGTTTTTGATACAGAGATAGAGAGGAATGCTGTTTTTGATACAGAGATAGAGAGGAATGCTGTTTTTGATACAGAGATAGAGAGGAATGCTGTGTTTGATACAGAGATAGAGAGGAATGCTGTTTTTGATACAGAGGTAGAGAGGAATGCTGTTTTTGATACAATGATAGAGAGGAATGCTGTTTTTGATACAGCGATAGAGAGGAATGCTGTTTTTGATACACAGGTAGAGAGGAATGCTGTTTTTGATACAGTGATAGAGAGGAATGCTGTTTTTGATACAGAGGTAGAGAGGAATGCTGTTTTTGATACATTGATAGAGAGGAATGCTGTTTTTGATAGAGGTAGAGAAGAATGCTGCTTTCAATACAGAGATAGAGAGGAATGCTGCTTTCGATACAGAGATTTGGGTCATAATGGGCAGTACTGGTGGTGGATGAGGAATCCTCAATGTGTGTATGAAAACTTGCCAGGACACTGTTCCATACCCCTGATGTGTTCAAGCATCCATACCAATAAATACAGAAAGTTACATCAGGCATGACTTACATTGCTACATTTATCAAACATTTATCAATTGCTGCAAATGAATAACATTTATCTATGTATTGTTTCCATTCAGTAACTTAAGGATCTTGTCTACAAAGTTGAATTATTTCTTGTTAATGATGAATTTGAGCTGTGACATGTAAGTTCCCTTGAACTAAGTTACGCCCACAGCTAATCTGATTGATCATTCACTAACATTATTTTGGCATTTTTTTTTACTTAAAAAAAAAAGAACTATTGAACTAATGAACAATGGAAAATTTGAACAGTTGTGATGAACTATATAATTTTACATCCTTCCTCTGTGATTTTTAGTAGAGGGTTGGCATAAGTTGCCACACATGGAACCAGTTATCACACTATCATTATTTATTGATCATATGTAGTATTTTTGTTAGTTGCAGAGACAAAGTATACCTTACAGTAAGTCTACATGTTTCTTACTGCCAGTTCAACCTGTTCTGCACAGATTCAATAATAAGTTGGAAGTGTGCAGGAACTGGTTTCATGTGGCAACTGGTGCAGACATTCAGAACAAAATGGCAAAATGCTTTTTGACCCCATGACCACCAACCAAATGACACACACACGCACACACACACACACACAAGCAGCTGTAGATACAAAATAATAACACCCATATTTTCCACTAATGCCAACAACCAACAATCAACAATGACAGTTATAATTAATGAATATAATGAAGTAGACTTCTTTGTGTCACTAGTTCTTAAAGGCCAAGGTACTCAACCAGTCGGTCACAATTAAGGGCTAGGTAGCATATGCTGTATATATGAATTATGATTGGTCAGGTAGGTGGAATTTAGTTACCTATCCATATCAAACTGGGTGTGATAAGAAAATGTCTGTTGGCAATCTTATGGTGAACTGAATAGTAGGCTAATAATTGATGAATTGCCAGACTTCACCGATCTACCACCATCTGTCAGTCAGTTTATTGGATAAACCACTGGACTGCTGGCAAGTCTTGTCACAGGCAATGTTACATAATAACACCTGTTGCGCTTAGCACATCTTGCTAAGAAGATACATGCTGCCATAATGGTGAGACACCTGGATAATTTTCACTATGTATAAATTCAGTGTATAATAACTTGATTATTTTGTATCCAAATTGTATGAAATTATATCTCTGATTAATGTTATAAAAATTGTAAAAGAAAAATTTTGCTTTCAAAAACTAATGCTATGATAATGAGTAGATTTATTTAGCTCGGGTTCTGGCAATTTGTGAGTTACCTTCCCGCTACAGCCAATTACCAGTGATGGGTGGTCAGTTAGGTCTTAAGATTCATCTGTCAGTAACTGTTTTAGGTAGTTTACAACTTCTTACAGACAATAAAATCATGAAAGGATTACTTTTTTCTTGATGAGAGCCAAATCCAGACTGGAGAAAATAAGCAACCCACTCTGTTTGATAGTGTGACCTTAGGCCTTTAAATAAATCTGAAGTAACGTTAATCTTTTTTATTGCCTTGCCTTTTTTTAAATTATAAAACTGCTTGTCATAGTGATGCTGATGTCATTGTCGCTGACTGCATCAACACAACGTTTATGTTTGTTTGTTTGTTTGTTTTTGCAAGCCCATAACTCAGCAAAAGGTGAGACAGCATTCTGTGGAACTCTTGTTTTATAATAGAAACATTTTTTAACTAATCTTACAATATCAATAGAAAACTATCTACACTGCCATATTTACTTGCTTCTAAGATGGGTCCAACTGCAAACAACATATAGCCTGATTTGCCATCGCATAATACATCAGCAGATCATGGTCTATGTTGTTTGTTCTACTGATTGCTCCTTACAAAATGCATAGACCCAGATTTGATAGCGCATTATGTGACAGCAGGTCTGAGTCGATGCAGTTTGCAGTGGGATCAGACTTCTAAGCAAGTATATTCAGTACATTATGAAGATAAGTCTATGGAATAGGTTGAATAATTTCATCAAGAAAATTATTCCCAATACAACTGATAATTGTTGGCATCTGATAATGAATATGACAATCTTTGTGTTATATAACTAATAAATACACATATTAGTTTTGGTAAATATACATTAGTACTTAAAGGAAATGGGAATATGGACTTCTTCCTCTTATATATCTATGTATACATGATAGTACACATATAGAACACATCACTTGTATGTGAAATATTGGTGCATGTCTTTCTACATTTTCTGCTACATATGGCATCATCATTTCACATTAAAATCCCAATAAAGAGTAATACCCATGTAGAAAACAAATGTTCTGTGAATATGAAGTATGGATATAGCAGACACATTCAGAAAAATATTAAAATCTGTTGTAAGATTGATTTTAGTCAAAAGTTAATAAAGTCTTTTTTCAATGGTTGCATACAACTGTTTTATTCAGCTAATTTCATAAATTTTGCATGAAATGAGCAAAGATTGATGACTTTTATTGCATTGTGAAATGCACAAATACACGCAAAATAAAAATTATGATTTAAATTATTAAATGCAATATTGACAGTATGTTTTTCCACAAAATTTGGTGACAGGCAATAATCTTTTACATCACAGAAAGAAAATATTTGAATTCATAATAAATTGAAATAAATATACATGTATTTATCTCCCACTGTGGGCTCCGGGATGTAAAATAGGCCTGATGCATTCCCGTGCATATTACAGGAAGTGACTAATGGAAGCAACCTTTTTGCGTAAGTATGCATCCTGTGATGGTTTTCCAGTTAGGTAGGTCTTGGACTTTGTAAAAGAGTATGGTTTATATATATATATATATATATATATATATATATATATATATATATATATATATATATATATACATATATATACATATATATATATGTTTATATATATATATATATAAATATATATATATATATATCTATATATATATATATATTTATATATATATTGTGACTTTGTATTTTAAGGATTTTACACTTTTTTGCCTTTCTCTTTGGAACCACGGTACCTCAGTTTGTAGAGTATCAGACTTGTTATCCAAAGGTTGGAGGTTCAGTGGTCATCCCAGGTCGGCTGCCTAGGTGTGTCCTTGGGAGTGTTACTTAGCTTCCATTTCCTTAGCATGATATAGCCAATAATGTGTTGAAAGAACTATAAAAAGCCATCAACCAACCTACCTTTCTCTTTGTTCTGTATGCCTTTATTGGATACCCAAATTTACTTGGCACTATTTAGTTAGGGTAGTGCTGATGTGTCATTGAACCCAGTAGATATATACATACATGTATTTATCTTTGCAAGTATTTGTGAGGGTATTTACAATCACTTCTAAAAGTAAATGTAGGTAATTTTGTTATATACATTCTTTTGCAGGTATTTCCTCCCAGCTTCAGAGAGTTGCCAGCTCCATCACTGGATTTGTTTGATCTGGATGAACAGTTCTCTTCAGAGAAAGTCAGATTAGCACAGCAGACAAATAAATGTGAGATCTTTAACTGTAAACTCTTTGCTAAATATCAGTCTTTATATAGGGCAAAAATTCACTGAATGGCTTCTTGGGTTCTTTTGGTTTCAAAATTTGAAATACTTTTAAAACATTCTGTGCTATTTTTTTTATATCACTCCATTAACAATGCAAAACCACATATGATTCATGTTTGTAAATTATTCCTGTAGTTTTAATATTATACTGTGACAAGAAACCAAATGAAACCATATATTTTAGAGTAATCCAGAATTCCATTAATACTTTGTTACTGTAGTTTGGAATAATTCAGTATTTGAAAAGTATGTTATTTTCATGGTACAAGGAGGCTTTACGAGAAACCGTAAGACATGGAAACATTAATGAAGCCCTTGTTGCTGCCAACAGAAATGAGCAGTACTCCAGAAAAACAAATATACAAATTATGGGAGTAGATGAAATAAAGATTCTCCATGTTGTGAAACCCATCTTGGTGGAAGCTTGGCATAGCAATTACTTCGGAATATGTGCGTGTTCATCCATACATGTATTCATTCATCCATACATCTGTCCATTCATCCATACATCTGTCCATTCATATATTCATCTGTTCATTCATCCACACCCAGTATTAAAGTTTTAAATTAAGTTCATTGTTAAAGAATTTTTATTTTCTAGCTAAATAAAAAGGCAGGCTCAACAAAAGACAGTTTCCTAGTCAGTAATATGAACATACTGTAAAAGAGTTTGATAATCTAGTAACAGTTATTTGTGGTGACTGGAATAACAACATGCACAACTATTTAAACATGAATACCTGGTAATCCAAAAGCAAGCAGTAGAGTATTTGAATTGAAGAAAGAATTTAATCTTTGTGATCCATGGAGAATTTTCAGTCCAAATGTTACAGAGTTTAAATGGATTCAAAAGAATCCATTTAAAATAGCACATTTTCTTTTTTTTGTAAATGAATTGAGTTTAAGTTTTATTGATTCTTTGAGAACACATGTATCATCTAGCTATAGGTCTGATCATTATCCAATAATTCCAGGTTTATAATTTACAGATTTTAAGAGTAGTCGAGGCTTTTGGAAGTTCAAAAATTCATTATTGATAAATTATACATTGAAAATGTAAAAAATGAATTTGGATGAATTAAAAACAATATATTGTACCATTCAAATGATTACGGATCTGAAGTTGATGACCAATTTTTTTTTTACTTAACTGTTTTGCTAGAAATTCGAAAATCTTACCTTAAAACATTCACCTATTCAAAAGAAAGAGAAATATAAAGCGGAGGAGAAACTATTGACAGAAATAGATCACCTTGCAAAAAAATTATTAAAACTAATCATGAATATATTGAGTATAAATCTGCTAGAAAATTTAAATCTTGATTAGAAGATATTAGAAAAGAAAAGGTCAGAGATAATCATAAGATGAAAAAGTAAATAGATTAAAGATGGTGAAAATAAAAAATTTTATCTGTGTAGCTTACAAAAACGTAATTATTATAATGATAACAAAATTAAATAATGAAATAGAAACATATTAAGTGACCAATTTATGCAGTTAGAAGAAACACAGTTATTATAAGAAATTATTTTATAAACAGGATAATAATACAAATCAACTGTTCCTAAACTGTCAGAAGAAAAATCAAATGAAAATTAGAAGGTGAAATTACTCTTTCTGAAGCAGCTACTAAGTCTTGGAAGTGACAGTTTTATGGTAGAATTTTTTAATTTATTTTAGAAAGGTACAGTACAACTATTGATAAATTTAGTCAGTCAGGTATTTAAAAAAGGAGAATAGTTAAAACAGAGGGAGGAATTATTACTCAACTACCAAACTGTAACACAGAGGGAGGAATTATTACTCTACTACCAAACTGTAACGCAGAGGGAGGAATTATTACTCTACTACCAAACTGTAACGCAGAGGGAGGAATTATTACTCTACTACCAAACTGTAACACAGAGGGAGGAATTATTACTCTACTACCAAACTGTAACACAGAGGGAGGAATTATTACTCAACTACCAAACTGTAACACAGAGGGAGGAATTATTACTCTACTACCAAACTGTAACACAGAGGGAGGAATTATTACTCTACTACCAAACTGAACTACCTAGGGAATTTGTAAGGAATTGAAGACCAGTTACATTAATGGATATCTTGTATAAAATAGCATCTGATAGAAATTAAAATAAAAAGAAATTGCCGAAGTTGATAAATGAAAATCAGAAAGGCTTTATGAAAGGTAGATACATAGGATAAGTAGTTACATTGGGTGTATCATATGTTGTTTGCGGTACTCTTGTTTATTTGAAGTTTGAAGCTAACAAGTTAAATTTGGTGAGATGAAAATGAAAAATCTTATACAAACTGGAACAATGTGATAGATTACTTTGAAAAATCTGAATTAATATAATATTGATATGTTGTCTTATTTTAATTGTTCCATATATCTGTCAATATAATTATGCCAAAAAAAGCCCCATACTACTAAACCAAGTGGTGTTGTAGAGCTCATAAAATCCTAGCCATTGAATAGCAAATAAACTAAAAAAAGTGTTTAAAAAATAAATCATAAGACACCAAATGAAGATAGTATGCAAATGCACAACTGAAATTCAATGGTAAAATGGTGAACTCTTCAGTTGAAAACACACAAATCATGCAGTTAATGCTAATAGAAATTTCTGTTGATTTCCTATGATTTTACTTTGTGACAGGCTGCCTGCCCCCCTTTGGGCTGAGGGATGTAGAATAGGCCCTATCTGCCCTATATGTTGTAAGAGACAACTAATGGAGGCAGAAGCCATAGTTGTAAAGTGATTAGCATGCAGACTTGCAACCAGAAGGGTGCAGGTTTGAATCCTATCATTGGATCAGCCCAGGTTGGCTACTTTGGTGTGGGCAAGCACTTTACTCCAGTTGCCTCGGCATTAAATAACCTGCCATAAAACTTCAAACCAGACCAAAATCCACCCATAGGCTCAACATGCACATTCTGACATATATTTGTTTCCAAGCATCTTACTGTACTAATCTTGAATCCATGACAGGTGCAAAAATATTTATCTGCAAAAAGTAAGTACATGTAAGTATGTAAGTTGGTACATTTGTCAGAAATCTGTTCTGTTGTAGAAAAAATGAAGAAATATAGATGGGAAAGAAAAGAAATCTCTACTAATTCGTATGTGTTCATGATCCTAAATGAATAATGGGTGTCAGTTTGTTTCTCATTCAAATATGTTCCCTGATCACATTAACGTTAGGAATATAAGCCTGCTACCTCCTGACTCCAGCCCTACTTGAAGATGAAAAATCGTCTTTTCTGTGTATATCATATAAACAAAGGGCAATAACTCTTGCCTGTTACCTCTCCTTGCCACCAATCAGGGTCTTTTGTTGTTTGTTTTACTGATTAGTCCTAACAGACTGCATATACCCCAGATCTACCGGCACATTATGTGACGGCAGATCTGGGTCTATGCAGTTTGCAATTGGATCTGACTTATAAGCAAGTATAAACAGTACTAAAACAAAGTAATTTTTTGGTTCTAGAATATGCAACATGTGATGTGGGTAAAAGATAAATACTTGTATTGATTTAAAAACTTGTCATCACCAGCAAGGTGAGGATGAAGTGTCATCTGAAGCAACAGTTAGTAAAATCATTATCTCATTTTCAGACAACCAGTTATATGAACTAAACACATCTTCCAATGGCTATTGGATGTCTTGCTAAAAGACAGTCCTTGAATATGTGGGGTATTTATTATACCCTCCACAAATGAAGTTTGTGTGTTATAATGAAGTCAGCTTATCAATCAACCCATCACACTTTTGTTTACTTAATATCTCCTGAACCCATTGGGATATCTACATGAAACTTGGTATGCTTTGAAATCATTACTGGACATTATATCCTGTAAAAAATGGAGTCTGTCTACCCGTTTTAAGAGTTATCCCCATTTTATTACAAATTGTTTACATCTGTCCATCCATATTTCACACTTTTGTCTGGTGAATATCTCCAGAACCGTTTGAGATATCTTCATGAAAAATGCATGTGTATCATGACAAAAGTTTGTGTCATATATAATAATCAACTTTCTCAGAGTAGCACTTTTAGGGTTATCTCCATTTTTTTAAAAACTGTATTGACACTTCATATCTTGAAGGTGGTATTCTGTAAGCACTTAATTACTGTCATATTAATTCTAAATGGTCCTACTCTCTTTTTACAGGTACTGATGATGACTTGGAGTACTATGTGCGTGAATGTGGAGATATTCTGGGAGTGACGACCAAACTGCCGCAGGATAAGAGAGATGCTAAGCATATTCTGGAGCACATCTTTGCCCAAGTTGTTGAATTCAAGAAACTGAATCAGGTTTGCATGAACAGTTTAGCATATTTTTCAATAGCAGAACAACATCAAGCATGTAGAATCTTAAACCAAAAATATCAAAAGGTCAGTAGCAAAAGAAAAGTTACTATCTCATCAGTAAAAGTATTTTTTTAAAGTATGGTATATTTGTTGTAGTCTTGCAACAAAAATTTATTTTCAAGTTTTCATTTTGTCGAACAAGGTAGAAAATAAACAGGCCTGCAAAACATTATGCTTATTTACTTTGTCAGAGTTACTAATGTATTTGTGTTAATGATTAAATTCTTTTTTAGGGGTTAACATTAAAGCTATATTGCTGATTAGTGAGTTGGACACCGAGTCAGAACAGATCAAAGTAATTTCAGCTTTTCATGGAAGTTATTCACAAATGTCCAGTGTTCTTTCCTTTGCTTTTTAACTTAAATCATAGAGAGAAATCAACATGTCACTTTGATGTATTATTTTTCTCAGAGGTATTCTTTATAGTTGCCGTGGAGACAAAAAAATGAAAAGGCTAAAATTGTTATGATATATTTAGTACATGTATAGTCTTGATTTCTGACTAATGTAAAGTATGTTCTTATTTTCTCTTTTTTTGCAGGAGCAAGACTTTGATACATTTCAGTATGGAGGGCCACGGGGTCTTGCAGGGGGGGGAGCAGATACCATGACCTTCTGAATCACTTCTGTAGATTTGAAGAAGATTTCAGAAGATATATTGCACATTCCATTATTAATTGAGCTTTGATTGTAGAGATAATGTCGGGACCATTTCACCCAACTTACATATCTACTGAACATATTGCAGAAAATGTCTTACTTCCACAGTAACTAGGCCCACTGTTTAAACTCCTTGACAGTGGTCATTTAATGTTTCATATCTTGAAATATTAGTGAGATGGTAATTAAGGTCCAGTGCTAATGTGTTTCATTAGTGGGGTTTACTGTATCCCCTTGTTATATCTTGTGTAAAAGCTATGTCAAACCATGTTTCCTCGTGTTTGAATCTGGTTCTGGATTCTGTAAGTCCTTGTCTTATTTGCATCTAAAGACAGCATAAATAAAACTCCAGCAAAGCAGTTATTATTCCCATCAGAGCATCAGCCAAGAAAACAGTTGTTAATTTTATCAAGTCATTGAGACTTTATAGATACATTGAACCATCCCAAGCAGTAAGGCTGTAAAAGGTGTGATGACATAAGACACTGTTGCTGTAAAAGATGTGATGACATAAAACACTTACCGTTGCTGTAAAAGACATGATGACATAAGACACCGTTGCTGTAAAAGGTGTGATGACATAAGACACTTACCGTAAAACAATTGCATCATAATCAGATGTCCATATTTGTTAATTAAACTGATAAAAATCATTCAGATAAGGAGTGAGGTATACAAAGTCAAAAATAAAAATTATTCATCTCACAGCCACTCTCATTTCTCTGTCATAAAGAAATGAAAATAAGACTAATTTTATTCATCTATAAGGGCTTTAATGCTTGTGGTGGTTCAGTTAATACATGTGAGTGATAGAATCATCAAGTCTTGCAGTGTACAAATCTATTAACTGCAGTGATTGATAGAATCATCAAGCCTTGCAGTGTACAAATCTATTAACTACAGTGATTGATAGAATCATCAAGCCTTGCAGTGTACAAATCTATTAACTGCAGTGATTGATAGAATCAAGTCTTGCAGTGTACAAATCTATTAACTGCAGTGATAGAATCAAGTCTTGCAGTGTACAAATCTATTAACTGCAGTGATAGAATTATCAAGTCTTGCAGTGTACAAATCTATTAACTGCAGTGATTGATAGAATCATCAAGTCTTGCAGTGTACAAGTCTATTAACTGCAGTGAATGATAGAATCGTCAAGCCTTGCAGTGTACAAATCTATTACTGCAGTGATAGAATCATCAAGTCTTGCAGTGTACAAATCTGTTAACTGCAGTGATTGATAGAATCATCAAGTCTTGTAGTGTACAAATCTATTAACTGCAGTGAATGATAGAATCAAGCCTTGCAGTGTACAAATCTATTAACTGCAGTGATAGAATCATCAAGTCTTGCAGTGTACAAATCTATTAACTGCAGTGATTGATAGAATCATCCAGTCTTGCAGTGTACAAATCTATTAACTGCAGATAGCAGTAGGATTGATTACAACACTTTAAGATGTATTATTTTTTTAAAAATAACATGAAAAGCATTTAAAGATTATAACTTGATAGTATGTTTACTCTACTAAGCACATTAATGGCAGTATCTTTTTTTCTATGTGCCACTATTCAATGGTTTTCCTAACACTGTTTATGAAAGGAATAGAATTGTAATTTCTTATCAGCTATGTAACACATGCATAGCACCCAAGAATTCCTGATCTCGATGAAGACAGTGAGGAAGATAAGGTGTCATTTGTTAAATCTTTGTTTTTACAGTATTTTCAATGCATTTGTTTTTAAGCATGGAATTTGTTAAATAGCACACAAGTTTCAATTGTACAAAGGAAGATTTCATCAAAGAACTTTATTCACACCCGACAGAATGATGGTTGTCTGATCATCTTATCAAGTAAGACAACTCTTTTGCTTGTAGAACTGTATAGTTGTTTTATTATTGCATTTGCTAAGATATCTTGGCAAAGATTGATAATTATTCTTGTAGTTTATTTATGGTGTTTTATGTATGAAAAGCCACTGCGATGCATATGTTGTTTTATGTATGAAAAGCCACTAAGATGCATATGGTATTTTATGTATGAAAAGCCACTAAGATGCATATGGTATTTTATGTATGAAAAGCCACTAAGATGCATATGGTCAGTACCATCATTATAATTAACTACTCAAATGATTTTATGCACTTTTGACATTGTTGTAAATCTGTGATATTTGATAACTTTTCATGAGCTGTACATATGCTGCTGTTTGTTTTTAAAATGTTAAGTATCAAGTTGAAGTGAAATTGTAATGTAAAAGGAACCCTACACAATTTAAATTTAAATGAGAAGGAATTAAACCACAAACATTTTAATTGGAAATAAATTGGATACAGTATGGATAATCCTAAGACTTTATGCTCTTCTATGGTTAATCTTGTTTTATTTATTTATTCCAAAAATTTGTGCCTTTGGCATCAGTGTCTAAAGTCTTATGACAATAGTTTTTGTCAAAGATATTTATAATTACAAATCTATATTTTGTAAAATTAGTGTAAGGAATCGAATATCCTAAGGATTTCTTATAGTAGAATACCAGCCTGTCAATCTTTTGTATATTAGAATACCAGCCTGTCAATCTTTTGTATATTAGAATACCAGCCTGTCAATCTTTTGTATATTAGAATACAAGCCTATCAGTTTTTTGAATATTGGAATACCAGCCTATCGGTCTTTTCTATATTTTTTCAACATATTGTAATAAGTTACTTGTTGGTCATCAACCATTGGAATTCTGTAAATTTTCATTAAAATCATCAAGTGTTGTATATATATATATATATATACACACACACACGCACACAAAAGATAAAGAAAACAACTTGTGAACCATTCTATAAAAAAAAATTGCCATTTTCATCATGAAAATATACCTTAAATATTCTTTAGTTATAATGTTTGTGCTGTAAAGAATAATATAAATGTACACTTGTTCTGGCTGGCAGGTTATAGAAAATTATTTCAAATACTAATTATATTTTCAGTGCATTCATACATTCTTTTAGATTGGAATTATGTTTATTATAGCATTAGATTCATTAACTTGTACACTTGTACTATCACTATAATTGTATTTGTGAGTTGTCTTAAAGGTCTTTTATGGAGAAAATCAATGTTAATTTTTCATGCTTTTTGTAGAAAATTTTGTGCAGATTAAAAATCCTTTTCTTCAGTAAAATTTACTCAACTGAATTTCCAAAATTTACTGTTAAAATTAATGAAAAGTTAGATTGTCCAAAATTACTGACTGCTTTACCTCCCTTGATTAAGGCTGTTATATGCAACATCATTCTAGAATAAACCGACCAGCCACTAACGTAGAAGTGTATTGATTGTGTGATCATTTCAAGTAAAAATGATGAATTTTATGCAGTATACTGTCACAAAATGTGATCAAAAACAGAAAAAAGGGCTATTGTTTCGCTTTTTTAAAAAATTTATAAATTAAGAAAGATGCAGAAAATAGGGATCTACTGATTATACTGTGTTAAACTGGGATATATTATGAAGAGCTATATAAGAAGGCCCTACTGCTCAATATAATTTTTTTCCAAGCATTTTGCAACCAATCAAATCATAATAAATCCTTCTAAAAGTTGAAGAAAGGATTTATACATATCATTTAGCCCATCATCGGGGGAAACAGAGAAAGCACGAGAGAGAAGAAGAATATTGAAAAATAAGTTGTCCCCTTTCATAGGATAAAGAAATGTGAACTATAAACACATCTCTTCATTTAAACCTTTGCTTTATAGATTTATGATGGAGAAATAAGAGTAGCCTTATATAAAGTAGAACATGGCAAAATTATGTTAGAAAATAAGGGGTTTCATTTAAAGGGGGTGGGGTCACCCATGTACCATAGTAAAGAATTGCAGTTTAATTTAGAGATATTGTTGATAATTTTGACTAAAAGTATTGATCTCATTTTTTTTCCATTTTGGTTTATATAACATGAAAGTTAGAAAACACAGATTTACTGATGCATTTGAATGCACAGTATTCTCACAATTCTTTCTGATAATTGTCATAATTTGTTTTCCTTTCTGTCTTGTGATCTATTGGTCATATTGAAAATATGTGAAGCATTAGTCATTCTTTAATTTCCATAGTATCACTATTCATTTCATAACCTTTCACAAATTCCCTACTCTTTAATGTTAATGAGTTCTTTGTTCTAGTGATGCATCACTTCCACATACATATCAGGGGAAGGTTATACTGGCACCCATACTTGTGATCGTCATACTTTTAAATGCAGTTATTTGTAAACAATGCAGTAGAAATGTATTATAATGAATATGGGGGTGGGGAGGGGAGCCACAGTAGTAGCTCAGGTGTTAGAACATCAGACTCGTAAACCTTGGGTCATGGATTTGATACCCACCAAGGCCAGCCGAGGTTGACTGCCTTTGTGTGTCCTTGAGAAAACCACTTATCTCCCCTTTTCTCCACATGATATAGTCAGTAATGTTTTTGAAGTGCCATTAAAACCAACAAAAATCAATATGGGTTTTTAGGTTTGGAATATTGAAAAATAAGTTTAAACAGAAACCTCCATAACTGACCATTAAAACAAGTGAATGAAATTTTATGGACCCAAAAGAAGAAGAGTTGCATAATTTACAGGACCATTTTTGAATTTTGTTATGGTTCATGTTTGGTAATGAGTCAAGAAAGATATTTTTGTGGTGATGGGTGGGCCTTATTTTGTTTCATCTCAAATATATACTGAAATATTTTTGAAGATTATTATATTCAGTTGTGCTTACATGCAATAAATGTGCCTGTATTTATGATATATCCTTAAGTGTTAAATGTCAGAAGGTGATTTATATAAATAAGTCTCTCCGTCCATGCTTTATATAAATCATTTCATAACGTAAATTATTTTGAAAAATAAAACTAACAGATTTGCATACATGTATTTTTCTTGTTGGTAAAATATAAGTGAATCATTCCAAGTGATTGTCATTTTGGTATTTTTTGCCTTGGCTTTATTAATTAATAGATATCCCATTTGCATCATTGTTTGTAAGATATGAATATAGATAAGTAAATGGTCAACATGAATTATCATTGATTCTGTCTATTGAATTAGCACTTAATTTAATTAGAGTTATTAATGTATGTTTTTTTCCTTCAAATTAGAGTTTGTTTGGTTGTTTTAAAATCCACATTATATTGGCCTTTGCCTCAGTTCTGCTGTATAAACACCTTGTTGGAATAAAAATAATGCAGTTTTAGTATATGTCCATTGTCTGCGTGACCTGAATTTGTGTGTTTGATCATAAACGGATGAGACATTCCCTTCAAAATGGTGAACAGCTTTGCAGTTGGAGGAATATTGGCCTTGGACTCTAATTTCAGTATGAGGATATTGATAAATCAGAAAGACTCCAGTAAGCGGGATAAAGAAGCAACAGAGATAAAAATGACAGTCAGTTTTGAACCTAGTGTCAAAACACATTGGATTATAAACTTGTTTTGGATATTGCTTAGTGTAACTTACTGGTATAACTTAACCAAGATTACCTATCCATTTGACTTTTCACTAGCATACATATTAGGGTCTAGTCCACAAGAGAAAAGGTGTAATACGAGCATGCATAGCGCATGCTGGATGTGAATAAGATAATTACTCCAAATCATGCACACACACAAGCTGTATATACAGCTATGATTATTTTTTGAGTGGATGAGGTTCTTGTGGATGAATATAAACTGCAAGGTTGAACAGGTTATTCAGTTTAGTCTTTGTCTCATGTTTGCTCTTTTGTTTAGTGACAAGATACTGGTGCTTATTTCCTTTTCTTTTTTTATCCCCCTGCCCCTCCCACTTGCCATTTTTCATACCCAAGGGATATAACTATCACCGTGTGTCCATCTATGTGTCCATAAAGATTTTCATTTTCGGAGCATAACTCGCAAACTGTTCAAGGTATCTCTATGAAATTTGGTGCACATATTTGACCGGTGTTTTAGATGTGCCTTTCTCTATTCACAATTCTTCAGGGTATATATTTTTCGAATGTTTTGATTTCAATCATTCCATGCCTTATGGTATAGTGACCATTCTCTTTTACCAAATATGATTTATATTACTAATAATGATGACTAACTTTATGGTCCTACTAAAATTAGTAACCAAGTATTGAGTCACTAGCCTCTTAGGACAGTTTTATGTTGAGGAAGGCAAATAAAATCTAGGTAAATGATTAGACCTGATGGTAGATATCACACTAATGTTAATACTTGAAACATCAGTAGAAAATGGTTTTAAAAGGAAATCACCACAATCATTTCTTTGATAATGTTTCAGATTTTAAAATAAAGTCTCTACTGACATGTAAAGAAAAGAAAATGTAGAAAATTATTATGAAAATTATTTAGGGCAGTATATTTATGATGATTAAAAGGACCAAGAATAGCAATATATACCGAGTTATATTCTTCTCTTTGAACTTATTACTTGAACCCTCTAGTCCATCAGTATTCTCAATACTTTGAACTTATTACTTGAACTCTCTAAGCCATCAGTATTCTCAATACTTTGACCTTATTACTTGAACTCTCTAAGCCATCAGTATTCTCAATACTTTGAACTTATTACTTGAACTCTCTAATCCATCAGTATTCTCAATACTTTGACCTTATTACTTGAACTCTCTAATCCATCAGTATTCTCAATACTTTGAACTTATTACTTGAACTCTCTAAGCCATCAGTATTCTCAATACTTTGAACTTATTACTTTAACTCTCTAATCCATCAGTATTCTCAATACTTTGACCTTATTACTTGAACTCTCTAAGCCATCAGTATTTTCTCAATACTTTGATTGGTTTTTGTAAGTTATTTAGTACATCCATCAATTTATCATCCACAATTTTGTTTTCAGGGCATAAATCGTAAACCTTTAAAGGTATTTCTGTGAAACTTTGTGCTCATATTGGACTTTTGATCCTGATGTTCCTTTTGCTATTCATAGTTCTTCAGTTGCAGTATTTGTTGTTTTATCCTTTTTTCTGTTTATCCATTATCCACATTTTCGTTTTTGGAGCATTACTTTCAAACTGTTCAAGGTATCTCTATGAAACTTGGTACACATATTAGACTTGTGGTCCAGATATACCTTTTGCTGTTCACTATTTTTCAGTTCCAGTATTTGTTTTTGTCCATTTGTCTCTCATCAGTCCATCCATTATCTACACAAAACTGCAAAACCATTCAAGATTCTCTATGAAACTTAGTACACATATTAGACTAGTAGTCCAGATGTGCCATTAAGTATTAAAATTTCTTTAGTTTCAATATTTGTAACATTTTCATTCATTTGCATATCCATTCATCCATCATTCACACTTTAATTCTGGAGCTTAACTCCCAAAACTGTTCAGGGTATCTCTATGAAATTTCGTACAAATAGTAAACTAGTGGTCCAGATATGCCTTTTGCTATTTTCAATTCTTTGGTTTCAATATCTTTTCTGTTTTTGTCAGTTTTCAGTTCATCCATCCATTATCCGCACTTTCATTTCTAGAGCATAACTCTGAAACCCATTCAAGGTTTTTCTGTGCAACTTGGTACATGTATTGGACTAATGGTCCAGATGTGCATTTTGCTATTCATTGTTCTTCAGTTTAATATTTTTTGTTTTTGTCTATTTTTCTTTCCATCCATCCATTCATTTTCCACACTTTAGTTTCTGGGGCAAAACTCCAAAACCATTGAAGATATCTCAGCAATTTGGTGCACTTATTGGATTAATGGTGTAGATGTGCCTTTTTCTATTCTCAGTTCCTCAGTTTCAATATTTTTAAAATGTTTTTCCTGTCATCATCCATCCACTGTTCACACTTTCATTTCCATTTCTGGAGCAAAACTTGTGCCTTTAACTTGCACACTGAGTCCCTTCAGGGACATGCATGCATCTTTTATTTCATTATAATGAAATATATTTTGATGAAACTATATATTATTTCATTATTTTAAAATATTTTGTTTAAGCGAAATCATATTTCAGTGTAACAAAATACTTTTGTTAATTAGGTATATTCATGAATTCGATGAAGGAACTTTCTGATGATGTAGCACCCAAGAAAATCTCAGACTTTTATGAGGGAATGTGGTTTATATAACAGATTTTGACTAGATATATTTCAGTGATTTTATTATTTTACCTTTACATTTTATTTTATATACATTTTACTGAATTTTTAGATCTTTTTCTTTTATTTTATCTTGTAGTACTTTATTTTTACATTTTTAGAACTTTACTTTTCATTGGCATATAGCCATTATGGTGCTGAGACCCTGTTAAACACTAATATATACATTCATTATTTTAAAATATTATTTCGTTTGAATTAAATATTTTGTTATTTTTACATTTTATGTTGAATAAACAAAATATTTTTTTGTTTAAATGATATAGTATTTGGTTATTTGAAGGTAGCATTTTAAAAATATATTTCGGTTAATCAAAATATTTACTTTCAGCGATATAGTATTTGCTTATATCAAAGACAGTGAATGGTTGGTCTGCTAAACACAGAAAAATATATCTAAATCCATATATAATCTGGGGGCACTGACTTGTTACATGAGCTTACAAGAGTTCTACTAACATCACCTGTAACACCCATCTTTTCACATTTCCCTTTCCATGATTTGAGCTAGGCCCTGACTGTCATGTATGTTGTACATCTGTTGTATCTTCTGTAGTTCAAAAGTTACAGACCAGACATAGAAAAGAGGTAACACAGAAACAGGTGACAGTGTTGAATTTTCCTTTTTCATAAACATTTTTGTTTCCAGAGCATAATTCTCAAACCGTTAAAAATATTTCAACCAAGCTTGTTCCTCTTTCAATATTTTGTATGTTACCATATAAACAAAGTGTGGCATAAGTAGTATGTAAATTGAGAGTAATGCACCATTTTATACTATTATAATTAGTGTACAAAATTGAGAGTAATACACCATTTGATACTATTATAAGTAGTGTACAAACTTGAGAGTAATACACCATTTAATACTATTGTAAGTAGTATATAAAATTGAGAGTGATGCACCATTCTATATTATTATCAATAGTATACAAAATTGAGAGCAATGCACCATACTATTATAAGTAGTATACAAAATTGACAGACTGATGCACCATTCTATACTATTGTAAGTATTATACAAAATTGAGAGTGATGCACCATTCTATACTATTATAAGTAGTATACAAAATTGAGTGATGCACCATTCTTTACTATTATAAGTAGTATACAAAATTGAGAGTGATGCACCATTCTATACTATTATAAGTAGTATACACAATTGAGAGACTGATGCACCATTCTATACTATTGTAAGTATTATACAAAATTGAGAGTAATGCACCATTCTATACTATTATAAGTAGAATACAAAATTGAGAGTAATGCACCATACTATTATAAGTAGTATACAAAATTGAGAGTGATGCACCATTCTATACTATTGTAAGTAGTGTACAAAATTGAGAGTGATGCACCATTCTATACTATTGTAAGTAGTGTACAAAATTGAGAGTAATGCACCATTTGATACTATTATAAGTAGTATACTACAAAATCGAGAATGATGCACCATACTATTATAAGTAGTATACTGCAAAATTGAGAGTGATGCACCATTTGATACTATTATAAGTAGTGTACAAAATTGAGAGTGATGGACCATTTGATACTATTATAAGTAGTGTACAAAATTGAGAGTAATGCACCATTTGATACTATTGTAAGTAGTGTACAAAATTGAGAGTAATGCACCATTTGATACTATTATAAGTAGTATACAAAATTGAGAGTGATGCACCATTTGATACTGTTGTAAATAGTATACAAAATTGAGAGTAATGCACCAATTGATACTATTATAAGTAGTATACAAATTGAGAGTGATGCACCATTCTGTACTATTATAAGTAGTGTACAAAATTGAGAGTAATGCACCAATTGATACTATTATAAGTAGTATACAAAATTGAGAGTAATGCACCAATTGATACTATTATAAGTAGTATACAAAATTGAGAGTAACGCACCATTTGATACTATTAAAAGTAGTGTACAAAATTGAGAGTAATGCACCATTTGATACTATTGTAAGTAGTATACAAAATTGAGAGTGATGCACCATTGGATGTCTATTCATAAGTTGGTACGGTAAAAGCCAAATCACAATTCCTCAAAAATTGGACTAGAATTCTATTGTCATAGTGTTCATGTTCAAAGCACTATTGCCTTCATCCTTTAACCAATGTTAATGTTAGAACTGCTAATAATTCCCCACGGGTGTGTGTGTGAGAGAGTGAGTGAGTGAGTGAAGGAAATCTGACCAAATGAATACAAATGCATCTTGGATGACCGTGACTCGGATCTTACCCATCTATGTTAGGCTTTCTTATTTTTTTATATTTTTTTTTCACACACACAGCTGTGCATATGTTTGATTTGATCAAAAGTTATAGCTGTAAATATTTACCATATTGAATTTGTACAGGTACTGTTTTGTGGTAAGGCAAGACTTTGGCCAGCTGAATGGGTCTTCTAGACAATTTTGGCTATATATGTACAGCTGGCATGTGTGACCTGGTTTTATCCACTTATTTACATCATAGGATGTGGCTTTAAAAACTGCATCCAGGAGAAAGTTGCACATACCTGATGTACAGTTTAAAATCTTTATAACTCCGGAGTTTTTCATCTAAATTGAATGAAATGTTCAGAATTAAAGTATATTCAGTCCATCATCATTTTTTTCCTGGAAAAAGATGTGAATTTTAAATTGTCAGCTTTGCTATTTAGTCGATGGAGCATTCTTCTAAAATCCAAGTAGTGTAATGATTTCTCACACCAACTGTCTAGAAAATGACCTCCCCTTATCATGTTAATCTGGCCTAGGAAGACTAACCCATGATAACTGATTGATTGGGGGTGATTGTTTGTCTGTTCTCTTACATAAGTGTTATCTTGTATATACCGTAAATACTCGATTATAAGTCGACTCGACTTTAAGTCGACCCCCCCCTTTTCATGGCTGCAAAAAGCCAATTCAGCTATGACCCTCCTATAAGTCGAGGTGTTTTTTGCAAATTAAATCCGTCTGCAAGGGGTGACATGTCATCACTGAGTCAGAGCTGCACTTAGGAAAAATAAACGAGCCAAACTGGATAGATAGATAGATAGGACAAGTAAAAACAAAAACCAATGTAGAATAAATACAATTGTACTATTGTGTTGAATATGTACAAATAAATTTACAACTTACATTTTTTTGTCCATCTTCATGTAATGAAGTCCATATAGCTTAACATTTTTAATCCATTTATGTGATAAATCCATGAATTAGATTATAGGTCACATACAGGTATCAAATTGGTATCCTATAAATGTCACTGTCTAATGTCCTCTGGTTCAAAGCCCAAGAATTCATCCTCATCATCAGAGTTACCAAATAAAGTTCTAAATTCCTCCAATGTCATCCCATCATCATAAACATCGTCCGACTCCGATTCCTCACCTGACTCCGATTCCTCTTCCGACTCAGATTCTTTGTCTTTACTGTCATCTGCGGGTGCTTCGGTGTTGGTCTTGTCACAAATTAATTTCTGGGCTATGTGAGTATGTTGTTGAAGTGAAAGTCCATGCCGTCGCATAAATCGCGTACACCATCCAGCTGAAGCTTTAAAATATTCATCGCTGTTATCCTTGGCAGTAGAAAGGGTGTTCAGTCTAATCGCGTTTCTAGTGACTGCATGCCCATTTTGACGCTGCTCTAGAACCCACTTGTTGAAACTAAACTCCCAGTTTGCATAAGGGCTTTCCATTACTCGAATTTTCTTCAGATGCCTGGCACTATCACCTATAACTGACTTTTTCTTGCGCCAGTCACGCACCTGTTTCTCCGACACACCAAATTCACGTTCTGCGGCGCAATTGTTATTTTTCTCTGCAAAGTCTATAACTTTTAGCTTAAATGCTCCATTGTACGCATAACATTGTCTTTTCCCCATATTGGTGAAATTACCTAAGTTTAGCTATTCACGATGTATGATATCTAAGTGACAAAGTGCACAGTAACTGACAGAACACTAACAATTCATAAACTTGGACCATTATTTATGTAGAGACTCTGTGAGAGCATTTGATTATACAGTCTTTGATATCTCATTAAAGGGTCGCCGCAACTGAGCAGGTGTCAGTTGTGTGGTATGATCAAAGGGACTCAACATGACATTGAACAAGTATCAAATACGCGGCGTGATCAAAGGGTTGTCCACTGAAGAAAACAAAGTAGTGCTGCTTTTACAAGCTAAGGGATTAAGGTCATAATTGTCAAATTAGTATCTCAATCAAAAGATTGTGAACTTGGAAAAACAAAGCATGTTTGCCTTTATAAGCTGAGGGATTAGGGTCTGATTTAAAACATATTTGTATGTCGCGCTTATAAGACCGTCATGAAACGGATAAACACAGTGCATACCATATATGCATTACTGCATAGGAATAGTGGCATGAAAACGTAAAAATATATGAATTGACAGTATTTTTATGTACTGCAAATATCTAAGGTTTCCAACAGTACCCAAGATTTTTTTATTTTTTTAATGTCGCGCTTATAAGACAATCCCTACTCTGCATGAATCTAATTCTAAGTAAAAAACGTCGACTTATAAGCGAGTATATACGGTAGTGGTTACAGATTTTGCTTTGTAAGATTCCCACTCATAAGTTTATTTTTAAAACCAGAGGTCATAGTGACCCTGAAACTAGAGGTCATGTTGATTGTTAAAGCCAAGATACATGTAGTAATATTGCCTGTTTTTGAATGAACAATTTTCATTGGTGAACCCTGTATGCAAAGTTATATCTACATATATTCACAATTGTTTTAGAATGCAATAATTTAAAAAGAGCAGGAGCATTAGATAGCAGATGAATGGATGAATGGGTTAATGACTTCAGGGCATACAGTTGATGACTGAGTAGCAGAGCATCACACATTCAGGATATTGTAGAACAGATTACTAGTAGTTCATAAAACTTAGTTGACATCCTCTTGTCATATCATTACATGCCACATTCACTAGTACTTGTCATTTTCATTGCAGTTTCACATTTTCTTTGTATACCTTTTTACAACATTCTTGCATTTGCATAGTATATCTTTATCATTTAGTTAAGTGTTTAACAGCACTGGTATAGATATGCCAATACTTGCACAGTAATGAATGAATCAACACCTAATTATATAAGAGGCTGCACCCAACTCGTGTAGTGATAAAACAAGACTAAAATAAAACAGAACATTTCTGGCGCACTGGCCTATTATAATTTGTGGTGTCAATTCACTTGTGTATGGATACGATGTTCCTTCAGAATAGCAGACCTTAAGCAATTACAACACTAAAAAAATAAAAACATTTCCTAGCTGAAGCAGCATGAATAACAAAGTCTAAAGAATTTCACTCAGAATATCTGTTGGGTAAATAAATTGGTAAACTGAAAGCCATCAATGGTAATGGATGGCATGTTGATGTTAAATATGCAGTTGCCTATAATAAGTCATTTGCATCAGCACTCTTCATCAGAATTACAACAGTTTAATGTACTGAACCCAAATAGTAGAATTTTTCATAAAAAGTCTCAAGGTAATTTTAAAGTTAGTTTTCAGAACAATGAAAACTGAGGAAGATTTCAAGAAAAACAACAATTGGTCTCAGATAAAGGAATGAATGGATTGTTTTAGTAATCAAGATTGACTTTGTTAAATATCTTTTGATGCTTTAATAAGTAATCCATAGCATATCAAGATGTTTTATTTTGTGTCGGCAACCATACATACATCATATACATGCCTACATATACATAAGCATTGATCTTTTCTTCTTTATATCTTTCCACACAAACACTATTAATATATTTTTTCTCTCCCAAATCAAAATCAACAATTGATTAATTGATAAGCCAATACAAAGACATTCATTATAAATATATATATATATATATATATATATATATATATATATATATATATATATATATATATATATATATATATATAATTTGTAAAAAAAATTACAAATACCTTTTGTCTTCAAACATTAAAAATATTAAAATGTATGGATAGATGGAATTTAATCAGAGTGACCACTAAAAGACTTCAAGATTGATTTAATTGCAATTGAAATGAATACAGCTTTTATGACGGTAAAGATCGATATCTGTATGAATTTTTCAATGATATTGAGCCTTAGTTGAAGGTTATCATCATTAGAAATATTTTACAATATGGTTCTCTGAAAGCACAGTTAGACAATGTTCATACTTATGAAACGACCTGCTAATGATGGTGATCAGGTTGAGAATATACATTTTACCACAGAAAAAGGTGAAATATATTAAATAGAAGTGAAATGGACAATATCATTGAATGTTTACTGGACATTTTGCATGTCAAATTTGGACATGAAATGAGCAAAAATACAAGATGGATGTTTTTGACTGGATTGAACATTTAAAACATATTGCACATAGATGTCAGCCTCTCAGATGACTTTCATACAGATATTTGTCTGAGTTAAAAGCCAAAAATAGCTTGTCTTAATATAAAAACTACAGATAATACATGTTTTTTTATGGTATGGAACAAATTTTGAATACTCCCCAACAGATCCTCAGAGGCCATACAAATATAATTTGGATAGATACTGTAATTGGTTTAACAGATGTCTGGTAAAATTAAAGGACATTAAAAAATTTGAAAATTAATGTGATATATATGTATATGAGATATTGGAAGCATGAGACAGCAGAGCTTTGTCAGAGGAAAGTGAGAGAAACTATTAAACATGTTTGAATAACTGAAATAGAAAAGAAAAAGGTCACATGGTAATTGCATATCAATATTATGGATCTAATGACTTAAAATATTGTTGACATGCAAGCATATGAAAAATATAACAAAGGATATTAATACATTTTAACAGTTATATATGTCTTTTAAAAATACTCTTGGGCAAAAAAATGAAAATAAAAACGGAGGTCACATATGCGATGCTTTTAAATAAATCTCCAAAAATGAAAAATCTTAATAGATACAGTGTGATGAGTGCAGCTAGTATCAAGGAAAATCTTGTGTCCTCCTTGTACAAATAGAGAATCGGGTGTAAAACATCAGCACCTTCACTTGAAACGGCAGCATCAAAACTTTACTCTGGAAAACCACTAGCAGACAGTATCATAAAATTGTACTTGATCCTGTTGATCTATTACATCATCATCTTTATACTAAGGATTTTTAAAAATAAATAATCATAATCGCTACCACCCTTAGTGCTTTTTTATCAGTTATTTAAATAACAAAGAAATGGACAAAGCACAACTGGCAAAAGATAAATTACACATGACATACATGCAAGTCACGATTAAGAATTGTAGAAACAAGAATTAAACAAAGCTATTGCAAATGAAGCATACAAGGAGATAACCGGTAAGAATTTAATCGAAAAAGAATTGGAAAAATTATCGAAAAACAAATGAAGAAGACATATGAAATTTGTATCAATGCTAGAGCTTGCATAACTTTCTCAATGATGAAATTAGCCATCTTCAATTGTTCATATTTTTTGTGTTCTACTCTCTCTTGTTGATAAGGTCTTTGAACTTTTTTTGTATCTGTTTTTGTTGGTTCTCGTGTATTTAGTGTTTCACCAATGACAATATTTTATATGTTGTACAGGACCGCTTTGATTAAATGACGGACATGGACATAAATGATCAGTATGAAGGTCATCTTCATTGACACCTTCAGGTTTTATCAAATTTAGCCATCTCTGATCTCGTAGAATAGATGGCACACTCAATCTTTTCAACGTATGATTTAATATTTTGTTTTATCGTATGCAATATTCTACCTCTTTTAAAAATTAATCATACATTTTTTTATCATTTTGTTTTTGTTTGATGTATTTTATTCATGACTTTATTGTACCTATCTCTTCTAGTTCTTCTAGTTATGTTGTTTCTGGAGTGCACTTTTAACAAGATTTCCAATAGCTGCTTGTTTCTTACAACTCAGTTATGCCTTTTTCTATTATGCATCTGGGACATGGCTTGAAATCCATCGTTTCATTTAAGCAAAAACAATTCAAACCATTTTTTATTACTTGTAAGTAACATGTAAATTATCTGGCAACAAACATTTGTTTTATCACATTTAAATTATTATAAGTTAACTTACAAATCTCCTTCTAAGTCAAATGGAAGATAGTGAAAACAAAAATAAAATGAGAACAAGGTTATCAATAAATCTCAGAAGGGTACATCTCAAAATCAAAAAGACCCTCGCAGAGTTGAACTTGATAGTCAACTTTGAAAACGTTCGCATGATTTTCAAAAAGACCAAAGCTGAATGTTTGAAGAAAGAGCATTCTACAAACTTGCAAGAGGATAATTATGATTAAACTACATGAAATTTTGTTTTAAAAATGCACATTGTTCAAACAGAACAATATATTATTTGATAGGAGGTAGTGTTACAGTGTTAGGTATCGTCTTCACTTGGTAAAAAAAAAGTAGAGTTGCTTCTTTTTTTAATGCATATGAGATAAATATGCCAGTGCAAAGCAAGTTGTTAAAGATCATGTAAATCAACACCACTAAAGAACAAAATGACAAGGCTCTGAAAACTTATAATGCGTTACAAGAGATGCATTTGCTTTGTTTTAACTTGATAAATAAAACGATGTCAATTGAAAGGAACAAATCATCACCACAATTTACCACGCAACATTAAGCTCTGCTCTTACTATTGTCAACGGTTAATCATTACAGCTTCTGTGGCTAGTTAACATATGGATACTCAATAGCAAATGGACCTTAATATGACAAAAGCAAACCTTTTCTGGCACAGTAAATGAGTACTTCTGGACCAAAGGATAGTTACATCTCTGTTTTGAAAAAGCCAAAATATGTACAAAACTTACAACAAAATGTCGTCCTGTACACCTCGCCTCAGCTGATGAAGACAACATGTACCAGAGGTACAATACAATAGTACAACCTAACAACAATAAAAAGTGTTACAGCAAAAATATAAAAGCGACTACTTCCTATATATAAGCAGCACAGCTATGAGTGAAAAATCACTAAGTGCTTCGTGGCCAGAAGTGTCCGGCGAGATACACCTTTGGTGCAACACCCACTTTATATTCTACACTGCCTTTAGACAATAATGACTTAATTTTACACTGCAAAAATGATTATGTCATAGTAAAAGAACACTATAGTGGTGTTAGAATAAATACAAAGTAACATATACTGTTTTTAATTGGTTAGAGATGGGAACGAAACAGTTTCACCTGTTATATGTGTTCTGCAGTTGGTTTGGGTTTAGCTGGAATAGTTGCAGGCATAGTTGTTCCTTTGACTTTTGCTGGTGTTACGCAACACTTGCAGATATCTTGAAAAAAGCCATTAAGTAGAAATTGAAAACACCGTGAAATAGTAACATCTCCTATAAGTACGCTTAACAGGATAAAATAGATGAAATGATAAGCAAATCGATCAGTGACAATAAAATCAACCATGAAGAGGTTATTTTCATCATCAAGGAGCACAACAAACACAAAGAGATACAAACCAAGTCAGGAAAAACACAATCAATGCACAAATCCAAGACATCAGAGTCTCTTTGCAGATGGACATATAGAATTTTTGTTAAAAAAAAAAAAAAAAAAAAAAAAAAAGAACAATAGAGGAAAGGAAGAAATCGAAAGAGAAAGAGATACTAGAGAAACTTACAGTAACCAATACAAATTGAACAACAATTACCACTGATTCAAATCTCAGTAATAACCGTATCACAAATGTACGTGATCCTGTTAAAGTAGCTGATGCATCTACTAGTTGGTTTATACAGAGTCGTGTTAATAACCAAATACGTGAGACTCTGGAGGATAACACTTTGAAAGATATCAAAACATGGAGAGAACAAGTCGACAATAAATGAACAGCTGTTGAACAGACTATAGAGTTAACAATATCATAGATCTACGGAAACAAACATTGACCAGAAATAATATTCTGAATGCTTATGATTTGTTTAAACAACCATTCAACACATTGTCTAATGTTATTCAAACATTGCAAGCGGTAAAAGAAAGAGCGGGTGCGGTACGAACATCCAAGAAGATTTACAACCAGGCGGACTGGCAGAGGATAAACAGTGAGATAGATTCTTTAGAAAGCGATATGGAGAAAAAGAAATATTGAAAAACTATGGTCCTTTTCTATCACAACTTCAACAGTTCAATGACCGAATTCCTTGGTCAACTATAACCATTTATTCGTGAGATTCAATAGTTATAGGATAATAATACCTCAGAAATTACTGACTTGAACAACAAGATAATTGCAAACACTAATACGCTGTCACAGTTGCAGAAGAAGAATGATTTAACAGAAATACACAAACACACACCCAACAAAAAGGACAAAAACAAAACGTGTGTGAAGGCACAAAAAATCTATCAAAACAACTTATAATTTATCTATTGCAGATTTGAGTGATACAATCAAAACAATAAAAGATGTTAACATTTTTCAACAAGTTACATGCCGAGGCCGAACAGTCTCAAATAGATATAAAACAAAAGTATGTTGATCGATAGCTGGTCAGTATTAAAGAGTGTGGTAAAAGGTGGTATTGACAAATAAGACAAAACGTGTGAAAAAAGATTTAAAAGATTTGAAGCAAATGTTTACAACGGACATAGACTCATTAAAAACTGAAATAAATAAAAAGATCCTAAGATTAATTTGTATGCATTGATACAGTTAAAACCGAAAAAAAGAAAATATGCAGACATTCAAAACTTATTTAAACAAGAAAAAGGTTGCAATTAATATTGCGTTGATTGAGATGATTAGAGGATTGAAAGAAGAAATCGAAAAATAAAAAAAGGAGTTTGATAACAAAACCAAACTCCCAGGATGTATATTACTGTACGATTTGCACATTGCACCAAGTCAGGTGTATCCAGATGACATTGCATTAAATGCATTTAAAAAAGAAGAAGAAAAAAAAGAAAAAAAAAGGATACAAACATCTGATGGTATTTATCTTGTCAATGAGGAGACAAAAGCGAAGAGTTGTTGTATATTTTTAAGTCTGAAACAATCATCGCAGACATGAGTTAACAGGCATGGATTTAACTATTATCCATCTCATTTTGATGAATATAAGTTACACACCATGGATATCTTACAGTAATATGTAATTAAACCTTTTAAAAATCAGGGTCATATACAATTGTTTTTCAACTTGTATGCAACAAAAGTAATGTTCCATTATATATATATATATATATATATATATATATATATATATATATATATATATATATATATATTAAAGGTAAACAATCAACGTACTACTTATAATGAATTTACAAAATGAATTGTTTTATTAAATATCAAAACACGTAGGTACTATCTAGAAGAAAACTATGTTTTAACTTGGGACAACACGTTAAACATTTCTGGAGATTATTCTAAACGTTTTACATTGAAACTAGGCAGCTGTATCAAGGTTTCTTACCCTTAAATAGAATGGTTTGTGAAAGCAAATATTTCTATATTTATCGCTAGCTAAATAATAAAATGGTCACAACAGCAGATATGGTTGGAGGAGCAATAGCTAATCGTCTAGCACTAACAGGAATCAACGTGTATTGATTGTACTGGGTAGTTTCTTTGTGTCAGACGATGGTGTCAAATGTGTGAAATATGCCAATCCGCATGGGCCCAAAGTTAGGCCCTATGATAGCTATGAAGCAATACATTATATGTGGCCCATTAGATGGGGTAGTAATGTATGGCCTCTTCCCTCGATCAAATCAAGGTAACAAGTATGTTTTAGTAATTACAGACTATTTGACACGATGGACAGAGACATTCTTTATGACTGAAGAAAACACTGAAACAACATCTAATTTATTCGTTGATCAATCTATGTGCCATTTTGGGTTACGAAAACAACTCCATAATGACAAGAGTAATCAGTTGTAATCAAAAGTATTAGGGGGCTCTGCTTAAAACTGCAGATTGACAAATGTCTTTGATCCTCAAAATGACGGTCTTGTTGAAAGGTTTAACCAAATCATCGAAGATATTTTGAGCAAGTATATATAACCAGATCAGCGAGACTTCGATTATAATATTCAACTTACTATGCTTGAATACAGATAATCTATGCATGAATGCACCGGTCAAACTCCGAGAATTTCAACTACCAATTGCTATCACTTTTGGATCTCTCCCCGAAAGAGGATTAAGAAATGTGGAATGCATCTGGAAATAATCATATTGAAAAAAATCTACTTTATCGAATGTGGGAAGTTCATGAAAAGGCAAGGAATCATCCGATAGGATCCAGCAACAGACAGAAGAGATACTATGATCATAAGATACAGACGAGGCAGTATAAAATAGGAGACATGGCATGCCTGCATGAGAAAAGAAAGAAGAAAGGTCATAGTAATAAACTAAGGTCTATATCATATAATCGGTGTGTTGTCTGATCTAATGTATAAAATACAGAACGGTCCAAAAACAATGCCAACAATTGTTCATCATGATTCAAGCAATTTTATTTCGGGGTCCGCATCGTTGATATAAACCTCTAATTTATGTTGAGCCATACAATTTTTATTTATTGATCTTGATAGGTAACATAAGACACATAGGGTATGCAAATAGGGTATGTAAATGTCTGGTGCTCTTGTTGATCCATTTCATAACACAAGACGAGAGATAGGGTGAGTGTAGCCCTAGTGTTTCTGTTAATTCTTTTTGTTGAGGACATGGGACTCTTTTTGGGTAACCGCCATTTGTTTTCCGACGCATTAGTCGACGAATGCGCTTGGATATTTGTGCTAAGGTTAGCTGGAAGTTTGTCACAGTCACAGCTCTCAGTAGGAGAGTCAAGTACCAGAAGCTCAATGTCATGATAGCAGCGATACTCACTTCTGAGAGCTCTGACATTGGTGGCATTGTGGAGGTTGATTGACAGCTTAGCATTTTTATGGGATACATTTTTTATACATTTTGGGTTTTAAAATAGGGATTGAATAGGTCTGTCCAGTGTATTATGGAGTCGTTTGGTGCTCTCAGTCGAAAGTGATCTTGGTATTTTGAATAACACTCCTTTTGCGTGATTATAATAACATAGGTGGCGAGGCATTGCTTGCTCCAGCAATCAATCACGACGCAAGTCAATGAAATAATAACTCTCTGCGTATGGTGATTTAACTTTATTCAAGTTTATATCTTTTCCATATATAACCATAACAAAATATAAAAAACAAACAAAAGAAAATACAGACATCCATATCTAATTGCAAAGATTAATGCTCATAGGATTGTTTAATTTTAAAATCATATATCATACATTCTGAGAAGTTAGAGGGGCTCAGGGACTCTTAATAATGTCTCTCCGGGTGATTTGAGAATGGCTGTCAAATGTATAGCGTGGAAGGTCTTTTGTGATACCTAAAAACTATTGCTGCGCCGTCATCGCCATTACCATGGGGACAGAATCCAGTGTAAGTACTGTACCTAAACTGTCGCGAAAAATGTCCAGTACGGGATGAGGGCCTAACATGTTGCCAAATACCCAGGTCGGACCTTTCCATCGCGAAGCAGGGACAGTACTCATCATAGGACAGTCCCTTCACCAATGCCATCAGCAATATCCTCTGTCTCCTCAACTTTGATGTTCCCTATACACCGGGAAGGACAGTCCACTCCAAGGACATCTATGTCAATTTCAAAGTCTCCCAAACGTGGGAAAGTCCACCAAGATCAACCATGAAGAAGACTCCAATGAACACGACAGCAACTGAAGTAGATCGCCCTTTAATACCTTTAACACCATTGAAATCTCTCACTCCTATTTATGTAGGACAGCAGTTCCCAACCTCAGGTTGCGACCCAAATCAGGGTCACATGGGGGTCCTCAGTAGGGTCGCGAAGGGTCATCAGAATTTTTAAAAAAAATATTATTATAAGCCTGGGGGTCAGGGGGTCATGTTGGTGGCCAATTTATGGTCGCAGCAACAAAAAAATAAATAAATAAATAAAAAATTTAAGGTTGTAAACCACTGATGTAGGTGTTTCCTTTATGCCAGAGCGGGAAGCGATGGTATCACCATGCAAGAGGCATCTCTTCAAGTCCCCAAAGAAACGCCAAGCTCCAATGGCAAAGTACCAGTGTTCTGCGCCATGGCTTCGCCGCTACGCGACTGGGACGTCACCATTCTTTTCATCTTACTTTCATTGTCTGAGTAGTATTAGTGATTTGTATCAGTATATACAAACGCGGAATCATGTAAATTCCACCTGATATTCCACTTTCACTTATCAGGAACATGCAATAGTCTATCAAACGTTTAAGTTCTACACACAATATCTTTAAACTTGAATCTTGGGCTAAACTGGTGCATTGCAATAATGTGCTGGGTCAAGTTGCAATTTCTAATACAGACATTTCTAAATTCCTCAAAAATGTCATATAGCATTAAAGTATCATTCATGACATAATAGTTGTGAAGATCAGTGAGTACGTTCATGATGAATATTTCATGAAACCCTGAACATACTGTTAATCATTTTCGGATATATTCGAATTGGTTAGAGTCGAACTGAACTTGTCTATCGACAGGATAGCTATTTCGTTAAACCTTTTAAAGTTATCCATGTATTCGTATGTAAATGTCTTTCCTCAGATATTTAAGTATCATGCCTGTGACATGTTTCAGTGTCTCTGTAAATTTTTCATCACTTAATTTTTTATCCAGATGTTCTACAGATTGTCCAATCGATCTACATCTATCTATAAACCTGACTGTCCTTTTAACAGTTATTTCATTTTATTTCTTCATGAAACTATCTGCTATGAAGTCCTTGCTGAATGAAACATATTTCTCATCGTTGTTCGGTATGATTTTACGTCTTTATCTGGATCGGTTTTTACAAGTATCTTGATGAACAGATGGATGACATAGCCAAACAAGTTATGAATGAACATTGGTAAGTATTTTGGACACTTAAAATTCGAATTGCATTTGCTATGTGCTGGACCTCTATATTTACCTGTTAAATGGGCATAGTCATGCATCTTTTGAGCTATTATTTCTCTGTCACAAATATTTATTAAGTTAAAATGTATTTCATCTTCCTCTGTGAACAACATAGGTTTTGCATTGTTTGCATTTTGTCGGTTCATATTCCCCATACACCAGTTTTATCACCTTACCTAACGCATCGTAAAATACTCGAATACAATCTGTACCCTGTAAGCTATTGATTTGTATCTCTTATGGATTAAAACTGCATAAAGACAAAACATTGATGGAATATGTTTAACATGTCATCACCACAGGTGTTGCGCCTATGGCGTACCTCTCTGGCGGATTCTATCTGCCTCCGGCAAACCTCACCTTCAACGAGGAGGTGTTCCAAAGTAACATCTGATTGTTGCATAGCCCTTTTCAAACTGTGCCTATGGAGCATTTAGTACAGATATATTTTTGCTTTCATGTTTGTTTATCTGTGATAACACCAATTTTGAAGAAAAATAACCCCATATGTTTGTCCAGCTTAATGGTACCTTCAATCTTTATAGTCGTCGTTGACTCAGGAGACCTTGTCGATATTGGCCATAACGAATGTGCAACATTAGGACTGCTACATTAAACTATATTTAGTATGCCAACATACTTTATTCTCTCTATTTTAATTATTCTAACAGGTTTGATGTACCTTCTGTCAGTTTCATCTCTGCTGCCTCCTCCTTCCAATATGTCATATCATGTCCCTTGGCACCAATCTGGTCTCATACTACCTTTGACTCAAGATCAATCGACCCAATTATACTGCCTTACTTGAATGAATTGTATTTTTTGTCAAATATCTGAAAAAGCATGCAAGCTAATTTAAGATTCTTTTAAGCAAAGTAAATGCAATAAAATACTTTGAGATTATTCCTTTTACGTGTTTAATTTTCTCATACGTTCTTTTTAGAATTTTACAAACATAATCTTGAAAAAATAACTGGGGTTGGCTGCGCCAGATTTATATATATATATATATATATATATATATATATATATATATATATATATATATATATATATATATATATAGAGAGAGAGAGAGAGAGAGAGAGAGAGAGAGAGAGAGAGAGAGAGAGAGAGAGAGAGAGAGAGAGAGAGACTAACAAGTTATCTCTCTTGGGTTTTACTTATGTTGAGTAAAAAGCAAACAAAGTATTGTGTTTTGCTAATTGTCTTCTAGTGTGAGTGGTATATTAATTATAATGATTGGTCCCGAAATAGTTTCGTACTTCTGAAAGTGATGGTAATACACAAGTATATGGGTGGTCTAGTCAATTTTAAATATTGATTTGCATACTTCTTTACTCTCTGCACAAAGGATCGACTTAAAAGCATCGACTGATGTCATCTCCGTTTCCTATTTTTACTTTTCATCTCAAGCATATTTTAATAAATCATCTATCACTATAAAAATGTATTTGTATTACATATCAACAATGTCTGCCTACCAGTGGTCGCTTTTGTATCGTTTGCTTGTTTAATGTGTACGTATATTGTTCAGTTGTCTATTCTTTGGTTTTATGGGTTTAACGCCATTTTTCAGCACATGATAGCCAGTATATCTGGTGGATATAGAACCCGGGAAAATCCCGGGAAGAACCAACCACGGGAAGTTACTGACAAGCTATCTCATATAACCACATGGACCGAGCCCAAAGTTCGAACCTACGCGGACAGAGGTGAGATGGCAGTGATCGGTAAAGGCGAGCACCTTAGACCACTCAGCCACCCAGGACCCCAGTCTATTCTTTCGAATCAGCTTAATTTATTTTCGTTTTGCACTGTTTAATTTGTAGCCACAATTGATTGATATTTGTTTAAGCAACTTGACTTAGTCGTAATTAAAATGTCTTAATACTGTTTTTCGGTAGACCATTTGAAACGAAATAAAAACATCCAGCTTATTCTTCTTGTTTTGATATACTGTCTTTAGGTGTTATTAAGAAGCCTGACTGGCAAAAGGAGTACTTTTAGTTTCAGTAATTTGCAATGTTTCTTCAATCCTTTCAAACGTATGCATGATTGCAGATTTATGTCAAATTATAGTCTCATCATGTGCTGTTTCAAATCTATCTTCTGTTCTCCATAAATTCTCTGTTTTTGATGAATTATCGTTGACTGTCTTTCTAAACTTTGAGATACTCGATTGGTTCTGAAGATTTAGCCGAATACAATTTGGTGTATTTACCATTTCAAATACGTAATGTATTCCTTATTCATGCTGCACTGCTTTAACAATATTTGCCATCAGGTTTGATGCTGCTTATTTCAATGTTATCATAATTCAAAGTAATATGTAAATATGCATCTTTTCTGTAACACTGGAGTATATCTTTTTATGTTTGAAAACAACAAATTAACAATTTTATTCCCAAGATTTTACAACACAGCTGACTCTGAGTATATTTTTATCCTGTCCAAAGTTGTAAAAAAATATGCATTATCTCTTGTTACTGACATTTTCTGTTTCATACTAAATTCATGAAATATTTATATCACCTCTCCGAAAACTATTGAAATCAATACAAAGTAGCTTTATGCCATTGTCTTGAGAAGAAAAAAAACAACTAAAAAAAACCCCTATTATTTTATGTTTGCTGCGTTAGTGCGCCAGAAATGTTTCGATATTGCTATTCGCTGATGGCGAGGTGTTCTTAAGAAACATGATTTAATTGATCAAAAATTAAATTGTGCCAGTGCGGTATAATTTGTATTCTTTATTTTTATTTGTTATTTTAGTGTTGTCATATATCTACATGAGTGAGTTGGGTGAAGCCTCTATTGTAATTAATATTCCTGATTAATTAAATAATCATTTACTGCGATTGGAATGGCATATATATATATATATATATATATATATATATATATATATATATATATATATATATATATATATATATGTGTGTGTGTGTGTGTGTGTGTCTGTCTGTCTGTCTGTCTGTCCTAAGTGTGTATACTAACAGAACATGAGCACATGAAAGGTTATATCGTGCTTAGGCAATTGAAGTAAAAGTATTTTGCACAGAGATACACCACTGCAGCCGACCCTTACTGGTCTGGGCAGGATTCAAACCGCACCCTCCTGGTGGCGAGTCCTGCATGCTAACCACTTAACCACATCGGCTTTTCGTTTAACAATATATTTCAGTATCGAAAGATGTATCCTGAAATAAAACCATGCCACAGAGAATAAAACTAATTATTTTATTTTATTTTTTTACTATAGAAAAGCAAAAATGCGGCTATTTTTCATTTGTGTATTATCTGCATACATATGAAGAGAGCATTATGTAATGTAGGACGAAATTGAGAACTGAAAGAAAAAAAAATCTATAGACAAACATGTGCAAGCATATAACATGACAGACATTAAATTATACAATAGAAGTATCGTGGTGATGTTAAAATTCCACCTAAAAACAGCATTCCCATGTTACAACTACTTAAATTTTAAAATTCGACGTGGTGGCAATGATTGAAATAACTCGTCACTTTAAAGCTGAAAATGATCTGCTTGAGGAACTAAAGTGTTTTAAAAATTACCCTTGTATTTTCCAAAAGTAAAAAAGCAAGCAAAGTTTATTAACCTGAGAAAACAACATTATTAAAGCTTCCATAAAGCTGAAATATCAAAGCGATGCATTAGAAACAAAACAAGTTTCAACACAGTCAGAATCTCCTCACTAGTCGAAATAGCGGGCAGTCAAAACGGGTCGTTCAATGTACACAGTGTCCATAGATCCACTTAAAAGTATTCGCATGAAAGAAGCAATTGAATGCCATGACTGATTTGTCAACGCACACATACATGACACCTGTAGAAAATGTAATTCATGTCTCATCCACTATGACTCCACTAATAGTATCACTGGAGCACACCTTAATTCATAATAGGTTGCCGATTTTCCAAACTATTGTTCATGCATTACGACTCGCCGACAGATTTCAATTCCGGCCAGTGTTATAGGTCATTTTCTTTGATTTGATCACGATCTAATCCTACAGAACACCCGTCGATTGGGTTTTGAAATCTTCGAGATTTATGGCAATATCAAATTATACAAATGTTCTCAAGGAAATGCCCAAATTTCATTATAGGTCACATGATTCTTGAATATAAATTTATCTTTCCCACCAAGGACACCGGGACGATGTATGCTTTTTAGGAAGGCGAATGCTTCATAGAGCGTTTATCTCAAGCAGATATCAACAGTGTCATGTTTTGTTTTTAATAAAAAGGCTAATATATCTAAAACATAACTTTTAGAACTCGAATAACAGTTTACCACGTATATAACATTTCATAACATCGAATCGCATCAGCATTTGTGCAAATTCCTCCAGGACGCAGGCGGTGGCGGCGCGAGCGATGGGTCGAGTGGGGGCAATTGCCCTCTGGGCGTCAGGCGAATGGAGGCGCCGTCGGGACCTTTTTTTCCTTCTCTTTTTTTGCAGCTAAATTTTCATAGTATTTCACCTCACCTTAGTGTAATGGGGGCATAGATGGGAAGGAGGGGGAGGATAGAGGTTGGCAACAAACATTAAAACTTTTCTCTGTGGCAAAGTTGGGGCGCCACTAAAGAACAATTCCCCCAGGCACCTCGGTAGGTGCGCCACTAAAGAGCATTGCCCCCGGCCGTCTCGAACCCTCTCGCCGCCACTGAGCGCAGGCCGGATAGCGATTTTTAAAACCACGTGGTAGAATGTAAATGTAACCGGATAAAACCAGGCCAAATGCGACCAGCACATAGTAGGTTGCACATGCCTGAATTACATACATCAACGAGTAGCAAATGTTTCATGTATTATTTCAAGTAATTTATTTCTTATGAAACAACCTTATGCATACTGTCAAGAACATTTTGACATTTCTTCCAATTTGTGAAATGGATAAATCCGACGGTTAATATTTACGGCAGGAAAAGCATATATGTATGTACAGACTTGGCGTATGTGCGTGTGTGATAGCTTTGCAATGTGCAATCTGACCACAAAACGATAACGAGGTTTACAATTCAAGAGGAACCTAGGGCGACTTTAGCAGTCATTACTACACAGCACAAAATGATTACAGGATTAAAGCTTAAGCAGATGAGTCTACGTGTACGTTAGGATGTGCTGTGTTTATTTACCTTTAAAATGACACATGAAAGGAATAAAAAGTAAAACTTCATGTTTAGCTGACTTTTTCAATGTCACTGCCACATGGATTTGCAATAAATTATAGAGAAATCTGAATCTGAAATATGAAAATCAAAAACATCTACACGTATAAAGAACTGCATTACAAAACAGATTCTTTCATATGACATTTGACTTCACTATTGTCCTATGGTCGAAATGTACCTCGTCACCGGTATGAAGCTGAAAAGTACACAAAGCGGCAAGTTTTACAACGTACATTAAATTGCACAATTAATGTAATGATACAACCAGGACCAGGACTAATGCAAATGCTCCGGTTACTGCGATATGGCCAACGAGCATATACTGTTTCACGAGGCTGTCCTGCAAAGAGAAAGAGGAGAAATTAATGAAAAGCTTGTTTTTTTTTTGTTTTTTGTTTTTTTTTTTTCAATTCAACAAAATGAAAATGCGCCATATGTATTTACGTCTCCTTTTTTATATTTGTTACATTATATTAATTATTTGTTGGATAATGGGGAATCGGTGTAGGGAAGATATTTCTCAGAGTAATTAATCAACTACTAGGTGCAGGCGTCATAATGAGACTTTATGGTGGCATGGATTAGTTTCGTAAAATGGCCCCTGATAAGAAATTCTTGGGATATTCTCACGTTCACGTGTTTAGTTATTTGAGATTGGAATACTTGTGTTTATTGAGTGTTTGGGTCCTGTTTCATAGTACGTGGCATAAATCATACCATTGTGAATCAAGAAAAACATACATATATGAAACTACAATCTCGTGAATGTGTGGTCCTTAGTTTGATTACAGGAAAACTTTTTGTGGTATTGGCTTGTTTAAGAACCCTTATCTTGAGGTCTTTGGAAAAAGGGGAGACAACGACCTCAAGCCAAACTCACGCAGTGTGTTGGACATTGTGTATTCACTCGGTCTTGATGTGAACTTATACTTGCTGTTAAGTTACAATAGGAACTGGAAATGTATGAAAATAAAATCAGCAAAATTAGCTTAAACCATTTGTTTAAGCTACGCCAAGCAATTAAAGTGCAAGATGTAAGGAATATTTTACTTTTGGTAAACACTTCCCATATATGTACAGTTCAGTTACACCATCTTTCAGAATTGTGTGCCTAACTTAAGCCATGTGTATGTTGATTGAATTATGCACGCACCGTTTTGAATGTTTTTGTGTTACATATTGAATTCGTTCATTTTTATACTTTATTACTGGTGAATGTAATGATCTGGAAAAGAATGCTTAAGCTTGGTAGTTTTCCGGTACAACTATTGCTCCGGGAAAGAAAAATAAAAGTAAAGGAAAGGTTCGCCAATTAATGTTTTGGTAAAGGCCAAATTGTGTGTAGCATAGGGAAGTGTACCGTTCTATTCGTTTCCTTCTTTTCTACTTGTTGAGCTGTTCCTCCGTTCTGGACATCAGTGTTTGCTCCGTATCCGGGTGCAGTCATTTCCAGAGCGTTTATATTTTCTACAAAAGAGGAAGAAACAATGATAACAAGAGTGCAACTTTTCTGGTAGTTGAACCGCTGTGATTGATTTCGTGGTTATTCAAGAGTATTCAATCCGTGACTTTACGTGTACAATTTAGCAGATTACATTCTTGTATTTGAGGATGTTAATGGTAGTTTTAATATTGCAAATTGAGTTTTACTGGCGACGCGTCGCAGAAGGCGGGAAAAGGGATATTTTAACGTTTGACTAATTGGAAATCGCGTTACATTCGCTGGTGTCTAAGAAATTTGGGTTATCGCATGAAAATTGTCTAATAAACAACTTTTCGTACCTTCGCGAGATTTTATCTTGTTCGTCAAACCGGACGAATAGGATTTTGAAAAAAACAACGTAGATTAATTCACAGTGGTCATTATACAACGTGAAATTTTGCGCGTGATTACACCATGGTCACTATACCGATGTGAAAATACAACGTGAAATTTTGTACTGGATTACACAGTGGTCACTATACCGATGTGAAAATACAAGGTAGATTAATTCACAGTTGTCATTATGCCGATGTGAAAATACAACGTGAAATTTGGTGCTGGATTACACAGTGGTCGTTATACAAATGCGAAAATACAACGTGAAATTTTGTGTTGGATTACATTGTGGTCATTATACCGATGTAAAAATACAACGTGAAATTTTGTGTTGGATTACACAGTGGTCATTATACCAATGTGAAAATACAACGTGACATTTTGTGTTGGATTACACAGTGGTCATTATACCAATGTGAAAATACAAGGTGACATTTTGTGTTGGATTACACAGTGGTCATTATACCAATGTTAAAATACAACGTGACATTTTGTGTTGGATTACACAGTGGTCATTATACCAATGTTAAAATACAACGTGACATTTTGTGTTGGATTACACAGTGGTCATTATACCAATGTGAAAATACAACGTGACATTTTGTGTTGGATTACACAGTGGTCATTATACCAATGTTAAAATACAACGTGACATTTTGTGTTGGATTACACAGTGGTCATTATACCAATGTGAAAATACAACGTGACATTTTGTGTTGGATTACACAGTGGTCATTATACCAATGTTAAAATACAACGTGACATTTTGTGTTGGATTACACAGTGGTCATTATACCAATGTGAAAATACAACGTGACATTTTGTGTTGGATTACACAGTGGTCATTATACCAATGTGAAAATACAACGTGACATTTTGTGTTGGATTACTTGCAAAGTTACATGCAGTATATAATTCATGCAGATTCCCGAGGATCATTACCGCCAACAATTTGATACTTAGCGTGCAACACTCTTGCGCGATTCTGAGACCGATCGAGATATTTTTGCTCTCTCTCTCTCTCTCTCTCTCTCTCTCTCTCTCTCTCTCTGATATAAACAGTATTTTGCGATTTAAATTGGCCATTCGCTTCCACTTAAGATTTTTTTTCTCCACATGTTTATGTCATACCCACCTGAATCTTTGCGGCGGCCATAGCAGTCGATGAGCTCCATAGCTATGTCTATCACTATGATGTACACCACGTATCCTATCATGATGTTAATGGCGTAGTCTGGTGTCCCCGACTTCTTCAGTTGGAAACCAAAACATATGCAGATCGCTAGAGGGTAATAATAATAAATAGGAATGATTGTGTACATGCAGATATTTTTCATTGAAGTCTTTCTTACAGAAGTATTTTTTCTCTCAGCTTACTTTTTTTCGCCTGCTTTTTTCTAGACGAAATTATCCACGAAGCTCTTGTAATTAAAATTAAACAGACAAATACACTCAAATCCGCCAAATTTCATAACCACGAAATAAGCTGACATTAGGAAACCGCGAAATTTAGTAACCGCGAATGGAAGTAGGTTTACAGTATACTTTCTATGATATTTATGTTTCGAAGGTTGTGCATCATATGTTGTACTACGAAGAATTCGTTTAAGTATCTAAATAATAGACATATATGTAAAGGTCAATATGATCTATGAAATGGTTTAGACCAATTGTATCAAGTTGACAAAGAGAAGAGTCGGTGTGTATTAAAGTTTGATTTAACTTCCTACAAAAATGCATTGCTAATATTGAAGTTAATAACATGGTATCTATCCATATTTACTTTCTGATCACAAATCGGGGTGCAGAATTATGTATGGCTCAATAATCCCAATTTGTTTGCATACAAAAGAAAATACATTAATTTTTTTGTAGCGGAAAATATCCACAAATCAAAATACCTGATAGAATATATCCTGACATTCCAACTGCCCAGTGAGCCCAGTTGAAGATAGGGCGGTACTTGGTACCAGGATGTGGTCGGAAAAGGGTCATTATAGGCTGCAATAATAATAATAATAATATAATAATAATAATAATAATAATAATAATAATAATAATAATATAATAATAAAAACAACAAGGATGACGACGACAAAGATTTTACCACAGAGCAAAACTACATGAAGAATGGTTATATTCTCGGCAAATCTCAAGTTAAATTTAAAGGGAAGTATTGAATGATAGTTGACTACCCGTGAATCTTCCCTTGTGCAAGTTCGTGGAATAATTATATAATATGCACGATTGTTGCATTCTCTGATGGAAAACCCAACTTTCTTTTGATTTATATATTGTGAGAGCTCTTCCTTTCTGTACATTATAAATTCAAGAACAAAATAGCACAAATAGAGCCAATGGCACGTATTTCTCCGAATGTCTGAACAGTACATCTTCCTCTTATATAAATGTATTTGTAGATAAGCACACCTTGTTGAAAAGCTTCATGAAGAATTATTATAGAAGAGATACTGAGTACTGACTTCCGCAGTAAATTTATTTCTTTGATCCTATTGAATAATACTTACATTAGATACACAAAGGACAGTGACAATGATTCCCAAAATGGGATGAGCTTGCAGATACTGATATCCCTCTCGTTTTGGTATCTGAAATAGAAAACGTAATCTTTAGGATACGGCTGCAACTGGTTTAACTAGATGGGCGAGAAATAAACATAGTATTTAGGACACGGCTACAACTGATTTAAATACACGTGTGAGAAATAAACATAGTATTTAGGACACGGCTACAACTGATTTAAATACACGTGTGAGAAATAAACATAGTATTTAGGACACGGCTACAACTTTTTTAAATACACGTGTGAGAAATAAACATAATCTTTAGGATACGGCTTCAACTGGTTTAACTAGATGTGTGAGAAATAAACATACTGCTGATAATATATAAGATGAAACTAATGAGAAAAAGACGCCTTGTGAAATTTGATTGTTTGATCCACAGTAAAGGTGATCATGGACGTCCGCAGGAATTGTTCAAAGGGGGGTTGGGGCAAATCCATTTTTCCACGGGGGAAAGGTGATATATATATATATATATATATATATATATATATATATATATATATATATATATATATATATATATATATATATACATATGCTGAACAATGGATTTTTTTTAAGGGGGGGGGGCCATGATGGTGATGCCATTTTTTAAGTATATAAAGCACTCGTTTTGCACCTTAGATTTCTGAGGTCTAAGTCCTGTATCCGCATCTCCAAGGATCACCAGTGGTCTCTCCACGGTCGATTATGTATTATTACTATTTAAATAATTTTCTACCTTAAATATAGTTCTACTCTACGTATGCGGTTTTGAGATAAGTACATATAAGCTTTCTTTGAAGTACATCTTATAACCAAAGAAAATTGCCAACAACTAACTTACAATCTTTACAAATTTCTCAGCAGGATATATATTAAAATGAAAATTAGGAACTCCTACTTACATTACTGTATCCTCCGGATTCTATGAAGATGATAATAAATGCAATTGCCGTGAAGACAAAGCAAGACACCATTGTGGCCCTGTGCACCTAAAATAGATAAAAGTCGCATGAAAATAAAATCAAATGTATTGGCATTCTTTGGACATGCCCTTTGTAATAAAATCAGATTTATCATCATTCTTTGGACATGCCCTTTGTAATCAAATCAAATGTATCGGCATTCTTTGGAATGTTCTTTGTAGTAAAATAAATATTTCTCATGGATTATAATATGGTGAATTTATATTGCTTGTTAAATGAAACAACAGAACATATTTAAATAGACCACAATACAACTGTAGAAATAATTCCACATAAAAATGCTAAAAATTCACCATAACATATATGTTTTCGTTTGCACAGAAAGCTTTGTAGATCCTTAAATGAGTACATGCATATTAACTTTAATGTTTTACTTTTTCTGCCCTACAATCAACATACTTCGTCTTCTGGTTACAATATTTGGTTAAATTTAACTTGGACAAGGTGGGGAAAAAGATTTTTGCCGAATATAAACAACAAGCCATGTATAATTTTGCATACGATTGAATTATTCTACTCATATTAAAGTTGTCATGCTGAAATATTGAACTCTGTACATATTTCAATGAGCTTTCTTAACATGCCTCAAGGCAATCATATAGAAATATTGAACTCTGTACATATTTCAATGAGCTTTCTTAACATGCCTCAAGGCAATCATATAGAAATTTAAATAAGCGTATGAACTCTTTGACATAGTTTGTCAGCTGGAAATATTTAGATTTATTTGAGTCCTGTCCACCATAAAGTTTGATATTTAGATTTATTTGAGAGTCCTGTCCACCATAAAGTTTGATATATAGATTCTGTAAACAGCGGATTTCTTTCTTACGTGATAAGCAAGCCAGCAGAGTAAGTGGGACGGAAGTCAGGATGTGACATGGAAACTACAGTTTTTTTTTAGAAAATAGGTGAACAAAGCAAAAATATATGTCCCCAACCATATGTCACCCATCCAACCCCCATGACAATTAATGTCATTCTGTATCACTGGTGTACACAAAAAGAAAGGAAAAAATCTAGCGAGAGGGATGAAATTATATTTTCTTGGGAGTGTAATAAAGAAAGGTCCTGATTTTAGTCTTCCTCTATTGGGAGTGTAATAAAGAAAGGTCCTGATTTTAGTCTTCCTCTCTTGGGAGTGTAATCAAGAAAGGTCCTGACTTTAGTCTTCTTCTCTTGGGAGTGTAATAAAGAAAGGTCCTGATTTTAGTCTTCTTCTCTAGGGAGTGTAATAAAGAAAGGTCCTGATTTTAGTCTTCCTCTCTTGGGTGTGTAATAAAGAAAGGTCCTGATTTTAGTCTTCCTCTCGCAAGATCGAAACCACTATTTGGTCAATTGTAGTAGCATAAACAACTATTTGGTCAATTGTAGTAGCATAAACCACTATTTGGTCAATTGTAGTGGCATAAACCACTATTTGGTCAATTGTAGTAGCATAAAATGGTTAAGCTTTGAACAATTTAGAATCAGTCTTAAATTTATCCAAAAGAAGCCCCAGGATGCTGAAATCTTGGACCAAAGAGCTTTCTGATCTATCTTGCTTACAAGAATGTTTTTTTGGATGGTCGGACGGACTGACAACAAAGAACTAAAATGTCTCTCTCCCTGGGAAGAGAGATAAATATGCAAAAAACTATATTCTCCGTTCTTTGCAGGCGCATTACATGGGAATTTTTTTACAAAAAAGACGTACACATTCACTCATTATGTAATCTATGTATAAATATTTTGTTTACATCGACACCAATTGGAATAGTCTTTACAAGAAATGTAATTTTAAACGAAATTCTTTTGAGTAATTTTTCATGTTATTCATGCCAATTCGTTCAATGATCTTTTATAAATGGAGAATATTACACGAATATTTATTTGATGTGAAATTTATTAAATTAGTTGAATAATATTATATACCATGGGCTGTTTGCAGCGAGTGTCATATTGTGTTATTCAGTGAGGTGAATAATATTATATACCATGGGCTGTTTGCAGCAAGTGTCACACTGTGGTATTCAATGAATTGAATAATATTATATACCATGGGCTGTTTGCAGCAAGTGTCACACTGTGGTATTCAATGAGTTGAATAATATTATATACCATGGGCTGTTTGCAGCGAGTGTCATATTGTGTTATTTAATGAGCTGAATAATATTATATACCATGAGCTGCTTGCAGCGAGTGTCATATTGTGTTATTCAATGAGTTGAATAATATGATATACCATGGGCTGCTTGCAGCGAGCGTCATATTGTGTTATTCTATGAGTCGAATAATATTATATACCATGGGCGGCTTGCAACGAGTGTCATATTGTGTTATTCAATGAGTTTAAGATTATATTTATCACATAACATTAAGGAATTTGCAATACTCAATGACGTTTCTACGTGACGTTGATAACTGTTAAGCTACAATGTGGCGAACGATTTTTATGATATGATGTCATGACGCTAATGAAGGTGGGCGTTATATGATAAAACATGACTGGACGAATATGTGAAACAGAATATGTATGTATGTATGTATGTATGTATGTATGTATGTATGTATGTATGTATGTATGTATGTATGTATGTATGTATGTATGTATGTATGTATGTATGCATGTATGTATGTATGTACTAAAATAACTGATCAGGTTATACCTGAAACCATATCTTTTGTTTCATGAATGTTTTTGTTGACCACACGTTTTTGTAGTAACGAGCAGTGAGAATCCCTATGCCGGCTAGCATCACCCAGGCAATAATCATCAGCGATCCTACAATCCAGAAATGATAAGATCTTAGACCCTTTAAGCATAAAAAAAAAATACTCAGCACTTATGGCTTTCAAGAGCACACGTGATGAGTAAAACACCACTTTTAGGATTGCTATTCGAACGAGTTTACTTCTCTTTGGCGATTAATCGCTGACTATTATTATGCTCATATGTTTTCAGGTTTCAAATATCTGCTATACAAATGCACATTTGACATAAAATATTTAATTAAATCCCAGCACATGCTGATCGAAATAACGCACTTGCAGCCATTTTATTCCATTGTATTTACTCAAAATAAAACAGTGTACGAGTTATGTTTACAGTCTATGCTATATGCCATAAGGACAACTTGTTTATCAACTTTCATATATAATAAAGAAAATGTATTGATATTTTTAATCGTAACTTCGTGGTAGTAAGATGTAATATTTACCATGCGCTTTCACCAACAGGTATTTGTTAGCTTCTCCACCAATAATTTGAAAACTTTGCAAATCTGCCTTAATTTGGGATACTGCTGGGGTCTTTGTGTGCATGTCCTTTACGAATCCTGCAACAGATTAATATCACTGTTGGACAACTCCGTCAAAAATGACCAAAATTTATCAGAGTTAGGCAATATTTATTTTAGTATTTCTATGGCTTTTCTGAAAAACGAAGCAAGACAAATGCAGATGTAGATATTTCATTTGAACTATTAAGTATAAGTTGCGGTAAAATTATTATTTGTCGCTTTTTGCAAAAATGTTGGCTATGAAACTCTACAGAAAGTATGTTTTTCTGTCAGAATTTATACATGTTGATATTTCGAATTCCATTTTTCCTCAGAACAACGGGACCAGGGTTGTGCTATTTGTTGCAATTCTAACTTTTATGTATTCAAGTGACAGATTTGTAAAATATTATTCTTTCTTATCCAATCTTCAATTCATCTATCTGCAAGTTCGCATTAGAATAATAGAAAAATTATAATATATGTATAACAACACTCGTTTGCTTGTCCAGCACATAAGAATAATTTACTGAACACTCTGCATTGATTCCAAAGCAATGACGATCAGTTCTTTAGAGATGTGGACACACATGATCGAAATGTTCTTATAAATACATGAATACATACAACACTTATTAGAAATGAGCTTATAACGACTAAAATCTTTGAGTAACGAAAAAAAATTATTGTATTAAAAAAGCGACAGCAGAAAACCACGTAGAAATGTTGTAGGAGCCAACATCAAGTACCATTATCACTAATATGGAGGACATATTGACCACGATGGTCTCTGATTTCCTTTAGATCACATACCATTCACTAATTCTTATTTAAGTCGTTTATACAGGCATACATTTGAGGGTCCTGTTGGTAAACAAAGAGGAAAATAATTTTTAGCTTACCTAGACGGGAAGGGCCTTCCCCATACATGATATACCAGTCTTGCTCCAGGTCGAATATGTGTGGGTCCCCATGTACCCTCTTTTGCCGCCTGAAGCTACAGTGGATGATGCCATCTTTATACTCCCATCTTGTATTGGTCAGACCAAGCATAGGCTGTAATATAGAACAATACAAACAAATCTTGTACTTTTTCATAAAAACTTTGCTTTATATGGGAAATTTCAGCATACAGGACTTCTACAAAATGAATTATTGCTAAGAATTATCACATGGTCAAACAGCAGACATTACATCAAGAAAGTGTACAGTTTTAAAAGCATCTGTATTTGAAGGAAAGTCATGTATGCTCTAGAAAAAGGCATACATTTTCATTATAAAGTTAAAATTATCATCGAAAACACGAAATGGAGAGCAAGCAGAGGAAAAGACAACTGAAACTGATAGTGTTCAAAGGCAAACAGAGGAAAGGCCACATGGCGTAAGACAACGGAGGCTGATAGTGTTAGAGGGCAAGCAGAGGAAAGACAAATGGCGTAAGACAACTGAGACTGATAGCGTTGAAGGGCAAGCAGAGGAAAGGCCACATGGCGTAAGACAACGGAGGCTGATAGTGTTGAATTTTATTTTCATTATAAAGTTAAAATTATCATCGAAAACACGAAATGGAGGGCAAGCAGAGGAAAAGACAACCGAAACTGATAGTGTTGAAGGGCAAACAGAAGAGAGCCTACATTGCGTAAGACAACAGAGGCAGATAGTGTTAGAGGGCAAGCAAAGGAAAGACATGACGTAAGACAACTGAGGCTGATAGTACAGAGTAGAAGCTCTCATGGGGAAATACGAAAATATAACGGTTTGCTTAATTCCGACATCTGCCACAGCATGAGTTAGAAGTTGGAATACCCATTTTCAAGTTTCCGACAAACGTTTCATCTTGACGAATCGTGTATGAGACTTTCTTTATTTTTGTATGTATGTATGTATGTATGTATGTATGTATGTATGTATGTATGTATGTATGTATGTATGTATGTATGTATGTATGTATGTATGTATGTATGTATGTATGTATGTATGTATGTATGTATGTATGTATGTATGTCTAATTATTCCATGTCCCTAAAGACTAATTTTGACTGAACACCCCTCCTATCCATCCAAACCATTCAACTGAATTTTGTTACTCTTTTGTTAAATATAACAGATTAAATGTTTTATGATTGTGATGCTTGTAGCTCTAGACTGAGGACCATACACGGTTGCTTATTTCAAATGAGGATCTTACATGAGTGCTTATTTCAAATGAGGATCCTACACGAGTGCTTATTTCAGATGAGGATCCTACACGAGTGCTTCTTTCAAGTGAGGATGCTACACCAGTGCTTATTTCAAATGAGGATCCAAACACGAGTGCTTATTTCATATGAGGATCATAAACGAGTGCTTATTTCAAATGAGGATCATGCGCGGGTGCTTATTTCAAAAGAGGATCCTACAAGGGTGCTTATTTCAAATGAGGATCCTACACGAGTGGTTTTTTTAAGTGAGGATCCTACACGAGTGCTTATCTCCAAGGAAATTTATAAATCTTTTGCGAATCCTTAGCAAACAACATTTAAAGTATTCGACGAGTTTCATAAATTTTATTTAAAATTAGCACAAATATTAGAGTATGTTTATCACATTACTAAAAACCAAACATTTGTTCAATTAAACCACAAGACAGTGTAGTGAAACGACTTTTAAGTACATTCGGATTTCTTGCACATTACGCCTTCGCCTTGCACGACGTTAACTTTGAAACTTTAAAAATTATGGCATTGATTTGTGAATCTACATAACGCAGCTTGATCTAATCAAGTGTTTATCATAACTCAGATTCGTCTGCTCTTCGTGAGACATGGCCTCGAATGTGCATAATCAAAACCCAGATTCGTTTGCTGTTCGTGAGACATGGCCTCGAATGTGCATAATCAAAACCCAGATTCTTTTGCTGTTCGTGTGACATGGCCTCGAATGTGCATAATCAAAATCCAGATTCGTCTGCTCTTTGTGTGGCATGGCCTCGAATGTGTGTAATCAAAACAATGACTTTTCTCAACAGTAAAAGTAACATCCAATTATTTAAACCTTTCGAGATTTTCCCATGTTGGAAATCATAGCTAATACATGTTTTTGTCGTGTTCTATTATTCAACAAAAATGTTTTGTCTGCTACCTTCTGCGAGCTAGTACTATTTATGAAATAAATCCTATAAAGACGATTTGGCTCAGGAATGTCTAGTCCTGGGCTGCTTTCCCCGTAGGATACACTGGTGACAGGGTGTATGTTGAGTGGAGGAAAAACTTTTCAATATACAGGAGTAAATGAACCTCATGAAAATTCATGTTATATCTTACGATTTGAAAATAGAGATACCCCAGGAAGTCATGCTTTACAGAGTCTCTTTTTCAACCTTGAATCGAGACCATCAACCTTGACGAGACCATACATAATAGATAGGTACAACTAATCGATCTATTATTACAGTCTCGGTTGCCCATCTATCATTGGGTTATGTGCTTTTATACCATTGGGACAAGTCAACATATTATTGACAGTTCTTAACGTGTTAACATCAATATTCTAACACATAAACTGTAGTTTTCTCCCTTAAAGTATCTTTATTCAAATTTATATTCTCGCGAAGTCTTTATTATCATCATCCTATTTCTGTGGTCAAATTTTCGTGGAAGAAACCACTTTATAATTATCGAGTGCTCTTGGCAACATTACAATTAATATAACAACTGGATGCTAAATATGGTCATCTCACCCCACCACACCCCCCCCCCCCAAAATGACGATTGAAAAATTAAAACGGAAGATTAACGTTCCAAAATCAGATAAGGATCAATCCTGATTTTCTGGTGTTTGTCGTTACGTGAACGTTTCAGTGATATGCGTTGACCATAAAACTGATAACATGAACAAAAACAATACTTACAAATCATTTCGACAAATAATCCTACCGAATTTCTTTATGAATGTTCTTCTCCCTCGACAAGGGTACATGCTGATCAATCGGCGTCAGTAGTTATGTCAAGACAGATTCAGTTTCCAAATTTAACAAAGTTTGGCATTATATTTTAAGGATATTCTATTTGGTAAAATTAGAACGCATACTGTGTTGATGATAATATTTTCTCAGCTGAACAGAAGGAAGAATCGTTACCAATAGGAGTTAATAATTAGGACAATCGCTGCTCCAAACATAAACATGTTAACAAAGTACCAGACAGGGCCCCGTCTTCTCAGAAACGTTTGTAGTAAGAGACTAAAATTTATGCAAAGGTCTCCAAACATTTACAGTCTGTAACTTTAAATAGGATAAATTCAGAATCACACAACTTTCCAGATTCTCTTAACTTGAGTCCCTTCTTCTTGAGTACTGAATTTTAATGACCTAAATGTGCTCCAGGTGTCCTATCTTATTTGGGGATTTTCAACTTGAGCCAGTGTTTCATGCTCACATGAAATTGAGAGAATACGAATCAAGGTGCGTGAAGTTTATCACGGTGTCATGAGTAATATATTGTAGATGTGTTTTCATGAACAATTTATAAATACCTTAAAGAATGAAGTAAGGTGTGATTCATTACTTAAGCTTCACGTTCTAATTATGCACAACTACAAAATATATAAAAGAAAGATGATTGATGTGTAAATAGCAAGTAAACGAAGCATTACTGTCTTGTCGGTCGTCTCTTGTCTAAGATGTACTTTGGCGATTGCAATGTCGGCTGTCATTTGTTGCTCGTCTGCCTTTTCTTCAGTATAGATTTATTTCACCTATATGAGCCGAGAATTTTTCAACTGATTTTGACGAAGGTATAAAAGGAGATTTAAGGATCCGTGGTGATCGGCAGACGAAAAGATCAAAGTTCGAGAGAATAGGAGAGTCAAACATAATCGGCGAAATCATAAATTTCTATTTAATTGATGATCATGGTTTATCATTTCTTTAATTCCTGTGCTTTTAAGCCAAAACAAATACAATCAAATGAAAGGATCCTTAAAACTCGACCTTTAAGTTTCTTTCTGAGACTTTTATGTTATAAGATTTGTCACTTAGCACATTGAGAATCTCCTGTCCACTAGCACATTGAGAATCTTCTGTCCACTAGCACATTGAGAATCTTCTGTCCACTAGCAACCAACATGCATTTGATTAAACTGAAACAGACTGACCGAATAGCCAATGCTTATTAATATTATAAAACATGAGATATAAATACATGCACTAGTAGACTTGATGAAAGGTCAGACAAATATTTTGAATATCTAGAGTTAAATGTACGAGTGAAGGGCTGGATTTTTAATAGATATTACACGTAATTTACGGAGGGTTTGATAAAAGTGGTCATACACTTATTGTCTTTAGTATACAATTTTGAATTCTCATTATATACAGTGAAATAGTTGTGCATAAAAACGCTGGATAGTAATTATATATTTTGTATATAATGAATTAGTAAATCAGGGATCAGACCCGAAGATCCTGAAACTCTGAACTGGAGTCTAGTAAATCAGGGATCAGGACCGGAGATCCTGAAACTCGAAGCTGGAGTCTAGTAAATCAGGGATCAGGCCCGGGAATCCTGAAACTCGGAGTATGAGTCTAGTAAATATCAGGGATGAGGCCCAGCGATACTGAACCTCGGAACTGGAGTCTGAGAGTGAGGAAACGTACATTTTTAGCGAGTCTCTGACTAATTACGTTTTCTCAGTACGTTTATTTGCGATCACAAAATTGTGTGCTCTTGCGGTCAGAACAGCAGACATTATATACTCTTCACAGAGGATGGCCTTTAACTCATGTGTACTGCATTCCTCTTAAACGGATGAAGTAAACGAAATGTGTAAATTAAAACGAAATACTGTCATTGACATTTCCCATTAGTATTCAGCACGTGTTACTTAATATATTTTGTTTAGTAACAATGAGACGTAGAAGTGCTAAAACATGTTTACGTTTTCATATACCACAGTTGGTTTGCCTGTACCTTTACTTCATAAGAGCTAATTCCGCTACTAAGCGTGAGTGTACTATTCTTTCGCATTATTTCAGTGGGAGTTGTCTCACAGTCATGAGACATCACGTAGTTTAGCAATAATACATCATTATACAAATCAAACGGACACATACCGTTTGGATTGGTCTGTTGTCGTAATTTGGCGTGTTGTACGATTGCTTAATTTGAATCACACTTCCGTCTCCAATACAATCCACCACATTGTCTTCTCCCTAGAAAAAAGCACAGCACACAAAAATATGGTTTTTTAACAAGAAAATAATATGAACTGGAGAATATAAGAAAAAATAAGGAGGGGAGAGGAGTAGGAGGAAAAGGCAGATGAGGAAGAAGGAGGAGAAAGAGGAGGCTAGTCAGCTGGTAAACAAAGGTGGATGGCTCATAAGAAACAAACCATTTATGTTTGGCAATGCCTTTAATAATCCTTTTATTATCTAACAATATTGCAAAATTTAAAAATGTTTGCTTTCACAACAATACATCAAAAAGAAAAAAGTAACGATTACTTCTCCCTAAACATCCAGCTCTTGGTAATAAAATGAAAAGAAGAAGAAGAAAAAAAATTATTTTTGGCACGATTTTTTTAAAACTATAAAGCATCTTAGAATATTGTTTACCATTTTAGTATCAGATGAAAATCCTATAGCTATCCATTTATCCAATATTCCACGGCCATGAACCTCGAAGTCTACGGAATCCCCCACGTCACGCCATGTGACCAGGAAGTTACAGAGGTTGTTTGTGCAGTCAGAAAAGCATCCTTTAAACGTTCCACAATCATTATCCATCCGGATGTGACTCCTTTGAATCACGGTGGCCTTTATAAAACAAAAACAACAATACATCATTAGTACATAATACAATCGTGAAGCAGGAAGACTTAAAGCTGCACGGTGCCTGTGCGGTTTTGTGTTGAAAGCATTTAATGTTATTTACAACCATGTGTCTTAAGTTAACACTAAAAAATGCGAGAAGAATGTGCCTGTTTATATATGTATGTCTCATTGCAATTGGCTGAAAAAAAACAAAAAGAAAAACGTTTAGCACATATTGTGAATGGGTAACATTTCCCCGAGGTATGTTGGATAAGTTTCGTTCAGTTACGGCGAGTATCTGGTGTACAACTGTTTCTCGGTACAAGACTCTCAGACTGCGTTTTAACACAATACTAAATCGATCAAAGTTACTAATGTTGTAACGAAATTATTTCATAATTGATCGCGAAAAGAAATATCATACAGATGTGATAAAATGTGGGATATATAGAGTGTTTAATCACTGCAAAAGGCTGGTTTTACGAACAGTCAGTCAAACAGAGATCTAACAATGTTTGTCGATAACAAGAATAGGACGAAGAATGTAAAAATATTTTCTAAGACTTTTAAAATTTAGTTGATAAACAGGTACTCTGATCAAATTAGGTGTTTTTGTTTTCACTACCTCATATTACGAATAATATGATTATGACAACACAAAATGAAGAGACTTATTGTTTGAGAATCTTGAATAAATAATATTGAAATAATTTATATCATTTGTTTCGCAAACACAAAAATACGCAAACATTAATGTTTTGATCAGGAGAATTAATATAATATTTGGAAATAGTGAAGTAAACGCTTTTGAAAGTGTTCATTTATGTCACTCGTTTTCATGAGAATAAAGATTTTAAAACACTAACAGTACTTTCTGGAGAATTAGTTGAGAAGCAAAAGTAATGGTTAGGTAAGGAGAGTATAAGTTGAAAACCTGTTAAACTTAAAACGTTGTTAAAGTTATTTATTAAATCCACATTAGAATACAGTGTTAATCATTGGAAGTCAATATTCCACAGCCACGGCCATGAACTTACAAGTCATTTCACAGTGATTAGTTGTTTTTCTAAAACCTTTCCCGTAAGTAGATCTACTTTAAAATCAAACGAAGAGAAATAAAACATTGTCTGTGACGAAAAATGGTTGAGAATAAAAATTAATGAATGGGAGCATATGAGTTTCATTTTTTTTTTTTTTTTTTTTTTTTTTAGAGCTTCAGGGGAGAAACTAAAACTACGAACAGGTTTTAGTAAAGCTTGTTAAAGGGGCGTCACCAAGAAAATTCACTATATGAATAATTACCGGGGGTAAGTAAACAAATCGATCATGTGTTCCATCCCCAACCTGACAGGAAATAAGCAACAGGTAAATATCAATATCATCAATACAGTTTTTTTTTTTTTTTTTTTTTTTTTAGCTGCATATTTTACAATGATCATACACGGCTGCACATACCCAACCTTTCGTTACCAAACCAAGTTGCTTATCTTATCCGCAAGCGTACTGAAAACACGGAGTGTTTCCATTGGAATCATATAGATTTCTGTTGATAAATGTACGTGCATTCAAACTGTCAAGCAAATAATATAAAGATTAAAGGATACTGCTAAATGAGATTAAAAGAGGTCGACGAAGACAAAGAAACTGCAATTTTACATAGGTGCACAGCTGTTGCAACGTATGCTGCATACACACAATACACATACACGCACACACACACACACATAAATATATATATATATATATATATATATATATATATATATATATATATATATATAAACTTAGTATGATAGATGTCAACTGAGTATATAATATAATTGTAAAAACAGGTCAACATAAACAGACTTATTCGTGTCAATATTTACATGTCTGGGCAATTTATTTCCATTTGTTTATAAATGAGAATATATTTTGATTGAAATGAGCAATCTAAGAGGTTCAGTTCGTTACAAATCACTTGTAAGCACACAAACAGCAGGATTTTATTTTTGGCCACTCTATAGGAATGGGTTAATTGACAAACCGTTTCTGTTGTTGATGTTGTTGATTTTTTTTATTTTTTTTATTTTTTATTTTTTTTTGCAAAGCTATTCTGTTAAGTGTTTTCCTTTATTAGAAACGGAGAGATGGAGGAATCCCAAACAAATATGTGTCTCTTTTTCCCTTTTTATAAAAGTATCTTAAAAGTTTTCGATGAAGATCCCAAAAGTAGACAGAACGTACAAAACGTTAGTAATTACTCATGGCCTTTCAAATATCACAACCAGTACATAAATTATGATAATGATGAAAACACTTGACCATATCTTCCAAAATTTTCCATTTTTACGTCTATTAAAGAATTTAAAAAATATGCAGGAACACTTTGCATGTAAAAAACAAAAACCAGAAAGTAAAACAATGTGCAATGCTAGTATATGACAAGTTAAACGGTGATTATCAAAATTTTCAAGCCATGATATTTTTGTGGGATAGATTTGCTCTCTCTCTGTGTGTGTGTGTGTGTGTGTGTGTGTGTGTGTGTGTGTGTGTGTGTGATGATAAGTATATACACACATGACATGAATTTGCATGTCAAGATGCCATGCTTCATATTTCATATATCTGGGGAATCTAATACGCTGCTAAGTCAAGGTTTACCGATTTTGTATGAAAATATCTGAGAAATATGTAACGTACATTACAAATTATGCAGCATCAAGTTTTAACAGGAATTGAAGAGTTTTAAGCCAGTTGCTTGCTGACTAATTAAGTTACTAAATAACAAGTCAAGCAGCTAACTAAATCAATCAATAATGACAATCATTGTATAGGTTAAAACATAGACAAAGTTTCAAAACCCATTTCAGCTTGTAAAGGAGATTACTCCAAATGTTCTTCTCTGTTCTCTTTTCACAAGACCGAATACCTTAAACTATCAATGCGTATATATATATATATATATATATATATATATATATATATATATATATATATATATATATATATATATAGAGAGAGAGAGAGAGAGAGAGAGAGAGAGAGAGAGAGAGAGAGAGAGTAAACAATACAGATTCGCGATAATCGAGGAATAACAGTTTTGTAAGATACGGTGCTCATTAAAAAAATCCAACACAACAACCAAAAGCTAAGAATGACATAAAAGACATTGATCTGAGTTGTTACAATACATGGACCTTAATATCATTATACATTATTTGGTTGGCCGAAACTTTTATTGAACCCTAAAGCTATGCTTTATAACTGCGCAAATACGAATTACACGACACAATTTCATCCCCGAAAAATTACCTAAATTGTCAATAAAGAGCATTCTGAAAATTAAATCACTGACTTTCTGGCATATTTGCAGCAGCTATCATGATTTATTAATGTTTGCTCCTTACTGTTCGCCTAATTACGTCTAAGACGTTAAATATTTTGTGAACTTTGGACATTGTCATAAGAAGCCAAATAAATGAAAGCGTACCAACATTAAGCCCCAAGAAGATGCATGGATCATTACATAGAAGCTCCTCCTATTCAGCTAATATGCTAAACGGACATGATGTAATTGGCAACAAGTTCCTCAAGCCTTGGACTCAACAGGTTCCATAGCGGTTTATAAAAGAATTTTAAAAAAACTACTGTAATCCAGGATACTTTTGAACACTGTAACGACTTTGGGAGACAAAAAGACGGATTCTCAAAAAAGGGGTAAGACACAACATTTGTTCTACATCTCTCCATGACTGAAATACACATTTTCATAAAGCCATTAGACATTCTTGCCGTCATATTTTAAATTAAAGTGTTTGGCAAGAGATTTAAGTAGTAGTTTTATTCTTTATAATCTAAAGGTTATTTCTACTTAAGCAAACATTTTGAGGTAAAAGAAAAAAGAACAGAGAAAAACAGCTGTATTACTCTTACAAGCTGAAATGTTTGAAATGGTTAAATCTCTTTTTCATTTCCATTTATAACATGGTGCTGCATATATTGCAAAGTTTCGTTCTAGGTCTACATTATTGTGTGTGCTATTGTGACATATTTTAAATACAGTTCGAAAGTAATCTTTGGCTTCTAACATGATTTGTTTTAATTTATTTTATAATGCTCTTTTTTCGCATAAAAATATCCCGTTTTCCTCACTAAAATATTGAAGGAAACATTTAAAATGTCACACAAAACCTTAGCTATCAAATACAAAACCTTAGCCTGACCAAACAAAACAACCTTGGCTCACTGAAAAGCCCCACGAAACTTTAGCATAAAACAAAATCATATTAATTCTTTTAAAAATTAAATACATCTTATTAATATATAATTTATATCACTTTAAATATTTCAATTACCACTTGATGTAAAGACCAAAATTATGATGTGAAATTTCTACTTACTATTTAACAAAATAGAAAGTTTTAGAAATGCCGAAGTTACTTAGAACAAAAATTATACACCATCAAAGAACCCATAGTTTTAGCCACTCAAAAAGTCTGTGCATTAATCCGTTCCTATAGAGTGCGTTTTCCATGATCCTTCTTCCATTACTGTTAAGAAATATTTGTGAACAGTGTTTAGCCAAGAACCATAATCTTCAATATATTCATTTGTTGTAACTTTCCAGTTTCTTTTCAGAAATAAAAATATATATTAGTATTAAAAAGTTGAAATAAGCCTATAAAATGTTTATTCCGGCAAATGAGCAATAGATTTCATCAGATCGCTTTCATAATTTACATATAACTGTGCTCAGTTGGAACTGCGCATAACGAATTTAGATCCTGCCAGTAAATATTACAGGTTTAAATTTTTTTTTACAGAAACATTGATTTTCAGTTTTTACAGTACCATTTGTTTATCCCTAAGTTAGATCGTACCTGTATGGGTTTGGACAGCGTTGCACATGTAAAAGTGAGAATCAAACAACTAACAAAACAGAGTAACAAATACGTACCTCGTCCTCAGTCATTTCAGTGGTGGGTCGCGGAGTGGTCACTGGGGATACGGGTACGAGTGGTAGCTTTCTTCTTATCGGTGGTAATATAGGCGTAACTATAGGGCGTGACGTGGTGGTAGTTGTGGTAATCGTGGTGGTGGTGGGGATGATGATGATTGGAAAAATAGGGCTGATTACAGGAGACTTCACATTAACCCAGAATTCTGAGTAGTCCGCTACAACAGTGGCGCTTTAATAATAATAATAATAATAATAATAATAATAATGTTTACCATCCTTCATCTCCCCGATCCAGGAATCCCAGGCACCAATCTTAAATGCTTAATCTTGTATTTTTTCCACAATCAGTACCTGCATACATGGTCAATGGGTGTAATTATTACAGTTCCCAAGTTAAGGTGTCAGGGTAGATAATAACCAAGAATGTGATGTAGACAGCTGAGGGTTGGAGTCAGGGACGGATGTTAGATTCACGTTAGCGATGAAAAGTCTCGAGTCGGTTACAGCTAAAATTCGGTTACAGCTAAAATTCATTTTCCGAACGATATTCGGAGAAAAACTTAAAATGTTGCTGTTATTTGGGACAACAGCTGATGCGTAGAATACACCATTCGGATAAACGTGTTCGGGCAATGGAGATGGAACTGTATCTATCTCGTCGGACTTGAACCTCATACGTTTCTGGCGCTAAGGAAGGGTTTGTTAAAGTGATTTTGTGCAAAGGACCGCCGTACCGCACCCCCACCCCCACCCCACCCCAATCTCACTTCGAAAAAGGTTAGCGCCGTTAAATTTAGGGGTTCCAAACAGCTTGCTGCGTTTGAACGTTTTTCGGAACGTGAGAACAGATTATTTAATCGATATGCGAAGCCTGAGCGTTTGAATCCTGTCGATTGAAACCTTTTCCAAATATTCTTAGGACGCTGAACTCAACAAATCGTTTATAATATTTTCTTTTTATACATTATTAGTCACAACACAAATGTAATATTTACAAATTGCTTACATAAAGAAGTCTTCTTGCAGAAAATATATGCACTTGAAGAATGAAATTCAGAAATTTGAAAACGGAAGTTTTCATAAACTTAAAATTACACAAACGTTCACACACATAACACAAACATACACACACATACACATATAAACACACACACACACACACACACACACACACACACACACACACACACACCAATATACCTGTAAGTGGCTTTATTAGATTAGGAATGTAACAGTATACATTGTACAACTCCATTGATCAGACCTCAATTCACGAACAGGTATTTCACTTTAGACTTAAGACATTTCGTAGGTAAAACAAAAAAAGATTTACATTTCACCCAGTAAGATTGCTGGTATCTCAGTCTATTTAAATAAAGGATGCACGTGGCACTTACATCAGCACGACATCTCCGACAGCTGTGGCAGGAGCTGTCCACTGGGTAGTCATTTTGGACTTCAAATTATTTGATGTGTGCGTCAAGGCTTGTCCACCCTGTCCGAAACAGTAAAAGTGGAGAAGAAAAGTTCAATCACTTCTCACTAAACTTTAGACAATTCTTATGTCCTCTGAACAAAAATAGCTTTATATAGGATATGCTTTAACAAAAATATTTTTATATAGGACATGCTTTAACAAAAATAGCTTTATATAGGACATGCTTTAACAAAATTTGCCTTATATAGGATATGCTTTAACAAAAATAGCTTTATATAGGATATGCTTTAACAAATTTTTTTTTATATAGGACATGCTTTAACAAAAATAGCTTTATATAGGACATGCTTTAACAAAAATAGCATTATATAAGACATGCTTTAACAAAAATAACTTTATATAGGATATACTTTAACGATTACAATTATGTTAAAATGGAAACTGGTAATTGGACCAGGTCATTTTAAAGCCAGTCCTAGTTGTTCTAGAAGCTTTAGAAAGTCAATCTTGTACATTCGTTATTAATTACACGTATGTTTGTTTTAATTGCACGGTCATAATGTAAACTAGCTGTTAGCTAATTATGTCACCCTGGATAAATAAAGGCTGTTAATATTATTATTATTAATATTATTATTATTATTATTATTATTATTATTATTATTATTATTATTATTATTATTATTATTATTATTATTATTATTACTGTATGGCAATAACAATACAACGATCTGAATATTATTACAATAAAGAAAATATATCAGTTTTTCGGATATTTCGAGTTTTGTAAGAAGCTGAGGGAAAGAGAAAACTATCCTAGGGAGTCAAGTCATTTGAGTGACGCCAAGTATTCGATTGATTGATGTTTGAATTTTTATCAACATTTTATATATATATATATATATATATATATATATATATATATATATATATATATATATATATATATATATATAGGGTTATTATTTTAACTATTTCTAAAAGAATTTTCAAAGTCGCACTGTAATAGGCACATAGCACAAACGAACATCAAAGACATAAGAAAATGGGCATGTCACATCGTTACATGAAGTTTCAAAAATCGCATTCAGACTACAGAAAGAAAATAAGCTATAAGACGGTGGGGTAGTGCAATTTCTCTGTTAAATGTCCGCAGACAGCATAACGGTTAGCGTTTAATAGACAAGAAAATAAGTAATATTTCTTAATTGCCGGTAATTAAAACATGATGAATCAATCCTAGACAAAACGCTCCTTTCTAGAAAAAAATCCACATATCTACGAGTTATGTTCGTCGACTTTATCAAAGATATGTTTAAATCCATCTTCACCCTTTCGGTTACATAAACAGGTGTTAATCTGTCTATTTATAGATATTGCTTTGTAGTGTGCTTTTGTATTGAACGTTTTTAATTGGATCAGATTTTTTTTTTTTTTTTTTAAATTTGCGAAAAGGGATGAAAATTTATATATTCAACCGAGCTACACTCGTAAAAGCTTAATTGCAAATGTACTTATGAAAGGTTTCGATCCCATCTGTCAGACAAACATAAATCAATTGATCCATTTATCTTCGCCTTAGCAAGACAATTTAAGAACTATTGTCTAGGAGCTAAATCATAACGTATTACGTCTCCAGTTTTTAGATTTTTGGGGATGACTTAAAAAATAATGACCTTAAAATTAAATGATTCTGCCCCCCCCCCCGAAAAATAAATAAATAAAAAGACTTGAGTTATCAAGACTTTGCCATAATAAGCTGCAGTTGAAATAGTAAAATAAATTCACACAAAACTCAGGAATATGAGGTCCGAGGTGTTTCACTTGATAAAAGGTTTTGTGGACAATTTATTTATTTAGCTATTTAGTTATTCATTTTTGACAAGAAAAATACATTACGACAAATTTTAAATATAGTCCTTTGCCAAAATACGAGATGAAAATTGCACATTTTGGACTTATAAGCAAGATAAAAACTTGCAGTCAAAGGTTTTAATATTGACACCATCGTCATACTATTTCCTGTCAGAGGATGCAAATATTGTGTAAAATAAACGCGATTAAGGTGATATTACACTCTTGGAAATGAAAAGATTAACGAGAGATGTCAAAAAATATTTACATGTAAATGTGGAAAAGCGGTTAATAGGGTCTTAATTTATTTACACAAGAAAACTAGTTATGCAGAAATTTCTTTATTGTAAAAAAATGGACTTCAGATTTGAAACAAAAAAAAAAAAAAAGTACACCACCATATCATTGTTTCGCAACGTAGTTTAACGCTCCGGTTGACCCAGGCATTGCACAAATATTTAACGACAGTATTAGACAGTGCTGAAAAGTTAATGGAACTATTCATTTTAGGACAGCAAGGTTGCCACTCAAATGAAGAGATTATGACTACATTTTAGAACAATATATCACAATCATACGTGAAATTGGACAATACTGTTTGTACAACCCGATCAGTAAATGCTTTCGCGTTGTTGGCTAAAATAAAATAGCATAACTTTTTCTTATTGAAATATGTCGACTGAAACCAAAAACATTATAAACACAATTTACCAGGGCACAATAAACTGTTCTTACAGTAGCCAACATCAGCTACAGAGGTTTAGAACTGATCCGCCATCAAACATGGGTGTTGGAAAAATTGTGAAGCTAATCACTCCATGTTCTTTTAGTTAGTTCCTGATACCAAATGGACTTTTACCTGACAAAACTGTTACTCAATAAACGTTTTGCAGAAGCAAACTTTGAACGCTAGGTAAATAGCGTAGCGTCTGCAAATCAGAATGAGTACTTCTGCTCCAAAAAGGTATGCATCCAGCATGTGTGAACAGCACAATTACATTTTTATTTTGAAAAACAAACCAAAGAAAACTGTAAAAATCACAAATACAACAGTAGAAGGTAAAACATCTACAGAGCCAATAAAAATGGTTACCACTCGAAAGTCTAAGCTGTGTGTTTCATATGTATATAAGATTGGGAGAAAAAGATCCAAGTGAACCTCCTTCATATCCTACTTTACCGATAGACATAAGTATTAATTTAGACTGAAAAAATAATGAAATTAAAATAATTTAGACCGAAAGATCGAACACTATAGAAGTATTAGAAAGAAATACAAAAAGCATACAAAGTTGTAAATTTGGTTGAAGTTAGCATGGCTAAAGTTTCAGGTGGTATGGGTGTAACGGCAGCTTGATTATGTGCTGGAGGAATAGCTATCTATATAGTGTTTCCTTTGACTTTAGAGGGTCAAGTTCAACATTGGTAAGATTTTGCTGCAAAAGGTCTCAAAGTAAATAAAATATCTAAAAGAAAGTTTTAAAACATGATGAGTAGAATCTGCAATTTCTAAGTTGAAAAGCACTGAAGACAGGATAAACAAGCAAATAAGTGACAATGAAATCAACAATGAGGAGTTAATTTTGATTATCAACGTGTGCAAGGCATATAAAAAAGATAAAGGAATGCAATCAGGAGAAAATAAACAATACAGAAATCAAAATCGTAGAGGAAGTAAACAGTTTTATTGGAAGAAGGGAAAATATTTGAAGGAGAAGAGGTCTTGTAGATGCTTACAGAGAACACAAAGTTTATTGTATCTTAGACACATGTACACAGCACAATCAGCATTTCAAAACTTTAAATCTTGGATGCTTAGGTATTGACTGTGCTAATATTTCCAATACGAATAGAAAGTTATATTACAATTTACAGACTCTTTGAGAAAGAAGTCTATCTCAACAATCCAACTGACAACAGATGGCGTAATATATCGATATCGTTGCAGAGAATATATATTGTTGTTGGATACTACATATTTACAATGAACTAAAAGGTAACATATTAGCTTACATGAATTATAAGATTGAAACAAGGACTTGTTTTAATTTCTAACTGTGTTTCCAAAATTGAAATGTACATGAATAAATTCACAGAGGGAATGACTGATAATGAAGACAAGGAAGAAAGTATAGATGATGAATAACTGAAAAACGAATCAAAAGTATCAATCATTTTGAATCACAATTACATACGGTATATCACCAAATACATATCTAATACTGTTTCTAGATTTTTGAAACCCCAAATTTTTACTTCGACCTTGACCAAGTCAATAGCACCAACAATTATTTCAATGGTAACTATCCTACTTTGTGTGAGTCTTTGGCTGTTAAAAATGTTTTTTACAATTACTTTGTTTCATAAATTGTTAACGTCTCATTACAAACAATTCACGTAATAAATATCAGCATGAAGGAGGAAGATGGAAAAGTTGATGATTTTCTCGGTATGTCTGTGACATATGGTTTAAATGTAATATAAATAGCATTAGAATGATGGCAGAAATTGCGATATCTTTAAAAAAAATCCCAGTGACTTAGGTTTTAATACCGTATGAAAAAAAAGCAGAAAGATTTAATATTGTGTCAGCCAGGTAACAGGTGCTTAAACCTCAACAATAATTTTATTACCAACCTAACTTATCGGGTACACGAATTTTGATGCAGGTAATAAAAATTATGTACAAATACGAGTTATACTGAAATACGTAAGACTTTGGAGGATAATAATTTGAAAGCAATCAATAGATGGAGAGGAAATGTGGAAATAAATTAACACCTATTGCACACCTAATTATTTATTTTAGTGCAAAAATTTCTGACTTGAACAACAAGATAGTTGCTAACACTAATACCCTGTCAGAGTTGGAAAATACAAATTATTTAACAGAGATAACCAAAGACATAGAGGACGTTAAAATCAAATGAATGTGAATGGCAGCTTGATTAGAGCCACGAAAACAACTTTCTATTTATCTATTACAAATCTGAGTGAGAAGATCAAAACGATAAAAGATTTTCCCTTTCAAGAGTTTTACAACACGTTACATGATGAGGTCAAGCAATCTAAACAGATGCCAAAAAATATACAGATAATGACATAATTAAAAATATCGGTGAGGTACAATTAATTGCCAATTAGACCAAAGGATGAGACGAATGAGAATTTTTTTAATGATTTAGGCCAAAACAGAAAGATATGCATTCAAAATTAAAATAGAGAAAGGACTCTAGCTATAAATTATAACATTTATACAGTTAGAACCCAAATAAACAAAACCATGCAGACATTAAAAACTGAACTGAGCACGGAAATGGACATAATGAGTTTTTAACTAGTATTAAAATAAGTGTGAATTGAAGTGATGTAGTTTAAATTGCAAGAGAGACAACAAGACCTGAATTTAGAGCTATAGTTGCATTCATAGATATTAAATTTTTTTTTTTAACTTGTCACTACTAAATTAAATCTTGGATATTATTTGAAATATATGGTCTTTAGGCGGGGTGTCTAACTGATTACATTTTTCACAAAACACATGATCATTTAAAGCCATATGCTATTAAATAAATAAAATATAGGCTTATACACAATGTTGTTTCAATTTGCATATTAAACGTTCAAGACTTTTAGACGTTTATTTTGATTTTTAAATTGGATCACGGGTAAACAGTCAACTTGACGGGTACTCAATGGACGTTAAGGAAGAATCTGAATATAATCTTCACAGTTTGAAAGAATCAATTACACACAATATAGAAGAAAACAATATATTAATAATTGGGTTCAAACACAAATGAGGCTCATCTAATAAGCCAAGATGTAAAATAAAAATTTGATATCAGTATCCAAATTTGCTATTCATAAATTACATATGGTCTTGAACTTTGTGAATAACAACAAAGGCGAATGCAGAGCGTTGCCTTCAGCGAGGTATGCCCTTGAGATAGTACAATCTTTATCGATACATAAAGACAGCAGCAGGAGTAATTATTGAAGGCGCAATAGCTAATGGTATAGCATTTGCGGGAGGCAACTATCGGCTCAAATTATTTGATGCTGATGGAGCTGATAAGAGAGGTACTAATAAGAAAAAATAATGGAGGAATTACAGACAAAACTACTTAAATGAAACTTGGAGTAACAAGGTTTGATGAATCAGTATTAAAACATCCTACATGATGCTTTTGACATGTTTGCATCTACTCACCAAACAAAATAACGTAAAACTTGTAAAATCAAAACAACCTTAACCGGGTGATTTCTGTATGCCTTCTGATGAACAGGTAAAATACGAGTACATATTCGCTGCACTTGTGATGGATGTTATGTTGCTTACAGGTGTCTTTGAAAGTCTCTGACGCTTGTCGTCATACTCATAAAATGCAACTTTATTATGTTGATGATATGCATCTCATGAATGTATGCTCTGCGTAAATTCATTTCCTGATAATTTTCATTGTGTCTCAACAAGCAATCATTTGTAAATCTTAAATTTTAATATCTTTTTATTGTACAGTTTTTATTCCTTGACAAACTTTTGTCATCTTTTTCATTGTGAATAAATAAAGCTCGATCTCAATCCTACAAACTCTTGAATTGGAATAGATGATGATTCATTTTTCAAAACGCTTGGTATTTTTGTATTTATTTTGGGATACAAAACATGTTGTCCTTGGATAGTCACAAGTATCATAAATCTTGATGAAATCCATCATGTCATTCTAGAGGTTTACTGTTTTAGGATGGATAACAATGAATCAGTATCAGTCATAAAAAGCCTCATTTTACCACAGTATTTGGTTCTAAGCTTGTTGTAGTAAAATTCATACAATAACCATTTAGATAACTCTAACACAGTAACTCCACCGTAGATTCGTTTAGTTCATTTGATCTTCTTGTTATCTTAGACTGATAGGCATTAAGTCATTGTCAATAGTAAAAAACTCATACATTAGCAATTTAGACAACTCTAACACGATAACTCCACCACAGAAATTGGTTCAGTTTATTTAATCATCTTAGCACTAAGTCATTGACAATAATTGTCTGCCTTGCCAATGATAAAACTTTCTGATATTTAAAAAAAAAATATTTTCACCTGCACAAATTTCGGCGCTATTAATCAATTTCAAGAAATCTGTCCTAATTCATTTTTAGCTTTTTTACTTAGACTTGTATTAAGCATTAAGTTCAATGCAAGAATTAAGCCATGGGTGTTGATATCTCTCTCTCTCTCTCTCTCTCTCTCTCTCTCTCTCTCTCTATATATATATATATATATATATATATATATATATATATATATATATATATATATATATATATATATATATATTCATTTAAACCCACTGTACGTAAAATTTAGATTTATGTAGTGAATAACATATGTTTTTTGTTTAGTAATGAATGCAATAGTTTTGGTACAGTGGATTGGTACCGTTGTAATCATGCATAAATTTATTCTGTAATTCAGATAAATCATTTTCATCTGGAATTATTTTCTCTGGAGCGAACGGGAAGTTCTGACTTGATCGTGGAAGTGTGATGGATCTACAGATCAGCAAACCCAGTATCATAGTTATCTTGTATTCCGACCAATTTTTCTTCTAACCATCTAACTTGTTGATGAGTAGCCCATCAAAAGGTCTTTTTTTCCGGCATGTATAGCGACATCATCTGTCCATAATGACTGCTGGTATATAGGTACATAATGAATGACCATGACATGGTCCTTTCGTACTCGCCATAATTTCTTATCTTATCATTTTTGTCCAAGTAGTATTCTTGATTTGGTTTTGCTTATATAAGTGAAATCATGCAAATTCCACTTCCTATTCCACCCTCATTCATCAAAAACATGCCATAGTCAGTCAAAAGTTACACTTATAAAACCGGATATCTTTAAACTCGCATCATGTAAGAATCCGGGGGCACTGTAATAACGAGCAAGTCTCGTTTGTAATATTTCAGACAGAAATTTCTAAATTCCTTAAAAATGTCACATAGCATTCCTTTTTCACATAACTGTCGTACAAATCTTCACGTGTTTGCAGATTAAAATATTTCACGACATCCTGAACATACAGTTAATCATCTTTTGATATGTTTCAATTATTTTCACTGTAACACAACTTTTCTATTTGTGGTATACCTGCGCAATTAAACCTTTCAAAGCTATCTATAAATTCGTATGGATAAATGTTTTTCTTCACATATTTAAATTTCATGTTTAAATGTACTGAAGATTTTTCATCACTCAAATGTTTGGTAAGCTGTTCAAAAACAGTCCCATGAATCTATAGCTGTCAACAAACCTGATTGCTCTTTAACCTTTTCTTTTCCTTCTTTCGTGAACGTATCAACTATGAAATCCTTACTGAATGAGATATATTTTTATTGTTGTTTGGTATGATTCCTATCTCTCCATATGGAATATTTTTAAGCAGTGGTTTGACAAGCAGATGACTGTCATAACCGGACAAGTTACGAATGAACAATAATATGTTTCTGGGATATTTGTTGTTCAAATTGTATTCGTTATATTTACTGGACATCTATAATTGCCTGTTACATTTTCGTAGTCGCGAACTTTATCTTTATATATTTCCATTTCTCAGATGGAACATATATTCGCTGAGCCGACATGTTGCTTATTTTCATTGGTGAACATCACGGGTTCTGCGTGTTTCAGTCTTAATTCTTTAAACACTGGTTTTGCGATTAAACTCAGCGCATGATATGTCAGATTGTTGATTGTACTATCGGTACACATTTCCTTCAGCATTATTACAAGTGGATGCCTGTGGTACAATATACTTTCAAAGTCACAATAAATGATATACTGAGCTCTTAACTGCTGTTGATAATTTTTAATCTTGCATCTGAACCTTTTTCAGGCATTGTATCTATCGTAGCATCTACATTTCATTCGTGTTCTGATAATTTGTCTGGTGTATAAGAAACATTTAGGCATTATTAACATATATGTTTCTGTCGGTGATGTCTGTTTATCTGTAATGACGCCAATCTTGAAAAATTTATTATTCCAAGAGAGTAATACCTTCCATTTTTAAAAACCACGAGGACTATTGTATTAAAAATATGATTAACATATCATTTTTGTTTGTTTGTTTGTTTTTGTTTCTTTTTAACCGGTTTGATGAAAGATGGTTGAACCATTTGAAAAACATTTACTGATCTATCAAATTAATTTTCAAATTTCGTAATGTCCTCCATTTGTACATGACAGCTTTCAAGCCGGTGACTGTATCTATCTAAATTGTACCTTGGTGGTAGTGGCGAATCTCTTTTGGGAGTGTTAAAACTGACTCTACAGCATTTAAAAAAAATCTAGTGTTTTTATTTTGCACAATAATGCAAGCCTTTTTTGTCTTTTAATCCATACAGGCAAATCTATGTATGAGGTGTTCTTTTTGCTGAGCGGTTAATCCCCATGTATGTCAAATGTTAAATTTTCCAAACTGTCAACAGCCATCTTGTTCTTTCTCTTATTTCCTGCCAAAATTTGGCATTTATAATGTCAACGAAACGTTCAATAACATTACCTACGTCACCACTGTTCCTTATGTTAATAGGTCTGGTTCTTTGGTAAAAATGTATGTACTCAACTTATTTTCCCTCTTGAGTTGGTTGTTTCATAAGTCTGATTTTTAAGTCTAATTGACCTCTCCATGAACCAAATTGTCGATTTTTTCTACTTATGATCTTCTTCAGTATCACTGAAAATTTATAAAAATCGTTATTGTTGGCGCCATAGTATCTGTAATCATTTTCATTTTTCTTAAACGAATCTCTGTGACTTTTTGTTATGATTTTGTCTAAATTATATCTATGCATACGTCGTTATTTGTCACTAGTTTGAAAACGTATCAAATCTGGTTGTGTTTTTTTTTTTCTCACTTGTTTTGGCATTATGCATCGAGAATCGAATGTTTCATTTTGATCTGTTTAACTGGAAATATTTAAATATATATTTAACTACTACTTCAAACTACTAATTAAAAAAATATATTTAACTTTTGATAAAATATTTGGCAAAAGCCCAGGCTGATGACTGGGTGCTTGGGTGCTAGCCTTGCTGAATGTGTTTGTTCCCCAGCAAACAAAGAACATAAACGGTGAGCAAAACCACACGTTTCGAACACAGTCACAAACGTGAAAGGCATTGGGGGCGGGCCCACCTGAGGCCTAATTTAACTCTCTGTGACCATTGAGATCAAGTCTACAACAGAAGTTAGGCCGTACCACCTAATTGTTTGCCCATTCGCGAGAATCCAAAGCTCTGCGATTCTACAGGTGGCCAGTCCACCAGGTGACAAAACAATAGCACAGCTATCTATAATACATCCGAGATGTATATATGAACCAGATAACCTGTGCCGCATGTTATGTTGGTGGTGTATGCAGATTTGCATATATTGTACCGATGCTATAAATGGATGTATTCCTATGCGTTACGCCTGTCAGAAACTGACACTGTAAACAAAATACATGTTTACCAGCAGACAATATTTATTTTTTATTAAAAAAAATTTTTTATTCACTGTGCTCTGCTGAAGGCAAAGTAGCTTAGCGAATTGTCTTTATAATATGTCTGGTTGAGTAATTTTAGAGTAGTGTACATTATTGGAGGTCTAGAATTTAACATTTTTCGATGTGTTCTTTTTTTTTTTATGCAGCAAACTCGAAAAAAAGTTGCGAAGTCGTATTAAATTTTATTATAACATCAGAATTCTCAAAATGTACACTACTGACTTAATATAAAAATATACATCCATAAAAATATCAAACACATACAACTTTGCTTTGTCAATATTCGTGAAGGCCATAAAATCTAAGAGAATAAAAGATTTCAATTCAGTTTTGAACCTACAATGTCAGACAGCTCTTAAGTATAAAGAATGCACACGTAATTTACATGTTGGGTGTAGGAACGTCATAAAATTATTAGCCGACGCCAAGAAAAGTATACAGTGACATATGTTATAATTACTAAAATAATCGGGAGAAAAATAGGAAAATAAGTCCAGACACCCATTTCACCCTTAGGACCTTCTGCAAATTACGAAGCGACCGAATTCAAGATTTGTTAGGCAAACAACCGTCCTATTCATCACTGAAGAGATTAATGCAGTATCATAATATAATATCAGTTTTGCACATGATAACTGAATTTAGCTAAGTTCAAAATGACAGTAAAAAATAATGACTGAAAATACTGAAATAGCGAATTTAGCTCTTTTTTTAAAAACCATTCCAACCCAAATCAGAGAAACCAACGACACTGACAAGACAATAATTAAAAGCAAAATCCAAGCATGTTTTCAGATTGATAAGTTAGACATTAACACGAGCATGGGTCATGTTAATAATATGATACAGTTTGAACTAGAAGAGAAAATAAAAAATTCATTTTTTTGCAAGATGGCGGCAATGAACACTGTTTGCTTAGGACCATTACAAAATCTACGGAAACTGAATTTCACTTGCCACTCTCCGTTAATATCAAAATCTGATAAGCGTCTTGTTTACAATATTTGTTCGCTTCAGTGTTTTGTTCCAGTGTTCTTGAAAGACAGCAAATGTGAATTTTAAGTCAAGAGTTGATGTATGACAATATTTTCTTTATATACTTACATAGGTACACACGATGACCTTTGACCCCGCCTCAGTAGACTCAAATGATCCGACAGGTGTTCCATCACTTTGCTTGGCTACTAGGATGTAACCTTTGAAGCTGCCACGGCCGCTGATTATAACTGCATGCAAAAAAAATATTACCATATGAATATTGCTCATGATGATGATGGTGGTGGTAAGTCATGTTGATGATAACGACGACGACGACGATGATTGTGATAACGGGGAGGAGAAGAGTAACAAAGATGATGACGACGGTTAAGAAAGGGATAATTAGTAATGAGTATCAGTTTAATGAAAATTATCTCGAAAATGTTCATTAAGGCAGTGGTTCACAACCTTTTTGAGTATGAATACCCCTTTTTGGCCTAAAAAAACTGCATGGACCCCCACATGCTAATAGTTGTACTTTTAGGTTGTGGCGGGGATAAATATTTAGCAGCTTGGCGCGCTAAATTCGAACATACCTTGCTCGCAGCGGCGGGGATAACAGAGGAATGCAACAGCTGACTGGAAGAGCAATACTTGCTGCGAAGCTATGTTAATTCGCGGACCCCTGGGAATAATCCTGCAAGTTCCGGAACTACTGCGTTAAGGCAATGGTGAAAGAATAAAGCAATTTAAAAACAAACACAATAGGTTAAGACAGAAAACACCCGATGTAGAAAATACGTGAGTGGTATCAGTTAACAATCAATACTGTGAGTGAGCATCTCCTCCAGCCAAGGGCGTCGGTCCATTTCGTTCCACATCGACCCTTATCATACGTAGCTAGCTGAAACAGTATTTATCGCTCCTTTATCTGATTGGATGCAGCTGAAAGAAAGTGATCCAATTAGATTGCTCGTTGCATTTACCTAGCTAGATGGCGAGAATAATCATTGCGGTCTCCGTAGACAACAACACATGCCGCATGTCAGTTTATCCGATTTAAACCGTTCGCACACACGTTTTTTTTTTTGTTTTGTTTTGCTTGAAGACAAGGTCTATGGCATCATGAAATTCGCCGTATTGAATACCTAACATGTGTAAGGTACTCTTTCATTGGTCAATTAATTTCGATTAATATGGCGAGTAACTCTTTCGGCCGCCAGAGGGCACTTATACAAAACACTATTTCAGTTAATTAAACATGCCATGGAACGAAATGGACGTTGACCCTTGGCTAGCGAAGATGTGTGAGTGAGTGACACTTTTTCTTTGAATGAAATATTACTTTGTTATATACCCATTTAATTTTACATGGTTGATCTGGTATTCGATACGGGTGATCAATCCGTTAATCCGTGTCGTACACGCAGAATATAACTATTAAGGTGTTTTCACTGGCGTCTGCCTGTCGACATTATTCGATGAACCGAATAAAATTTTATAAATTCTAATTTGCTTTGAATTCCATTCACTGTATAGCCAAAAATATTTGGAAAGGGTTTAAAAGGGAGATATGTAATAAGTACAGAACCACAGTCATATATTGTTCTGAGTCGGAGAAATAACTCATTAGATATGTCAAACGAATTATTCTCGGCCTAACGGCCACGACATATTTCTACGCCATATCAAACTAGTTCGAAACATCTGTGTAGTTTTGTGTATGTATCAAATTTTAACCGTATGATACTTAAATAGGCTTCCTTTGGATGCGACACTAGTTTGTTCAATTTCAATAAATAGCAAAAATCTCATTTTAGTTTCGATTGGCTTATTGATTAGCTTTTTTTTTTTTCTTTTTTTTTTCGAAATTGTATAAAACCTTGGACAATATTTATAGTGAACAAGAGGACAGTAGAAGTTAGCCATATATAAATTACTGATTTGGATATCAGATACGAAAATACAATGTTTTGCAACTTACCTGGGTAAGTAGCTATCCAACCATACTTTTTTTTAATGCTTTTGATATTCACTAATTGGAAGTCATAACTATTCCCATGTCAATAGAATATGTTCAAATTTCGATTCTTTGGGGATATGATCACTTAGAAACCATAGGGTATACACGGACGAGCTATCATGATTTAACTGACAAAAATGAAGACCAGGTCCTCTCTCTCTCTCTCTCTCTCTCTCTCTCTCTCTCTCTCTCTCTCTCTCTCTCTCTCTCTCTCTCTCTCTCAATATTTGTTTCACTTACTTATTAATCTTATCCCTAATAAATCTTTAAGAAATCAAAGAAGCCGACAATTAAATTTTTTTTCCAGTATGCCACAATGAAGAAATTTCCATGTAGCGAAACTTGCATATTTTATAAGATTTTGTTATTAACTTCATTTTAAAATTACATGTAACTTTTTTTTATAATCACACTTAATCTGAGGTACAAAATGAACTTGGAGAGGTTTGCTTTTTTAAGAATGGGTGAAAAAGCTACATGCATGCATGACGTAAGGCTATCATTACATGATCAATGACAAGGATATATTCGGATTATCGTTATCCACTGCATGTCTAGATTCATGTCAACGCCACATTCTTCCATCACGTACAAAAACGTTAAACAACGCTTTCTCAATATACAATGTACCTTACCTGATATTTTGTCTCCAGGCTTGTACGTTGCTGCAGACACCTTGACCGTGAACGGGGGTGCGTCCCGCTGGGCGGGGGTACTACCGTGACTGGGGAACATGTCAGCACACTTGGAGCCAGGGGCCCCATTGCCGAATTGTAGAGAGACACGCACGTGTACAAACAGGATAATGACGAGAAAGAACCACGGCCTTGAATCTGTAATAATAATAATAATAATAATAATAATAATAATAATAATAATATTATTATTATTATTATTATTATTATTATTATTATTATTATTATTATTGTGATTATTATTATTATTATTATTATTATTATTATATTATTAAGAAGAAGAAGAAGAAAAGCAACGACGACAAACAAGTAAATCAATTTATTTATTTATTATAGTAACCTTTCATAATAGACTGTTGTAACCTTTCATGATAGAATGTTGTAACCTTTCATGATACACTGTTGTAACCTTTCATGATATACTATTGTAACCTTTCACGATAGACTGTTGTAACCTTTCATGATAGACTGTTGTAACCTTTCATGATAGACTGTTGTAACCTTGCATGATAGACTGTTGTAACCTTTCATGATACACTGTTGTAACCTTTCATGATAGAGTGTTGTAACCTTTCATGATAGAGTGTTGTAACCTTTCATGATAGACTGTTGCAACCTTTCATGATAGACTCTTGTAACCTTTCATGATAGACTCTTGTAACCTTTCATGATAGACTCTTGTAACCTTTCATGATAGACTGTTGCAACCTTTCATGATAGACTCTTGTAACCTGTCATGATACACTGTTGTAACCTTTCATGTTAAACTCTTGTGACCTTTCATGGTAGACTTTTGCAATCTTTCATGATAGACTGTTGTAACCTTTCATGATAGACTCTTGTAACCTTTCATGGTAGACTCTTGTAACCTTTCATGATAGACTGTTGCAACCTTTCATGATAGACTCTTGTAACCTTTCATGATAGACTCTTGACACCTTTTTTTGATAGACTGTAACGTCAGGAAAAGCTTAGCAATTATTTTATAAATGAAAGGGTTCATGGATTCCATCTTTGCAATTTTAAAGACCAGCAACAATTACATAATAGAATTCAAGAACATTTGTCTAATGATTTTACCTTCGTGAAAAAGACCTGATGCTCAGTATTTGATGTGTTTAATTGGTAATGCAAATATGCTTCATAAGGTGGGTGGGTTTGGTATAGCCAAATATCACGTATAGTACCCAATAAAATAAATTATAAATTATTGACTTAAAAAATTTAAATGAGCAGGTACAATTTGTTTTGCGGACAAGGTATTTATAACAGCTAAAAAAGAAATTTTTATATCGCATTTTACACGCAATAGATCACGGCATTGCATTGTAATTATCGTGTTGCATAAGACCAAGCATGATGCAACAAGCGTTACATTTTCGTATACACTGAGCCTTGCATACAATGCATGTGACAAACATCACGATGCCATGTAATGGGGGCTGCCATATTGGTCTTCTTCCAGTCAACCCGGTCCCATGACTGACAGTCATATTACACACACACACACACACACACACACACACACACACACACACACAAACACCCCCCTGTAACCCGATGTATATCAGACTTTCCATATAGAAATTACAGTTGTGGTCGGTACAGTTAATAGCGAAGACAAGTCCTAAACGTTCCTGACATACATACTATGAAATGACTTATGTGCTTGTTTACATTTCAGTTCTTGTCCTCTCTTCTTTCATCGCATGTAGTTCTGTAAATATTAATCCGCCGAAGTTTATATCTTCGGGTATTATCAGTCCTTCGTTCTTAATACCCGTGTAAAGATAATGAAAAGTACTTGACATTAGCCAATTATCCTAAATAAACCTTATATTTATGCATAAATGGATATTTATTGATTTTGCTTGTAATTATGAGAAGTATTGTAGTTGTATGTGTTTCCGCTAGTGTGTGAGATGGCACTTCCCGCAAGGCAAGAGTTTGGTTCAAATTAATAAAAAGACACATTCTAAGAAAATTACTAAATGATCAGGTAAGATAGATGAGTAGCTGATTACTTTAGAATAAGGTACTTCGTTCAGTTCTGTTGGATGTTACGATTGTCACTAATCGTGAATGTTCAACGAAGTACAGCGCAACGTGCTTAGTAACGGCGAACATGACATGCATATATCCATGTACTTTTCTACAGTGGATTCTACAGTGTGTCGAATAGGACACGTGCAGGAAAAGAATTTTCTGTGTGACATTTGAACACTGGGTAAATTAGTTTTTTTTATCGTCGTACAGTGTAGGCATTTGCAAAGACATGGCGTGCTTTGGAAAGCAAGATATAAGGAGACGATTTAATGTAGCTTGTGCTCTACACGGGCCACCAATTCAAACATTGACCTGCTAACATGGTAAAGGTAATGTGTAACGAATGATACAGAAAGCAGAATGTTATTTATGTTTATATGTCACTTTATGCTAATTACATGAAATGTCGTATGCCCAACAATGATTTATATGGACCCAGGCTGGTTGGGCTTGGTAATTGTCGTCTCCTGCATATATCAAGTACCTTCAAAAACACATATGTTCTCATATTGTGGTCATTTAAGTGGAAAGAAACTATGGTAACAGCAGAAATTAACAGATCATTGATGGGTCACCATTGTACTCTCCCTCTTCCTGGAGCCTGGATTGGAACCTATGAGCACAAAGATGTTAAGTCGGTGTGTTACCGCTATACCATTCAGACCTAACAGTGTTTTCATATACATTAATATCAGAGGCTCCTGTTATTTACAAGTGAATTTAATTTGGTTAATTACCAGAGAGGTATACTGGACACAATGGCCAGTATTATTACTGTCTCAGCCAAGTGAATTTATTTTGCCTCAGTACATTGGAGCCAACAGCCAGTATCACTATTACAACTGTCTCTACATTTCTCTTTTAATGCTTAGTATTGAAATCGTTTCCAAATTATGAACTGGGCTATGTCCCAGTGAAGGGCTGAGATACAGATACACTGCAAGGGCCAATTTTAGTCATATGTTTAACCTGGTATTATCAGGGTCACTAACTGTATACATAGATTGAAAGTGATCATCTAAATTATTACATATTGTGGCTTAAAGTGCAAGTCCCCACAGGGTAGAATTGAAGAGAGTGCACATTGTAATGTATGTATTCATGGTAATTGATGGTTCACTCTCAACAATCCTGAAGCTTCTTGTTCCTTACATATCGTTTCGTGTATTTCTTACACAATAGTAAATATGTTACACCTACTCACAATCCAGGCCCCTTTTCTTTTCCCTAAGTATTTCAGTGTCAGTTAATGTCATGTAACATCACATTCATCACATATATTTAGTGTGCTTTGGGGATGGGTTCCACATACTTTCTTTCGCCAAAGAAACATAAAGGGAAAATATCAGACCACACTCTTACATTTTGTACATTTTGCCTTGAACCCATTACAAGAATACCAAGAAAGTGGTTAGAGATTTAAACTCACGACTCATTAATTAGTTAAGGATAGAAAACTAAATTACCAATCATGGTCCAGAAGATTTAACCTGATAGATAGATAGATAGATAGATAGATAGATAGATAGATAGATAGATAGATAGATAGATAGATAGATAGATAGATAGATAGATATATATATATAGATAGATAGATACAGAAAGACATATGAACAGAGAATATGAACATATTCTAGATTGTTCTTTTTGGGAATCATCATCGTGTTTGGGACTGAAAATTGTGTCCTTAATATTATTACGAAAATACATGTAGAAATTGGTCATTGTCTTCATCATAAAATGCTACTTATGGCCAATACAGGTGTCCCCACCTTTTTTTCCAGGAACTACTGTCAAGGTTGCTCAGAACTGACAAAAATGCATTTTATTTGCAAACAGTATGTGCAGAAAAATAGCTCATGTTCAATTTCTGCAAGTCTTATACAAAATCCACTTCTCCTTGCCACTAAATGGATAATCCATGGGCGTCAGTGACATTTCTTTTTCAGTGAATACGGAATTATTTTATTATAAGTTATTCTTTGGCACACTCACTGCTAAATGTGACAGTATACTTAATTAAAGGAAATGGGACATCATTATTACCATAATTTGTTGCCATTTCTTCACAATCAGAGTACCATCCCCCACCCATCTGTACTGAATTGTACATTATTGTTGTTTACGCTATGCTCAAATAATGGTTTTGAAATGCATACGTGTCAGGCACATTCAGATGAATGTACATTTGACCAAGATGCATGTGAAGACGTGACTTGCACTCCGTGAATACAAAATTTATCTTTCCACTTGTCACCTTCCACGTATGAGTTAATGATTTTGCAGATTCCGTCTCTTATTCGCAAATATGTTTAAAATTCTTGCACTATTCATGATGAAGAATTTCGTAATTTTCATTTACAAATAATCCACAAGTGTCCTCTTGTGTCTTCAGAAAAATGTGAATTAAAATTCCTCATCACGCACACTAAATTTAGAACACTGAAAACAACCCATAGTATTTTAAAATTTGTGCTAAATACCCTTAAACTATGTCAACAGAAAGAATTGTTATTGAAAATGATATTTTATAGGAACAAATGATACAGACGAATTAATATGAATTTAAAAAAAAAATAAGTAAAGGGGCAGCGAATATACATTTAAACAGTAAAATGTTAACTCCTGTGAATGAAATATTGTCAAGATTAGGTTGACGTTAATTGAATATTATAAACTGCTGGTGACTTATGGAAGACAGGCCTTTATTTCCATGCTAAATGAACAAATGTGTCAAATTAAATTTATCAATAAATGATTAAAAGAGAAATAAATACATTAAAACGTGTACGTTTTACTTTTATGTAAAAACCAATTAGTTCATGCTATGAATTGTTGTAATATCTGTTGTATTTAACAGGATAAGCAACTTGAGATTTTACGAGACTCTCCGCGTTTTATGTCTCTAATAAACAATCTATTTTCCTCCAGCCATTTGTCTTCCAGAAAATGCGACTCAAGACAGGTTTACACGCACATACATATCACTTCCCAACAGGGGCGTCCACAGTTGCTCCCCCCGATTTAAAAAAAATCCATTGTGCAGTATATATATATATATATATATATATATATATATATATATATATATATATATATATATATACCTTTGATTTTGGCATTGCCCCCCCCCCTTCCCGGAAAAAATCATGCAGACGTCCATGCTTCTCAAGTCACTATCACTAGCAGGGAAAAAATCATGCAGACGTCCATGCTTCTCAAGTCACTATCACTAGCAGGGAAAAAATCATGCAGACGTCCATGCTTCTCAAGTCACTATCACTATCAGGGAAAAAATCATGCAGACGTCCATGCTTCTCAAGTCACTATCACTAGCAGGGAAAAAAAAAAGAAAAAATAAACGGCTAAAAATAGATGACTATTTTCGCCCTAAATGTCATTTTTTCCCAAGATGAAATCTCATATACTGAAGTACTTTTTACCCACTTTACAACAACAAAAAGATATGCCAGCTATGTATCTATCTATCGATTTATCCCTGGACTCTTAATCCATGGATCTTCGGTTCGATACCTACCCAGGACAGCCTGAGTCGACTACCTTTGTGTGTCATTGGCAAAGGCACATAGCTCCCATTTCCTCTGCATGATATAGCCAATAAGGTGTTAAAGCAGGGGTGTCAAATTCATTTGCTATAGCGGGCCAGATTTGATCTAAATAATAATAAATAATAATACTAAATAATGAGTCTGGCGGACCGTATGTTTGACACCCCTGTGTTAAAGAGTGCCGTTTAAAGCAACCATCTGTCTATCTATATATCTATATATCGTCAGTGGATTTTGAAGACACGAATATATAATAAGCTGTGTATTACCGTCAAAGGACACAGAAATAAAAATAGTCATTGTTTGAAAGAAATTAAATGCCACAAAATGCTGTGATTTGTCGGTTATGTGCTATGACTCTATACGCCGAATAAAGTTGTCACAAGCTGTCATACAATCTATATAGCATAAATAGGGCTTAAGATATTTTTAAATAGTGCAATTAATTCAAGACCGTCAGAGTATCATTTGTAACTTTTATACTTCTGTAACGTTTATGGTCAGAAATTAGGGCCAAGGGGAACATGTATGCGTACAACCTACAGTAGGCTGATGCTGACAATTGTGCCTAATCAACCTACAGTAGGCTGATGCTGACAATGGTGCCTAAGAAACCTACAGTAGGCTGATGCTGACAATGGTGCCTAATAAACCTACAGTAGGCTGATGCTGACAATTGTGCCTAAGAAACCTACAGTAGGCTGATGCTGACAATTGTGCCTAAAAAACCTAATGTAGGCTGATGCTGACAATTGTGCCTAATAAACCTACAGTAGGCTGATGCTGACAATGGTGCCTAAGAAACCTAATGTAGGCTGATGCTGACAATGGTGCCTAATAAACCTACTGTAGGCTGATGCTGACAATTGTGCCTAATAAACCTACTGTAGGCTGATGCTGACAATGGTGCCTAATAAATGAGGTTTGATGTGCCTCTTTTCTTTTTCAGATATTTGGTCAGACGAAATATATCGGACTACTCTGTCCATATTCAGATTTATATTCAAACATATTCGCACATAAGAAACACACCGAGCAGTATACAACATACATACAACAATAAGTAGCACATAACATGAAATACATAAGAGCAGAGAAGTAAAAAATACATTAATTACGCAGGAACTTTATTAAAGAGATGATTAATACAGGACATATAGCATCAGAATCATATGACAAAATCTGTCGAGTTAAGACCTACATATATGTGCATGAAAAACACATCTCACATAAAACACGTTACAATTCAAACAAACAAATAACACGTACACAGGGTTAAGACGTAATACAAAATAAATTCACATTTCTTCCACATTATAAACTTTGTAAGTAAGACTTTTCCAAAGTCAAACACACGTGCATCTCATTTTATCATCAAATAATGTCACACGCTCGTTGACTGTCTTGATTTTCTTCTTGTTAGTGTTCCTCTTCTTCTTCTTCATTGAGGACCTCCCTCATAAATGAGTATAATCGCACTGATGCAAAGGTTGCAACATGTGTTACGCACGGGATGTTCATTTGATACAATATAAATACTGATTTTATACAATTTAAAAGCGAATTAAAAGACAGGCATAGTGTCTACATCTGGAGAAAGATCGCGATGCCTTAGAGGAATGCCTCTAGTGAATCAATCTGTACAAGGGACTAGGTCAGTGTATTCCATAATATAACTGGAGTCAATCTGAACAAGGGACTAGGGCAGTGTATTCCATAATCTAACTGGAGTCAATCTGAACAAGGGACTAGGGCAGTGTATTCCATAATCTAACTGGAGTCAATCTATACAAGGGACTAGGGCAGTGTATTCCATAATCTAACTGGAGTCAATCTGTACGAGGGACTAGGGCAGTGTATTCCATAATCTAACTGGAGTCAATCTATACAAGGGACTAGGGTAGTGTATTCCATAATCTAACTGGAGTCAATCTATACAAGGGACTAGGGCATTGTATTCCGTCATCTAACTACACTAGGGAACAAGTAGTACTGATATGCTTTGATTCTGGCATGTGGTTGGATGAACTTTATCTTGTGTATTAGATGGTAGACTATGTGTTGGAGCATCACAAACTTTGCATCTGGCTCGATGGGTGCACAGATCTTCATATGTCAATCTGTGTAATATATCTCTCTGTAACACTACTGGTTTTGCAGAAGTCGTCGGTGACAAACTTGGCTCTCTTCTGTAGTCTATATAGCCTCAATGTTGTGCTGTGTAAATTGGTCTGAGACTGTTGATATGTATTCGTAAATTGGACGGACAAAGGCCTTGTAAGCTTGAATTAGGTTATTGTATCCTTATTTAAGAATTATGGTAGAGCAATGGCAAAAATTAATTTTGTGTCTTGTAAATGTGGGAATTTTTTTTATAATTCCGCCCCCAAAAATAACAAAGCACTGCACAAGTAACTTTGAGTTGAGCTGAAGTGCACATAATTTGTGACAAATTGTAGCCAGATCCTTTATTACAATTAATATTACATGATTGATCTGGCGTTTGATACAGATGTTTAATCCATATTTCCTGATCACACACCAAGACTACAACTATTTAGATGTTTTCCCTGACTTTCGCACGTGATACATAGAAACAGCGAATGAACTTGTATAAATTCCAAATTGTTTTGAATTTCGTTCACAATGTCAAGCTAAAAATATTTAGAAAGCGTAAAAGAGGGGTATGTAATAAATATAAAACCGCAATCGTGTTTTGTTCCGAGTCGGTGGAAAGGACTCATGTAATATGGCGTATAAATAGGTTGCGGCCTGACGGACGCAACGTATTCCAACGCCATATACAATTCGTTCTTTCTGCCAACTCGGGACAAAACACGTATATATTTTTGTTTATATCTAGTACTGTAGTTAATAATATGAGAAGTTAAATTAACTGAACAGAAAGTTTACTAGAAAAGTAAATTTAGTATATAACGTTTCGAAATTCAAGAAGGAAGAGGGTTTGGACAAATTATCTACTCAGAATTGTTTACACTTGTCTGCATCCTGGTAATAAATTACGTGGGAATATCAAAAGCACAATAAGCATGGAATAATATTTAACGCAACTTATTCAATTTATATTCCAACATGAAATGAGGTAAATAAAGCCATTGTGCTGTATTAAGTAACATGAAATGAGGTAAATGAAGTCACTGTGCTGTATTAAGTAACTTTTTTTGCTTTGTTGACCTGTCACAAAAAAACACGTTTATGTCTAATGTCATTGAGTATTAGGGATGGTATGTAATCCAGAGACGTTACAGACAAAATATGCAACGTTGACGATATATAAGCCTGTATAAATTGCGTAATGGGTCTGACGTTGTTTCAGTTTCATGCAGGTGTGCTCGTTATACGAAATCATTGAACCATCCAGTGTCAATTTTTGGAAAAATTCATCAGAGAATATAAGTCAGATTTCGTCGCTTGGGGTTTTCAAATGATCTCAGCTTCCAAAATCTAATACTTTCAAAACTTTGGCATGGCGATAGAAAACTATTGATTACATACAGGACCGTCACAAGTTTCCGATGGACGAAACGGCGCCCCGGGCGAGCGTCGCCTTTTTTTATCCCAACATTCGGAAAAAAATACCGCAAACTCAGAGAAACGGCCCCCCCCCCAACTTGACACTCCGGGCGGTCGCCCGTATCGCCCGCCCCTTACGACGGCCCTGATTATACACGCAAAGCTGATGAATAAATGCAGTTCCCCACATCAGCATCGTTACAGAATATGTTCTAGTGACACTCCTGCCTATGTATTTGGAGATGGCGCCAAAACCAATGAACATTATTTGTTTTCATGTCGCAGGTATATGTTATTCAAAGACGCACATTATTACTTTAACTAAGCATATTTAATTTAAAGTTGAATTTATTATTAAGAGGAAATCCATAACTAAAAAAAAATTGGTTTTGTGGGTTTATTATTAAGAGGAAATCCATAACTAAAAAAAAATTGGTTTTGTGGGTTTTAGCGCCATTTTTTAGCACATGATAGACTATACATGGCGGCCAGTATATTTGTTGGAAGAAGAACCCGAGAAGACCCGGGAATAACCACCTACCCACGGGAAGCTACTGGCAAGCTTTCTCACATACACATATTGGTCGATCCGAGACTCGAACCTTGCGGACAGAGGTGAATTGTGAGTGATCTATAAAGTCGGCCCCGCTTCCCCCAGCCCCCCCCCCCCAAAAAAAAAAAAATAACAAAAGAGCAAAGTCAAATTATCGGTTTGGCAGTACAAAAATATATTAAGAGCAAGAAACGGTTCGATCCCAACAATGCTTGAATCTTTTCCTGTATTTATGAAATAGGTTCTAAATTCTTCTCTCTTCTATCTTCTTTTTTTTATCCTCTCCTATTATCTCCATTCATTATCGCCATCATAATATATAAATTAACACTGTACATATGCCAGCTATCTTAAATATTTTGTATTAGAAAGTATTATTTTCATGGCAAAGGCGATAATAAGTTGTTATAACTTTCTAGCCGATCCCAATTGCATTGTTTGTAGTAAAAATATGTTTAAATCAACGATATATACTAAAGTATATGACTACATACAATCACCTTAAAGAATGCACTGACTTGGATAATGCGTACATTACCATCATCTCAATTAGTAAAAAAGCTGTATGGTTGTGTGAAGTTTCACAACTGTTGTAGTACATATTGATAGCGCTAAGTATACCCCTGTTTACAAACAATTTCTAAATGACTTAGATATACTCATAGAATACAGTGGGTATAAAGTTTGATACTGTACAAACGCCATAAACTGAATATCACCTTGTCACGGGTACCCACCTCTCTCATGCATCTTCAACGGTTCAAATTGTGAGTGTGAATTACTGTATTCTTCCAGAGATTTTGTTATTGTATTCATGCCACTCTCTAATGCAGCTGTTTCACTGTTTATCCTTAATTCGATGGGTTTCAAGTACTGCTGTATTTTTAATTGATATATCACCCGCTCTTACTGGTTGCAATGGTTGTATGGCAAGTCATAACGATCTAAAATCTTATTCCTGTTGTTATCTATTTGTTTTGGCAACTCTGAGATTTTGTTAGTACTTTAATTGCACCTCTGTTGTTTTGTTGTCTGCTTCGTCTCTTCATGTTTTGATGTCTTGTACATTTTGTCAGACTCTAAACTAGTATGTATTTGAATAACAATACATTTCATTACAAATCTTATGTTAACTGCAATAATTTTCTTTTTGAGTCATGTGCTGCTTTCTAAATACAAAATATACCGTTGTTCTTTAAATACAGTACGATACTGCTTCTTGCAGGATACCTTTCACTAGCTCGATACCAGGTCCCACAGAGTCTCCCTAATATATTACCGTGGGCCAATGTAAGAAGCTTATCTGTCACCAGTTTCTTTTGGAACATCTCTTAACCAACTACAGCTTTCTCAGTAAAAAGTATCGTAGCGTCTTTCACTGTTGTAAAGGCTTTTTTTGCGGAGCCTGTTTACACCGTATATTAATGGTCACAATTGTCAGTACAAAGTGTGTAATATGTAGGTAAGTCACGACTTATCAAGTCTGCAGAGGGGAATATAATACCTGTATACATATGTTTAGAGCAGGAAATTAATATATTACTCCAATAAAGCTCGTGGCTATACAGTCCATTATACATCCAAAAATAGCACCTGTACCTCTATAATAAAGTATTACATCTTTAAGTAATAATATTCCTGTGTTTATATTTGTATGTGTTACCTATAGTAAAAGATTAATATACCTACCAACACTATCTCAGTAAGCAAAACTTTTTTATGCGACTGACTGTTGAGCTTTGATCCCCACTCCATTAAGGAGGACGGCTTTGACGAGTGTTGCCAGTGATTTCCATTAGCTAGATAGATGCAAAACATTTCAAGCCTTTTAACCTTTTCTCTTATTAAAGTTTGTAGATATTGAAGTAAAGCGTCTTGTAGATATTGAAGTAAAGCGTCTTGTAGATAATGAAGTAAAGCGTCTTGCTTCAACTAAATTTCGCAATTTCGATTTTAGGCAATGTTGGACTTTCGAAGGTAAAATATACATAAAATAAATATTCGGTGTGTGTATAAGTGTGTGTGAATTCAAAATAGATACATAGATGTGTGAAACGTTCAAGCAGGGATTCCTTCAATCACAGCTGCATCAATAACTGATTTTATTTGCTTTTTCAACTGTAATTGTTGGTACGCGATACAGACAATAACCAGAAATGAGTCCAGAAGAAATCGATGTCCCCGGCATTATGATACAATCATAACTTAATAACAGTTTGACAAGAAAAGTGAAAAGCAAACTTGGCTTATGTCTTCTTTATATTAAACATCATGTAACATTTCGTACCTTTCCAATAAGTCCTGTAAAAGTTATTGAGCGGTAACGAAATTCGTGACGTACAGGAACGACGAGTGCACATAGATAGACGAACAGATTTGGGTAACACTATATGCTTTCTTCATATAATATGGCGGGGACGTAGAAAACAGCATTAATGTTATTGAGTATATATATATATAGATATATATATATATATATATATATATATATATATATATATATATATATATATATATATACCAGAATAAACAAGATAACAATGTAACCTATTACAGTTCGTTACAAACAAAAGAAGGCGGAAGTGATGATCGAGTTCTGGGTCAAAATTGTGCAATGGAGACAGAAGTTTCAGTGATCCGAGTAGAAGGAGCCAAGAATAAGTATTTTGATCGGATTATTATAATAACTATAGGACAAATATGAACATATAAAAGACTTTTCCCACAGACTCCTTTGCCTGCATTTCTATATATTACAATGAACAAAGTTGTTTTTAATTACGTTGGAAAAGAACTTGTAAAGTCTTGCAACGGTATGGAGACATACTCCCAATGCTTGGTCTAAAACAATGCTTTTCAAGGCAAATGTACTTTAGTTTTGATAAACGCCCCGAATAACAGTCTAAAAGAAAGGGAAAAAAATATGTTCTCTCACTCTCTCTCTCTCTCTCTCTCTCCGTTCGCCAAGCAATTATACAGATAGGAGAAAGACAGCCTAACATTTGCGCTGAGAGAATCGCCTCAATGGAAATGTCTAGGACGTCACCAATCCACTCCTTTACATGGTTCAATTATCAACAACAAAAGAATCAAACTATATTGATCTATTAGGCCGTGTCTTCCTATTACTATTTTCGATGATTTGAGTGGATGTTTTGATCATTCATCATCTAATAATGAATCTATAAAAAAAAAAAAAACAGATTTACAATTAGGCAACCAAAAGATTTATGTTATTCTTTTTTTTTTAATTTTATTTTCTTTTTCACTATTTTTGTCACTTATCTTGTACTGTTTGTCGTGAATTTTGTGTCATTACTATTTTGCCAATTTGTTTTATGTTTCCCATTCCTTTATCGTATTTACAATCTATGAATATAATTGTATAACGTTGTCTGATTTATGATTAAAATTTTCAATAGTAATTTATACAAATTTATCTTGCAGTATGATACAATTGTCAAGATAATTCTTCCATATTCAGGACAATAATGTTCTATTCGATAAACATGTAATATTTAAGTGTAAAGAAGAGATCTGAATCTGACATTAATCAGGAATTATTGTTGTCAGAGAGAGGACTCTCAATAAAGTTTTCATTTTTAGTATAATATCATTGCAACACTTGTATTATAATTGGCGATACAATTGTCGACACTAATTAACTTTGTTAATTAAACTTTACTCTCGCTGCAATCAGCTAGCCATGTCGCTAAGCAGGAAATGGCACAGCGACTTAAAAACATGGCTATGTATTGCTTTTACTGGCTAAGAAGCCTAGTTTTACAGTGTCACCCTCAGGATTATGAAAGTGATTGATTTCATAAATTGAAATTACATACTGCTCAAACTGTTATTAAACAAATCAATCATGGCAGGTACATGTATGTAATTTTCTTAACATTTATGCTTTTACATATTATAGACGTTCTTTGCAGACAGCATTTTATTTCTATCGCTTGCGGTTTAGCTGTTACTTATGAAATGGTTGTAATTTAAATTTAGCGAGATGTCATTACAATTTAGCGATACATGTTTTTACTCAGTACAAACTATTACAATGAACAGATTGGTAAATAGCGTCAGCCAACATTTATATCACTTGTAAATAAAACGTCAAATTCTTCCTATAAACAAACTTGGAAATAGTGTACGTATGGAATATTTTGTCAACTGCATGCAGTGGCGTAGCGAGGCAAAGTGCCGCAAAGGGCCAACTACCAAAATTACGCCCCCACTATTTTCGTATTATTTATGATATATACGGTACTCTTACCAAATTGCCGCCCCCTAGAAAGTGCCGCCCGGGGCCACCGCCCCCTTCGCCCCCCCCCCCCTCCACTCGCTACGCCACTGACTGCATGATTCATTTTCACTTCTTTCGCTTTGTACCAATCCATACCCTGACATTCCCGTATCCTTAAAATAACAAAGATCACGAGTTTATCTAAGAAGTTTTTGACACGACAAATTGAGCCCGCTCATTGGTCGATTCGATCCAGGATGTGACTACTACAATTCATGGAAACATGTTTACGTTTGATTGTGTGGAAAGGAAGATGTTACAGTCTACCACAGCGATGTACTCCGTTTGTAAGATTGATACATAGATAAGGAAATATTTTAATTGTCGACGATTGCGTATATTATGAAATTTGAAACCAAGCATAAATCATAACTGATAAGATACCGCTCAGTTAATATCATTTGACGCTGTTACAGTCAAACTTTATATGCTGGTGTAGTCAGTAGCTTATATATGATTGTTCGTGTGTTTTGTTTTGTTTTTGTTTTTTTTTTTAATTCTCTTTTTTTTTCACTTTCATCTTTAAAATATAACTAAATTCTTTCCCATCAAACTGTCGAGATCAAAGTTTTAGAGAACTGCACGTCTTAGAAACGATGGTTATTGCAGCGAAGATAACCAAGCGAGTATGAACGTATGTATTTAATCAAAGTGACAACAGGAAGAGCATATGCAAAACTTTCTTTCCATTCCCGATTGCATTTTACGTATATCAATTAAATACAAAGGAACGATTAATATGATTATTAAGTTATTAAAACACATAGCAAGAAAGAATATTTAACCCATGTGACATTTTTTTTTTATCTCGATCCCAAATAAAAAATTCTGATGGAAGTGCAATAGTTACTTGGCTTGAATTCGATGGGTCTTTCCCCAAACAGAAAGAGAGAAAGTGACAGAGTTTTCAAAAGTTTCATCATGAAGTGTGATTTAAACAAAGCCTCACATCCATCCATAAATGCTGTATGTGTTATTTGTATTTGCGACTACATTTATAGATTCAATAGATTTTTGTGATTAGTTGTTTGATTATGGGGAATTGGTGTTGGTAAGATATTTTTTCAAACCGAGTCAGTAGGTACAGTCATCATACTGAATCGTGTTCACGGGATTTTAAGGTAGCCTGGGTTAGTTTCGTAAAAGTGTTATATAATTAGAGATAGGAATAATTATGTGCATTAGGTGTTTGGGGCATGTTTTGTGGTACGCAGCATGAAATACATATCTACGGCTTAAATCATACCAATGTGAAGAAAGAAAAGACATTCAAGTGTGAAATTATAGTATAGTTCGGTATTGATGTGAACTTAGGATCTATGTTGGGGTACTTTTTCCCCATCACTAGCGGCTTTTAGACTTCTGGGTTGTTACAATACATACATACACACATACATACACTTGCTAGTTTCATTCCCTGAGACGGAGTTCCGATTAGGAAGCAGAGAATAGCACACACCCGAGGAAACATTTGAATTACAATCAAGCTGCTAAAAGAGGATATTTGTATATTTTTTTTATAAATAATATGTTTAATTGTCACGACAACCATATGAAAGATTAGCTTAATATGTCAGCCTCAGTAAAGAAGGACATTGTTATTATTATTATTATTATTATTATTATTATTATTATTATTATCACGCTACTTGACAATTCGATTTGTCATTAGAGAATATGTGAATAGAGTGTATATTGAAAATTGCAACTTTGTCTCAAAAATTGTGTTTCTAGTGGAATTTTAGCTAATTGTGGGAGCATATACTATGTTTCAGTATTATAAAATGGAATGGTGACATGGTTTTACAGTGACGCCTTTATGATTCCAATTATTTACATGTTACACAGTAAATAGAATGTCACAAATTCTTACATTGCGAGAATGATATCTTACTTGCGTAATCAGAGAGCCACGTTGCGGACTTGTATGATAATAAATAAACTTCAATCAATCTCTGTCATAGACAATATTCACAAAACGCCGACCGGGGCATTAGGATAATTGATTTATCTGACCGATATATCGGTTTACTGCGCAGCGGTCAGTCATGTATCGAATGTACACTTACACACTCATATATGTGAAATATATGAAAAATATTGCGCCACATATGTGCATATAATGTTATGGTCGTGTTAGAATGCACTAAGACGTTAAATTGCCATAAACGATACAGAATAAAATGTCATGTAAACATCTGGAAGTTTATGATTGCCTTTGGCTTCGCATGCTACAGGCGTTTTATCTTAGGAGAGTTTTTCGGTGTCGTGTTTTACTCATCTACATGTTTATTTGTTCCAAGCGAATATAGGCTACCAAAATAAATACCACAATTGCCTTTTATTTTTCGACCACTAAATTTTGCAAAAGAAATACTAACGCCGAAAACAGGTTCCCTTTTGACCCATAGAGGTTCCGGGTTTTCCTTCGTTTTGTTGATATAGGATGCAGGCTCTCGCACGTTTCCTTTTTTTTTTTTAAAAACTCCGCAGAAAGGAAGAGTTGTCAAGTGAAACTGCGAAACTTTTTTTCCGAAACAGTGGCTCTCGCATAAATCGGTCGACAATCCACAGATTCCTAAGTCGACCTTTTAACTTGTACTAGATGAGGAAACAAATCTGACAAAGAGGAGCGAAATGTTACATCTGTTTTCTAACCTAGAACGATTTTTAAACATATTCATATCATATTTCCACCATTTGCAAGCAAACATTCAGCACACTTAAAATTCTCCATTAAGTTGAGTTTTACAAGAGATTTGCAGAAAGAGATCTCGGAACTTGCATACGTGTATTTGTGTGCGTTGGTGTTGTTGTGCGTATATGTATGTGCATGAGCCTTATACATTTACTCAGAAATTAAGTCTGCAGTTTGGTTTACATTTATTTTGAGTGGTTGTTTGGCGACTACCTTTGACAGTTAGACTAGCACAGGAGGTCCAGTGAGTAACTTGGGCTTCCAATGTACGGCCAACTTGGTTTAAGTGTTTATGTATATCTGCTACAGATGTAAATATCTCAAACTTGAGATGGCCGAGGGGTAATGAAAAGCATGCCAATTTGTTATAATGACAGTGAACTTAAATCATGCACAGGGCCCATATTGTTTGTTTGAGCCACCTTGTCAGAGGAAACATTCAAAATAGCCCTTGACTGTCGGAAATTAACATAATAAATGAGGGGTTGGGGATAGTGTTGGTTCAGTGTAAGATCTATCAGTTGTACAAGGAATTAACCTGAATACCTTAATTAAAATCTTACAAGAACGCTTTCATAAAAAATCATTGGTTAGTTTTTACTTGTATGTTTAATGTAGAATTATTCTCACTCTTCTGCAATCCTAGTCCAATGAAAATTCACCAGAAAACTGTCCAGTGAGACCTTACAGGAAATTTTACTCCATGATTTCATTAGAGTATAGATTGTACAGTGCAGTGTATTCACGCAGCTAAAAGCGGCATGATACTTATAGAAAAAAGTAAAGTTGCATATCTTGTTATAGATGAACTGAACCTCGATGTCACTTTTAATATTTATTGTCGGTGTTAAAAAATTGATTCACTGTATAGATGGAACCAGTCAAGTTATCAATATATTATATCATCGAATCTTAAAGGTACAGAAGGTCTATAAAGGTATGGTACGAATCTTAAAGGTACAGAAGGTCTATAAAGGTATGGTACGAATCTTAAAGGTACAGAAGGTCTATAAATGTATGGTACGAATCTTAAAGGTACAGAAGGTCTATAAAGGTACGGTACGAATCTTAAAGGTACAGAAGGTCTATAAAGGTATGGTAATATTAACAATCTTTATACCTTTCTAAAGTTAAAGTCCTAAATCAGAGATGTCTCTCTCTGAATTTCTGTCTATATGTATGTCTGTATGACTGTCTGTCTGTCAAGGATATTGTTTAATTTAATACGACTCAACACTTAGAAGTATCAAGCCGTACAATAGAACATTAAAACTAAAAATAGTTACTCCTTGAATGTTCGGTATCCAATTTTACCTTAGATTTACAAATAATATTATACATTTTATTCGAAAACAGTGTTGTTAGCCGGTAATATGGCTTTGCTGTGTTTTAGATTCTATATTCGAATTTAGTTTCTTTACCGTCTAGGCATATCTGGCCATACGACGGACTATATTCGGAATGTAGTTTCTTTAATCTCTAGGAAGATGTGGTTTCTTTACTGTCTAGGTATATCTGGCCAGTGGCGTACTAAGGGTAAATGGTGCCCGGGGCGACGATGATGGCCCAAAGGCCCAGAATACCAGGCCAGAATTTTTATCAGCTTTTTTGGCGCCCCAAGACCTCTGGCGCCCGGGACAACCGCCCCGTCAGCCCCCCCTCCCCCCCCCCCCCCCACGCGTTAGTACGCTACAGTATCTGGCCATACGACAGACTATATTCGGAATGTAGTTTCTTTACTGCCTAGGTAGATCTGGCCATACTACAGACTATATTCAGAATGTAGTTTCCTTACTGCCTAGGTAGATCTGGCCATACTACAGACTATATTCGGAATGTAGTTTTTTTACTGTCTAGGAAGATGTAGTTTCTTTACTGTCTAGGTATATCTGGCCATACGACAGACTATATTCGTAATGTAGTTTCTTTACTGTCTAGGTAGATCTGGCCATACGACAGACTATATTCGTAATGTAGTTTCTTTACTGTCTAGGAAGATGTAGTTTCTTTACTGTCTAGGTATATCTGGCCATACGACAGACTATATTCGTAATGTAGTTTCTTTACTGTCTAGGTAGATCTGGCCATACGACAGACTATATTCAGAATGTAGTTTCCTTACTGTCTAGGTAGATCTGGCCATACGACGGACTATATTCTGAATGTAGTTTCTTTACTGTCAATGAAGATATAGTTTCTTTACTGTCTAGGTAGGCCATATGACGGACTATATTCGGAATGTAGTTTCTTTACTGTTTAAGTAGATCTATCCCTTACGACAGACTATATTCGGAATGTAGTTTCTTCACTGTCTAGGAAGATGTAGTTTCTTTACTGTCTAGGTAGATCTGACCATACGACGGACTATATTCTGTAGTTTCTTTACTGTCTAGGTAGATCTAGCCCTACGACGGACTATATTCAGAATGTAGTTTCTTTACTGTCTAGGTAGATCTATCCCTACGACGGACTATATTCGGAATGTAGTTTCTTCACTGTCTAGGAAGATGTAGTTTCTTTAATGTCTAGGTAGATCTGGCCATACGACGGACTATATTCTGTAGTTTCATTACTGTCTAGGTAGATCTAGCCCTACGACGGACTATATTCGGAATGTAGTTTATTTACTGTTTAGGTAGATCTAGCCCAACGAAGGACTATATTCAAAATGAAGTTTTCTACCGTCTAGATAGATCTGTTCATACAACGGACTATATTCGGAATGTAGTTTTTTTGACCTGTCTAGGTAGATCTAGCCGTACGACGGACTATATTAGGAATGTATTTTTTTTGACTGTCTAGGTAGATCTAGCCCTACGACGGACTATATTCAGAATGTAGTTTCTTTACTGTCTAGGTATATCTAGCCATACGACGGACTATATTCAGAATGTAGTTTCTTTACTGTCTAGGAAGATGTAGTTTCTTTACTGTCTAGGTAGATCTAGCCATACGACGGACTATATTCGGAATGTAGTTTCTTTACTGTCTAGGTATATCTAGCCATACGACGGACTGGTAAGTGCATCTGACTAACGATGAAGTTGCATATTGTGCCCCAGCAATAAAAGCAAAATATGAAGGTTTTACGTAGCTACAAGTATCACGAGTAGGTAATTTGTGTTAGTAGGTAATTGTTGATCATCTCTCAAAATTCGCATGGACATTTGAAGGAATAGTCGATTCTTTTCATTTCCTATTAACATGGTGCCAAACTTACCATAGTAGTCCTTTATGATGGCATGGTAACGATGGCAAGAACGATCTTAATTTCTAGTACTTTAGTTGCCGATTGTCGGCATTTTAAATTATCCCACACATCCCCGCAGGAATTATCTGTATCTACTTTCATGTTAACATCATCCTACGTCAACACAACTGTATCGTCCAACTTTCTGATTTTGTGTGTTTCCTTTAATGGTGCTCCATGTTTCTCGCGACCTAACGCGCTTGTTTCGAGATAATGACGTCATAACCAGCGTTCTTCATGAGTGACAGCAAGTATTTAATAAGTAAAATCAGACAAAATGAGATTTAAACAGGTAATTTCATGTAATTTTTAAAAAAATCAGGATGAAAATCAATATTTTCACTAATGCCCTATTTGTTTCCGAAATTTTGGCCTTGAATTTTGTATTATATACTAAAGATAGACCCGCTGATCACATGTTGACTTTGTTTACATATCTTGAACAGGAAAACCCACTTTGGGAATTTATACAACGGCAAAGCCAAAGTAAATATTTGGTTTTAATCATGTGGGGTTTTTATACAACGTAAGAAAAATGTACACTGGAAATGTATATTCACTATAGACTTTTTCGTTTCGGTATTATTTCATAATAAACAAATTTTCTACATCAAAAGACATGTAATCTATTATAATAAAATGTGTATCCATTCACCAGTGTCTATTTTTAAATTTCTCTCTCCCTCTGTCTGTCTGTCTGTCTGTCTCTCTCTCTCTCGATTCATGTATTTATATGGTAAAGAACAAGCAAGCAGTAATGTAAGTGCACAAACTGCATATAGAATGAACGGGAACAAAATTTCATTTTTAAATTTTATTTTTTTTATTTCAAAAACACGGAGACGCTATGAACTAATGATATCCACACCTTGGCCTAACTGGCACATTCCGGTCATATGCCACGTGACTTTTTAGTCATTGTCACGAACCATGTATGCACTTCCGGAAATAAGTAAACTTACACACGCTCAGAAAAACGGTAATTCTGAACTAATGTACATGAATGCCAAAAAGTTTTCAACGATGATTAAATGAAGTAGATATAGTTAAACACTTTCCGTGGTTATTTGAACAGATTCTCACTACATTATAACGAACGCGTTAAAATTCCCGTTAAGGGCACGAAATATGGAGTTTCAAGGATATTGGATCAAAAGTTATGGGATATATTAGGCATGTGCAACTTCCTCTAGGGCGCGGGCCGGATAGCGATTTCTAAAGCCACTGCGTATGATGTGAAATATAACCGGAAAAAACCAGGTCGCGAGGCAGATACGTATGTTGCACATGCCTGGATATATCCACATGAAGAGTAAAATGCCTGAAGCTGTAAATTTTTACCATCTATAATTCTTCTAACATAAAATACTCTAGAAACACATAACAAAGACGCTGTTTGTAGCGAACGCATACACATTTTACAGATGTTTTATACACTGAATTTTAGATTAAATAAACGTACATTTGCATGACACTTTAAAAAAATCGACGAATAGATGAATATTACAAAATGAATTAAAAGAAGTATTCTTTGATTTATTCGCTGTGCATATATATAAGATGAATGGGAAAATTCAGCCCAGGTAACAACGAATGTCAACATGACATATATGTGATTGATGTAAAGGTACATATTGATATCGGTCTGTACTATGTACATGAAGTACACAGCAAAAGAGTCTAAAAAGAGAAACATTTGTCATCGTTGTTCCACGAATACGTGCATTATTACGTAGATATGTATCACAGTAAAGTTTTAAAAAAATACATAATTCTGTGATGAAACCCTGTAGAATTCGCAGCGAAAAACCATTTACCTAAGCGCCGAGCTCTGATGAGTGCGTGTTAAAAAGGGGTTTAACAGTAAATAATACGTGTCTGTCTGTAAAAACATTGCTATAGTTTAGTGAAAACATACATACATACATACATACATACATACATACATACATACATACATACATACATACATAAGAGGAAACATTCAAAAAAGTAGTCCAAAAAGTAGAAAACACAAACCCAGGATAGACATGAAAAACAATAATTACTGACTGAAATGTGCATAATATGATTCATCAAATAAAGGTCAGATTTTGCTAGTACAAAAATCATAAAGTCTGGAAAACTACACAGCGATGACTCTAGGTGTGGATGTGGAATCCAGCATTTTCCTGTATATTGCTGTTTATGTAAAAATTAACTAGTTAACTCGCCTAAAGCGGAGACCAACTGGCTTTTTAAAAACATATGTAATGTATAATCATAATTAAATAATAATTATGGCGTCCAGATGATCCGTTTTGTTTTGCATCAGTTTAATGACATATGTTTAAGTGATGAGATACTTCTTGTCATCAGCCTCATGTTTGAACCCTCAGGCGGAGAGGATGTGAGTGCAATTAAGAATGTTTAATTTCTGACCATAAAGATGCACAGTCCCTTCATAAAGTTAGTTTGACAATTTGTATGAGGTTTTGACAATTTTCATGATGCTTGCGTATCCTATGGACAGTTTGTATGAAGTGTTGACAATTTTCATGATGCTTGCGTGTCCTATGGACAGTTTGTATGAAGTGTTGACAATTTTCATGATGCTTGCGTGTCCTATGGACAGTTTGTATGAAGTATTGACAATTTTCATGATACTTGCATGTCCTATGGTTTAGTATGAGGTGGAGGAAAGTGCTTAAATCTTCATGTAGATAGTTTACTTCTCACCAATTATTCGTGTATTACATTCCTATTAAACACCATATGAAGTAAGTTCTCGTTCCTACATGATATAAAAACGAAGTATAATAAATCACTTCATTACAATCATAAAAAACATTTATAAGGTTCAAATAAACAAACAAACACACACCAAAAAAAAAATTAAAGATGTAAGCAAACAATACAGCCTAAACTCATGTGGAAAAAGTCAAGAACAGGCCGAATAAGCGGCAGAAATGAATTCGTACATAAAAAAATGTAAATAAACATGTAATAGGACTATCATGATACAATTCATCTATGTTATAAAAGATAATATTTGACTTCAAAATGCGTACATTATATCCATCGATACGTGTTGCATTATCCTGCGGACGTTATAAGTTACAACACCTCTGTTTGTAGAACATAACTGCACACTGCATGACAAAGTATGCTGCATACCGGACAAATAACTTGGAGTTTACTTTGTCGATTACACCCGCTGGTAACCTTTTACCTAGAAGATATTGCAGTTGCAGCTCATCTTCTGCATTGAATAACGTAATGTGCAGGCAGGGTGGAAAAGAGTTTCTTAAATTTGACATATTAGGACATGCAACACAAATATGACGAATTAAGGTATACATAATCAGACATCGAAAACACGTCGAGCTGTGTTTGAGGAACAGCAGCCCATAGTCTAGCTATATAAGTAAATACATTAGTGTCTTGTCTTATTTTAGCCGATTTCCAAACTGAGGCAGGTCGCAAGAATTCGTGTATCGAATAAAACCTGTCAAAATCTGTTTCATTAGGCATTCGAACTTTCGAAAGGCTATTTTGAAAACCAGCAATTCTCAACTTTACAATTTCTTTCCAATTTTGTTTATTTGGAATGTCAGAATGTTGCAAAGAATCAGCGAGATAATAAAGCAATCAAATTTCTTTACGTATCATATATATTTGAAATTAACCCGTAGCTTGATTTGCATCTGCCCAAAATGAAGCGAAATAACACAACGTTAAACACACGTTTTGTACGTACATCATTAAGCTTCAACATGATCTATAAAGCCCCCCCCCCCCAAACAAACTAACAAATAAATAAAAAAACAAAAAGTTTGGACTGCGTTGATATAAATCCTTGCATTCTAAGTGCAATGTCTGATTATGTATGTGTTGGAAAGCCTTGTAAATGTTTGGCAAAATACATCAGAGTTTTGTTATCTAATGAGGAAATCTCGCTTTGTGAAATATTAAACCATAATTCACTACCATAATACATTGAAGGAAATATTACCTTTTTGATCACACTGCAGCAACCAAAGGGTTTAAACCATTCGGTTTAATGCCAGTACCAAACAGACCGTGAAAAGAATTTGTCCCTTTCTTGCATGCTTCGACTATTGCGTCATGTGACGTAAGCTTTGAGTTAATCCGGTGTCCCAGATATTTTGCAGAATCCGCAACCGAAAAACATAACAACCCCATGTGCCATTTCATATTGACATTATTCTTATATTTAGGACCGAAAACAACAACATATGACATTAAACTCAAATCGCCACTTGTTACTGTTGGCGTATGCGATATAAATCAACTTTTGCAGATTGTTTGGATAAGTAGTCATAAGTGAAACATCATCAGCTAGTGTTGGATTTCCCACAGCTATGGATCCAATCTTCGTTCCAAATCCACACTTATCTAACTGGAGCAGTAAGTCATTTATTAATATTGTATACATCACAGTTGACAAAACAACTCCTTGGCCAATCGGAACCAATCCGATCAATACCCACTGACAAGGACTTTGTTCTCTAAATGTATGTACATATTCAGAAATATCAAAAGCAATTTACCCGTAATTCTCAACGTGAATAATTTAAAAAGTAACCCTTTGTGCCACACGGTATCAAATGGGTTTTTTGTATCAAGAAAAGCAGTAAAAACACGTGAACCCATGTTTACGTTATATTGTACTGTTTGCAACAGCAAGTGCAGCCTAAATTCTTCTGGTAACCGTGTCGCTGTGAACTAGAAATGTCAGAATTATTATCTTCAAGCCAAGTGACCAAACGTCCATGAATAATGTTCTCATCAGTTTTGTAGATAACAGGGAGTAAGAGTAACAGGCCTGTACCTTTCAAAGGAGTTCTTTTTTTTGTTGTTTCCTTTGTACAGTGGTATGAACTCTTTTTTAAAATATACAAGTATGTAAGACTGATCAATCATCTGAGTAAATAAAGTTGTCAGACACTCTATGAGGTAATCAATGCCATAGATCAAACGTTCATTAAAACACGAATATAAACCGATGCTTAAATCTTCTTGTGGATAGTTTACTTCTTACTAATTATACGTGTATTACATTCCTATTAAACACCATATGAAGTAAATTCTCTTTCCTATTCTTTCATGCCCTAACTTATGGATGGTTTACTCATATCAAAATTACAGCAGCATTAAGTTCCAATATAAGACCATAGAAAGTGCTTTGCTCTATCAAGTGCCCGTAATGGTAATTAGACCCAGCTGAATATGCGTTCGGTTTTACTGCCGAGTCCTTAGATATGTCTAAAATAAATTTTGAAGTCTGGCCTATTATTTATGAAACTTGTCGAGAAAAAGACTCATATTTCTATCTTGGACGGGCATAGAGTGTTAACCTTGTCTGTCCGTACGTCACACTTTAAGTTTTGCGTTTAGGTCATTGTTCAGGCATAGATTATAAATTGTATTTGGACCCAGAAGAAAGCTTTAAACAAATATGCTGAATATTTTGAAGGAGACAGGGGTTAAAATTGTATGTTTGTAGGTAGGTAGTTTAAGGACACGTCGGCACAATACTGGCTATACGGTGACGATTTTAGGTTAAGTTCTAATGTTAGAAAGATAAAGATTTGCTAAAAACAAAATAGGAAGAAAAACCCTTCCAAATAAGCGTAATGATGTAGTACACTATAAATCATAAATGATGTTAAGATTCTGTAAAAGGTATATAACATAAATAAAGCTAAAAAATATAAAATTCTTGAAATACAGGGTAAATGTTTTTATATAAACCGTATTCCCTCAAAAAGTCCAAGATTTTCTATGATGGTATCATAAAGTTTCCTAACTGGGTTCACATAAAATAAACTTGTATCTTTCTGTAATTTCTGAGGTAAAAATTGAGGCTGTATCAGGTTACCGGCTTGAGAGGTGTCGTGTGGTGTCTGCATCGAACCGTCTGTGTAGAGAGACGTATGGCCACGATAGGAGGGTCTGATTTCATTAAATTTACTCTGAAAATCGAGAGGATTGGTTGAGGACATTTTTACTTGGCAAATATAAAATATTATTTTACGTGGTTTTGATAACCAAGATGGTGCTTTGCATTGAGAACATAGAATAGTGTAATATTGGCATTAATCTTTTCTGCTTCTAGATGTGGACGAGTTCGTATGCCAAAAGATGGAATGAGCGTTTCTGAGCGTACAAAGTTTGGTATTTGGGCCTAAAGACGATATCATATGCGGTATTAGATGACTTAGAGGACAGTTTGGTAGTGTACTGAAAAGCCAGATTCGTGTGTTCGATCTGTGTTTGCCACGACTTGTATTTAAATTCAGGGCATTTTTACATTTATCCTTGAAGTATCTAATATGCGGAGGAAAGTTAGTGTACGGACAAAAATAAACCCGCGCAACAGGGATTTCTAAAGCTTCAGAGATATTTGATCTCGAAATTTTTAGTAAATTTTTAGTCTCAGTCTCGATAGTATGATGGATTCAAGAATGAGATCATGCAAATTTTGAGCTTGAGATCTTGTAGCAACCAATCACAAATGATTTTAATGGTAAGAAGTAACTTTTGGTTGGTCTAGAGTGGAAACGGAATTTCAAACTCAAGCTCAGTTATATAATCTCCAGGTTCGAACTAGAAAATTGTGACAAGCAGAATGACTTAAATTCAGTTAATAAAATAAATTCACTGTTTAAATTCGCGATTTGATGTGTCTATAGAGCACTTTCAAGAGCTTTTGTACAGGTATCGAAGGTGAACAAATACATTTCAAGAAAAATCTGCAACCTTTCACTTCAGAATCCACAAAAATCCACAATCTACAAACTCTAAAACTTAGCTGCTGGTAAAATAAATTTTTTAAGAACAGAAGCATAAGACAATTTCATATTCTCTCAAAAATATTAAACTTACATGCAGTCTAGAATTATGTACATGTACTTTAATATCACAATCTATTTGTAATTTATATCTAACAACCAAAGTCTGAAATATTTCCATTTATTGTCCAAAAAACGCTTAGATGACACCGTCGGTAATCAAATCTGGAACTTCAGGAAGCCATAGCGAGTACTTTGACTTGTGTGTAATTAATAGTTCCACCATGTCAATCAACCTTACCTAGCATCTCCTTATTTCTATACCAATGAAAGTCCCACAAAGTCCCACAAAGTAAACTAAATGATGAGAATATATAGTAACTTTGATCTCGGGTAACTTAACAAGTATTGATTGGAATTAGCTCAAATTTTGAACGTAATTTTTTTTCATTAAAAGCAATACACCTGAAAAAATTACAATTTTGTGCAATTAGCAAATATTCTCCTATGGAAATGAGGATGGGTAAATTGTGTAACTATTAATTAGTATAGGCATTGAAAAGACATTGACTTGAATGAATTATCTACACCCTAGTTTTTACATTAATAACGTGTCGTTATTGGCAAGATAGCATGAGAAATTCACGATCTCATGTGTCAAACCAGTGGTCGGAAAAGAATATAAAAAAAGGATCAATGTGACTTTTACCGTAACTGTCAGATAAAATATACTTACCTCGTGGGAAATTCATAATTCCACAAAAGAACTGGGAACAAAGCTGTTATATCACTACTGTTTCTTGTATCAAAATATCAAAGTGAATAATATTTACAGACATATAATTCCTATAATCCACGATGTTGCGAAATAAAAAAAACGTGTTTTCATCTTTAAAATCGTTCTCCAAGATTAATCAAAACGCTGAAAAGCAAGCGCTGTCTTGTGTGATGTATATGTGAGTGCCCGTTCAGGTGTCATATGGCGGACTGTCAGCATGAATGATATATTAACACGGAAGGTTCATATGGCCCCGGGCGAAAAGCGCCACAACTCCCCCTATGTATATTTAGGACATACTGTAGAGGAGCCAGAAAATGTGTCTGCTTAGGTGTGGGAGAGAGAGAGAAACATAACACAAAGGGACGAATCTATGACTGTATGGGTTATCTGTTATCTTTTTATTGTGATGACGCAAGAGATACATCTCACAGTGACAAAACTGAACATGGAAAAATGATTGCAAGTACTTTTCACAGATGAAATTATGTGTCCCTGTACGACATATGGAGAGGGGGTTATGGTATAGCTGTACACCGAACGAACAACTGTGATACTTTGATGTTTCGTTTTTGAATAAAGAACAATGACAACAAAGGGGCGTTATCTATCATTATTTCTGTAAACGAACATCCGTTAATTCAAAGTAGTTCAAGCTAGTTGGAGAATGTAAAGGCTGTCTTCAAATAAGAATATGCTATTCATTATCATAACTGAATAACCAGTCGTCATATCTGATGTCACTGCCCAGTAAAAGCATTTGTAGTTACCGTAATTATCATAACCGAATGACCAATCGTCATATCTGATGTCATTGCCCAGTAAAAACATGTGTAGTGATAGTAATTATCATTACCGAATAACCAATCGTCATATCTGAGGTCACTGCGAAGTAAAAACATTTATAGTAACAGTAATTATCATAGCCAAATGACCAATCGTCATATCTGATGTCACCGCCAGTAAAAGCATTTGTTGTTACAGTAATTAGTATAACGGAATGACCAATCGTCATATCTGATGTCACCGCCAGTAAAAGCATTTGTTGTTACAGTAATTAGTATAACGGAATGACCAATCGTCATATCTGATGTCATTGCCCAGTAAAAGCATGTGAAGTTACAGTAATTATCATAAATGAATGACCAATCGTCATATCTTATGTCACAGCCCAGTAAAAGCATGTGTAAATACAGTAATACAGTAATTATTAAATATGAATGACCAATCGTCATATCTTATGTCACTGCCCAGTAAAAGCATGTGTAGTTATAGTAATTATTAAATATGAATGACCAATCGTCTTATCTGATGTCACTGCCCAGTAAAAGCATGTGTAGTTACAGTAATTATCGTTAACGAATGACCAATCGTCATATATAATGTCACTGCCCAGTAAAAACATGTGTAGTTACAGTAAAACTTAGATAACTCTAACAACAATCACTCGAATACCCGGCATGACTTGAACAGTCCCTGTGTACAGCATTCTCTTATCTACAACCTCGAAAAACTCGAAACTTTCGAAAATTGGGACACAAGGTTTGGCATAGCAGCGCATCGAGTTTTTAAACTTATTTTGTATTTCATACATATATATATATATATATATATATATATATATATATATATATATATATATATATATATATATATATATATTTACATAGCTTTGTATCGAGTATTCTTCTAAATTAGGTTTAATTATTTAAAGTACTTAATACGACATACTGGTTTTATTCGAGTTTTAAAAAGCAATTGAAGTTAATTATTTTGGTGTGCTTTAGCTTAGAAGTATTGGAAAATTACTTGCCTCTGACTTCAAAGGAATGACGTAGAAAAATTGATAAAAAATACATACCTTTTAATGTATAATATAAAATTATGGACTTTGTTGTTATTTATACACTTGTAAAGTGCACTGTGACAAAATTCTAGTGTAAAGAAGATTTTAAAAAAAATTTATTTACTTTTGTTTCGACTTAGGCCGAATGTAAATGTTGGTGCGTGTGTGGTCGATCCGGGCACAGTCGGAGAGAAACAAACCAGCATGTGTGTCCTCGAAAGCAAGCGATAATCAGAAGCACATGAACAATTTTATTACCGGGAAGAGAATAATTTCATTTGGACATTGCACAAATAATCAACATGCTAATTCCCTCAATTAACAGCGAAGATCATTCTTAGCTCAGGTGAACTATACACATAAATTCTCCACTTACTTGTTCTCAAGGCTGCACATGGTCTCGTTAATTTCAGAGTGCTCCCAGACCTCCTTATACATAGGCATTAACATTTTCATTTGCCCTAAATCAAGAAAAGAAGCTTATACCTTCTTTAGATAATAGGAAATGAAAAGAAAGAAAGACAAAAGAAAGAAAGAAGCAGATATAAGAAGAGAGAGAGAGAGAGAGAGAGAGAGAGAGAGAGAGAGAGAGAGAGAGAGAGAGAACAAAGCTTATGAGTGGAACTATTCGTATACTGTATTGCAAAGTTTAAGATCGTTGATATAACTTTTCATCAATGAGCATCCACCGACACGTATGCGACCATTTTACTGACTTTATCCTAGTATTTTTTTTATTTTTTATTTATTTTTTTTGCTTTGGGGGGGGGGGGGCTATTGTACAGTTATATTAAAAATAATTATATAATCCTATGCGCTTTGAAAATGTCATATCTCTTAATAAGCTTTTATTTACAATTTTTCAGTTCTATCCATGGAATAAAATCAGGTAATGAAAGTCTATTGTTTATTAATCACTGCCAGCATGTAGGTCCGTAGGCTTTACCTTCGTGGGATCTTTGCTAATGTTGAGTCAATCCACACTACATGAGAGTGAATTTGTTAATTGGGGATTCGTCGGTTGTGTAAGTAAAAGAAAGTTTGTTACTTTATCAGACCTATTGAAAGCTAACATGTCTTCCACTGAACTTTATGTGTCAAAATCCTCCCAAAAATACGCCAAGAAACCGTTTAAGGTATCAGACCACTAATTATTGTATATCCAGAGAACGAGTCTACTTGTGGGATAATTAAAAATAGGGTATTCAATATTTTGAGATGCACCCATTGGGTTGTAAATAAATTTAATTTTCTTCCATGATACATTTCATAAACTTCAATTTTTGTACTAAAGTTGAGAACAAAATATTTACTTTTATTTTGATATCCTATATTTTATTTCCTACTGCTAAAATAGCATATGGACTTTTGGTGCTATGCTATGTTATTAGATGCAGACCAGGGAGTCCCCCTGTTTAACAGCACGAGGCTCAAAAATTGTTGAAAAAAATTCTCTAACGCTCTTAAATGGAAGCATATGTGGTTTGTATGCCAGTCTAATGCATAAATTATTTATATTTTTAATTAGTGGTCCGATCCTTTAAATGACCACGGATGGGAAGTAGTCATCAATATAATTAATGTCATATTCAAACTTGGAAACAGTAGTTAACTCTATAATGGGGCAGAAGTGGCCTATTCAGACAGCTGTTTAAAAGCGTTTTATTTTCCGAACTATTTTTCATAGACCTTAAGAAATTGTCTGTTTATAAGAAATTATTTCTTTCTGAATGTGACTGCTCAACAAGAGTAAAAAAAAATTTTCTCGCCAGATTGCATGATGACTGAGTATGTTCTACGTATGAAATAGATCCCATATGGTCTATTAATTACTGGACTTAAAAGTACATAATATCCCATAGGGTCTATTAATTACTGGACTTAAAAGTACATAATATCCCATAGGGTCTATTAATTACTGGACTTAAAAGTACATAATATCCCATAGGGTCTATTAATTACTGGACTTAAAAGTACATAATATCCCATATGGTCTATTAATTACTGGACTTAAAAGTACATAATATCCCATAGGGTCTATTAATTACTGGACTTAAAAGTACATAATATCCCTTAGGGTCTATTAATTACTGGACTTAAAAGTACATAATCATTCTTAATAAAATAAGTTATTGAAAAAAAGTCATGGATGTCAAGAATACAAAAAGTCACTTATGATTAGCGTAATTTTAATGTTATTCCAGCATGAAGACCTACTTGGTCGTTTGCGCTTTGTTTGTATGAAAATTAAAACAAATTCTGAATGAATTTGATTTTAAATTATTCCTCAATATGCAAGCGTGATCAACAAAAATCATCTTGGAATTTTACATACGTGCTAACCGATTTAAAGTTTTACATCGTTTGTGGGTTGTGATGTTTAATTTTCATTTGTTGGTTGAATTTTTCTGTCGTTTTAAAAAGATCAAACCAAAGATAAAATATTAATAAGGATTATTGTCGTGTTGTACTAGCTTTTGTTGTTGTTGTTGATGTTATTATTATTAATATTATTATTATTAGTAGTAGTAGTATATTCCCCTTCCCCTCCTTTTCTTACTGCTGCTACTACTACCACTACAACTATTACTGCTACTGTTTACAGATAGTCACATAAATTGACCTTCACGCAGTAACATACCCAATGCTAATGCCGAGCGGTTGTTGAATGTTGTAACGTAATGATAGCAAACTGTGCAACTGTGTAGAGAGATAGAGTAATGATAGCAAACTGCAACTGTGTAGAGATAAAGTAATGATAGCAAACTGTGCAATGTGTAGAGATAGAGTAATGATAGCAAACTGTGCAACTGTTTAGAGATAGAGTAAAGATAGCAAATTGTGCAACTGTGTAGAGATAGAGTAATGATAGCAAATTGTGCAACTGTGTAGAGATAGAGTAAAGATAGCAAATTGTGCAACTGTGTAGAGATAGAGTAAAGATAGCAAATTGTGCAACTGTGTAGAGAGAGATAGAAAGAGACAGAGTAAAGATAGCAAATTGTGCAACTGTTTAGAGAGAGAGAGATAGAGATATAGTAAAGATAGCAAATTGTGCAACTGTTTAGAGAGAGAGAGATTGAGATATAGTAAAGATAGCAAATCGTGCAACTGTTTAGAGATAGAGAGAGAGAGAGAGAGAGAGAGAGACAGAGTAAAGATAGCAAATTGTGCAACTGTGTGTGTGTAGAGAGAGAGAGAGAGAGAGAGATAGCAAATTGTGCAACTGTGTAGAGAGAGATAGAGAGATAGACAGAGTAAAGATAGCAAATTGTGCAACTGTGTAGAGATAGAGTAATGATAGCAAACTGTGCAATGTGTGTAGAGAGAGATATAGAGATAGAGTAAAGATAGCAAATTGTGCAACTGTTTAGAGATAGAGTAATGATAGCAAACTGTGCAATGTGTGTAGAGAGAGATATAGAGATAGAGTAAAGACAGCAAATTGTGCAACTGTTTAGAGATAGAGTAATGATAGCAAACTGTGCAATGTGTGTAGAGAGATATAGAGATAGAGTAAAAAAGATAGCAAAATGTGCAACTGTGTAGAGATAGAGTAATGATAGCAAACTGTGCAATGTGTGTAGAGAGAGAGAGATAGAGATATAGTAAAGATAGCAAAATGTGCAACTGTGTAGAGAGAGATAGAGTAATGATAGAAAACCGTGCAACTGTGGAGTGAGAGAGAGTAATGATAGCAAACTGTGTGGAGAGAGAGAGAGAGAGAGAGAGAAAGAGAGAGAGAGAGAGAGAGTAATGATAGCAAACTGTGTGGAGAGAGAGAGAGAAAGAGAGATAGAGAGTAATGATAGAGCAAACTGTGTGGAGAGAGAGAGAGTAATGATAGAGCAAACTGTGTGGAGAGAGAGAGAGAGAGAGAGATAGAGAGAGAGAGAGAGTAATGATAGAGCAAACTGTGTGGAGAGAGAGAGTAATGATAGCAAACTGTGTGTGTGGAGAGAGAGAGAGAGAGAGTAATGATAGCAAACTGTGTGTGTGGAGAGAGAGAGAGAGAGAGAGAGAGAGAGAGAGAGAGAGATAGAGAGAGAGAGAGAGAGAGAGAGTAATGATAGCAAACTGTGCAACTGTGTAGAGATAACCTCTGTCTAAAGGACGGCTATTCGTTATTCCCGAATGGCATTTTGTTTTTATTATTTGTCGCTCTTAATACGTGAGTTTAAAATTATATCTTACAAAATCTCTGCATAAACGGTTCATTGAAAATACAGGTTTTAGCAAAGGAAAGGGGATAAATCTTTATTTATAAATCCGATATATTATCCAGTATATAACACCCTTTAATCTTATATTTATTTTCATGTTATGTTTCTTTTTTATTTCTTTCCATGCTTGGCTTTGAGCATTTCATTTTTACTCTGCGGGGAGCTTGTCTTTATATCGTATATTCATTTTCCAATTCCCATAATAAGCTAAATTTATTTACCGATTTAGAGGTCTTCAATATTTATATAAAATTCTTTTGATGAAATAAACAAAAAATCTTATGCAAGAACTATTTTATTGCTGTTAAAATTTGATTCAATATTTTAATAAGAACAAAGAGGAAAATGCGTGACTAAGTAAATGATAATTATATATTTTTACTGAAATGTTGTCCAATATTCTTACAAGGTTACAAAGGCAAAGGTTTTGAAGCAAGAGGTTCTTGACAAGAATTCTGGGGATAAATGCACACAATGGATTATCGCACAGGTTTTTGCAGTTGTGTTATTGCTAAAGTGTCATGTACTTTCTATCTAATGATTCGCAGATTACGTTTCTTTAGAGTAATTTTGACAAACGCTATTTCACCCTTTGGTTTGAAGTGGTTCTGTCGAGCAAGCTTGGATCGGTGCGCTATAGAACTGACAAGTTTGTGCTTGTAGGACAAGCTGAACTTATATATATATATATATATACTCCATCGTCCATAAAGTATTCCAGAGCAGTTCCACTCATCAGTTCTGTGTCCCAATTAACTCTTTGTTGTTTATTTATTTATTGGATACACACTGTGCTTCGTTTCGTGTTTCGTGAATATCTGAATATCTTCTATTCAATTGATAACTTTTATTATAATCTGAAGTTTTCTGCTTTTTTGCGTTTGAAATTGAGTTTTCTAGGATTATCGCCCTGTTTGTATTCAGTAGCCTCGAGTAACCGCATTTCGTGGACTTTACGTGAATTTTATCGCGTTCGTTATAATATTATGACAATCTATTCAAATACACCATAAAAAAATGTTAAACTATATCGACTTCATTTAATCAGCGTGAACAAAATTTGGCATTCATGTACATAAGTTCATAATTACCGTTTTTCCGAGCGTGTATATGTTTACTTATTTCAGGAAGTGACATCCATGGTTCGTGACACTGACTAAAAAGTCACGTGGCATGTGACCGGACCGTGCCAGTTAGACCAAGGTATGGATATTATTAGTTTATAGCGTCTCCGTTAATTCTATATGCAGTTTGTGCACTTACATTACTGCTTGCTTGTTCTTTACCATATAGATACATGACTCAATAGACTGAGAGAGAGAGAGACAGACAGACAGACAGAGAGACAGAGGGAGAGAGAAATTTAAAAATAGACACTGGTGAGTGAATACACAATTTTTTTATAATAGATTCAATGTTTTTTGTGTCTAGAATATATGTTTATTATTAAATAATACTAATACGAAAAAGTCCGCAGTGAATATACATTTCGAATGTAAATTTTTCTTACGTTGTCTAAGAACTCCACATGATTAAAACCAAATATTTACATTGGCTAACCAGTTGTAGAAATTCCCAAAGTGGATTATCCTGTTCAAAATATGTAAACAAAGCCAAGATGTGATCGGCGGCGCTGTCAGCATATAATAGAAAATTCAAGGTCAAAAAGTCGGAAACAAAAACACATTAGTGAAAACATAGATTTTCATTATGATTTTTTAAAATTACATGAAATTACCTTTTTGAATCGCAGTTTGTATTCTTTCGCTTCTGAAGAACGCTAGTGACACAGATGATTATCTCTCATTATCTCGAAAAAAAGCGCGTTATATTGCGAGAAACATGGCGCACGATTGAAGGAGTCCTACGACAACTGGCCGTTGGACGATATTTAATTGTTGTTAGTTTTGTGACTGAATTACTATTCTTAGGAACACGCAGCTGAAGATTGATTGACAGACCATTGACCAGTAGCGACTGATTTTCATATTAATTTCATATTACTTATTCTTGTTTACTGAAACGTAGTTTGTTACGGTAGAAGTATTGCAAAAAAGTGGTTGTCTTCTCGAAAATACAGAGTATATCAAATGCAGTAACTTTCAGAAAGTTTGATAGAAAGTAAAATATTTTAAATCATATCTTAACCTTGTTCTTATAATTCACTAAAGGGGGGTGGGGGTGATAATCATGAAATTTGATTGTTATTGACGAAACTCCATCAGAACATCACCAGGCCATTTCCGTCAAGTCGAGAAATAAGTTCGGATTCGATGGGTTTGGTGATTCTCCTTCGGCAAATTACATTCGAGGTTTCTTTCTCGACTTGACGGACCTTTTGTAAGAATAGAATATTGACATATACCAAACATGACTTTAGCATGAGACACACGTGCATAACACTGTTAATTGTCATGTTCAAAACTTTGTCAGAAACATAAATAGTAGAGGACAAATCTACAGTTGTTCACTCAATTTCTTTGAAGCCTTTAATACCGTGAAAGCATCAGATTAAGCCAATTCTTTGTTGGATATATCATGCCTGGCTAGGCCAATGACGTCTTGCAAAACTACTTGCGGAAAATCCTCGAAGCAATTCGATCCAGTATTTAGAAAAAGCAGCTTCATAATGAAAAGTGAAAATCAAAAGATAGTTGTCAATAAGAATTCGATTATGTTGTCAATATGAATTTGATTATGTTGTCAATAAGAATTTGATTAGGTTGCCTTTTGTAAACAATAGATAGGACGAAGCATTATAGGTGTAGATGGTTCATTTTTAAATATACGCAAACTTCAAAGCACGAAGCGCCGAGGTGGGCGGTGGGGGAGGGGTGACGGTGGTAGCTCCAATCCTGCTCGGGGTGGGGGGTGGGGGTGTTGGTCTGTGTAGCCTTCCTCAGGAAAATTTTGAAAAAATGAGAGGTAATGGTGCATTCTGAATGGACACGAGCTGGTACGTTTCCTGCTTCGGGAGTCGCGATTTACTATACGATTTTATCTTTTGGGATAGGAGTGGGGGATTCGGGGTAGTTCTAGATCTATGTGTACGCAGCTGCGTATTTACTTATAGGTAGCTACGCCATTGAGCATGGCATGCAAATTAGCGGTTCCAGCGATCTAAAAAATGGAAATACATGTATAATGAAAAAACCACAAGAACTGGTAATACTATCAGCAAGAATGTACTTTATATACACAGTAAAAAAAGTAACAGTTGTAAACAGGTTACCATTTGCAGTGATCGTGCATTATTCTGGGATAAGAAAAAGAGGGTACATAGAATAACAAGATATCCGTGACACGTGACATTTCTATTTTACCGTTATTTTATTAAAGTTTAAAGTTTTAACGTGAGGCTGTTTGATTGGTCGTTTTTAAGTTGACTGCAGCTGGTGTCATATCAAATCACTGGATTTAGAACTTTTGTCGTTTTGCAGATTAGAACTTAGTTATCTTCGCGACTTGGATTCGCCAAACTTATATATTAAATTTGGCACTAAGAGGTTCTTTTGCATGCTTCAATGTTTGATGTGCTCATCCATGTGTATTACCTGCATACTTGTTTGTATTGGCTGGGGCAGGTAATAGATTTAACCGAGCAAATAACATCAAGGAATTCGAGAAGCTTTTTGGAATAAAGTTCCCACATGTTTAGTATGTCCATCAAATTCGGTTGACGCAATTGGAAAATCACTCTGTCCGAATTAAGTTAACAGAGGGTAAAATTTGACAAAAATCGAATTGATTAGGACTGCCATTTTGTTAAACATCCACCTTCTGTTCTGTACACACTGAAAAGTTCTGGTCCTTTAATTTTTGAAATTTTGCTACATGAAAGAAAGGTAAATCCCCCCCCCCCCTCTCTCTCTCTCTCTTACACACACACATGCTTTTATAATTATTTATCTAATAGTTTGGGTGGTATAAAATTGTGGTTAAAGCTATTTGTGTCACAAAATAACATACAAGAGAATAAAAATGTTAATTTATCGATTTCAAACCTAAATAGATGTCTTGCAATGTCTTGAAAAGATGAGGATAACATTGTCATGCGAGGGGTATTTGAAAAGTTCTGGATATTTTATAACTTTGTGGTTTCTTTGAACCTATCAATAAATTTAATGCCGATCTATGGACAATGATTTGCAGCCGCATGTGGAGCACACCGGACATTTGTAGATATATGCGTGTGACATAACATAGAAAAATGACAGTGACGTAAAAATGTCGGAGAAATATAACAATTCTGCTACCGAGCAAAGAGCATACTGTAAAATCTGGGCACTCTTATGGTATTCTCTGACTGATATCAAGGCTGACTTGGATAAAGTGTACGGATGCAGTTCTCTGTCATATCCTACAATTTTGAGATGGTTTCATCTTTTTAAAGATGGTCGCAAATCCATGGGAGATGACCCATGTTATGGAAGACCCTTTGTTTGCGATCGGTGAGCGGGAAGTGGCAGCTGTGAATGAGGGAATTGATGAAGACGCTCGATACACAGTGAAAGATTTTTCTATTATCACGAGCATTAATTCGTCAGCTGTTTTAAAAAAAAAATATATTGAAGAATCATTTTTGAAGCTCAAAAAGGTTTGTGCAAGATGGATCCTGCATTTGTTGACGGCTAATCAAAAACAGGCTCGGATTGAAATCGCCATACAACTCCTTGCCAAATACGAAAAGAGTTACCAGAGTCGTTTGAATGAGATTGTTAGAGGTGACGAAACGAAATTTCTACACGCGGACGTCAAAGAAGACACATAAGTAGTTAGAATCTGAGTATGTGATACGGAAATACAGATTGAACAGCTATATCGAACGCCAGATAAAGCAGGTAAGATTAAATAGGTATGTAACAAAAGCCGTGAACACAAGTTCATTCATACATTTCTTAGCACTACATGCGACATTGCAAATATCGTAAATATTTAAATGCATCTTAAACAGTATGTATAATTATATATTTAAATATACAATATAAAAAATGTAAGCAATACTTTAAATAGTTAAAAGTCATACAAAAAAGAAGTCTGGGATAAAAAGGAGCAGATGCAACGTATTGGCAAACTTAAGAATTATTCAAATACATGCCATATATAAAAATAGTTCAACCACACACACACACACACACACACACACACACAGCAAAATACAATTATTTTGTTGAATACAGTAGAGTTCCTGTGCAAAAAGCTATGTAAACAATGACACCAAGCATTCGATTTTTTCTTACAAACGTATGTAAACAAAGACGCATCTTTTCTATAGCAGGATAAATTACGTAATATTTAATATTACTTATGAGTCTCATGGTCAGAGGAATATCACAAATATATTAAACTATAAGAATATACATTAAAATTCGTCTACATTTTCACAAAAGATTGTACTGATTCATTAATTAAAGCAGGAGACTTGATGAGCGCGATAGCATGACGAATTCACGGGTAGTTAGAAACACACTGCTACTTAGTTGTGGGATTATTCATAAACACAAGCCAGTTTCTTTAGCTATTGGAACTATTTTAGCCCTGGAAAATATATTAGTTTTCGATTGGAAGAAAATATATCGGTATTATCAATAAATCTACTATTTTGACTCTTATAACTACTGTATGTTTGAAAATTACTGCTTGCAAATAAATTGAAAAGTGCGACAGCTGCAGAAATATAAAACTTGCAAATGGAATGGAAAAGCGCAACAATGTTTATCGCAGATGTATACGGTGCGCATGTGCACATAAGAGTGATCGTGTGTATTCAATGGCTTATTTTTACATATCGGAAATGACGTTAGCTGATGAATAACTTTATAACTAGGGCGTAGCGATCGATAAATATGAAGTATGTCAGTTGGAGGAAAGTGATTGGTAATCATTATCCATCTTATTACTTTTTCAACCACTATCTATTTCAACTACTTCATCTATTGTAAATGTAGTCTGGCAAATAGACGGAAGCTGTAAAGTGTGACAGTTGCAAAAAACAATAACAACAACAATAACAGCAACAACAAAAAAAGAAAAAAAAAAGAAAAAAAAAGAAAATAGAAGAGACAGAAAAACGTCAATCAGCTTATCAAAGCTGTCAACAGTACGCATATAAACGCAAATGATTCGTGTTTATTCGTTGGTGTATTATTACATATCGGAAGACATTGACGATGAAATTTATATATATATATATATATATATATATATATATATATATATATATATATTTGTGTGTGTGCATGTGTGTGTATGTGTGGTTTGACAAACATTGCTAAAAATTATGTGGAAGAAAACTCAGAGGACATACAATATGAAATTAAGAATCACAAGAATAAATATATATAACTCAGAGATAAAGAAACTAAAGAGGAATTAAGTACACTATTAAAAGAGGAAACTACAGAAGAGGGTAAAGGTGCCATTGTCACGAGATTGTGTGTACTAAAAGATCTTTCTATAGTATATGAATGAAAATGTACACGAGTTTCGTTGCCGCGCACAGCGTTACAGGGGGTGGGGTGGGGTGGGGTGTTTTTTCAGCTTTAGCTATTTCAAATAATGAGTTTGATTCACCCACTGATGCACGTACACAGTGCTGGCGGTGAGAAACTCGATTACTTCGAGTTCTCTGGCTGTGGATTTGACCACAATAAGGGTACTTAGAGCCCAAATTCTCTGTATCGTCACAATACAAATGAGTCTTGTCAGGAAGCTGTGCAATTTACGGAGCAATCTTCAGCTGTAGAGATATGCGAAAATGAAAATGTGTTCTGTTCTGCTCTCCGTTTAATGTGAAAGAATTGTTTTATATACTAGATGTTTCGGAATGAATTCCCAATTTTTACAGAGAGTCAGACCTATGTCACATAACGCCATGTTATTGGATAGAATATATTCTGTTTCAAGTTAGCCATTTTTATAGCTGAACAGACAAGTTGAATTCAATTATATCTGGCATGCATTTAATGATGAGTGTTCCAGTTCTTATAATACAGTGCGATAATTCTTGCAGAGACAGGTTCATGTACGAATATGGTTATTATAATAATAATCTCGTACAGTCGTTCTTATGAAATAATTGAATGCGTAACGAAGTCAGTTTATGTGTGTCATTGTATTCGTACTTAATCGTGTCTCATGCATTACACGACTCAGTCGTTGTATTTTTAGCTGTTCACGGGGAGTCATCGAACTCAGGGGTTTTGTGCGTTTGTTGCGAAGGACATAATTGGGTTATTCAGTGTGAGAGGACAATGGTTCTGGACCAAGATGGTCAGCGGGATAAACTGGCTCTCGAGGGATTTTTCAGCAGGCTTGGAAGAGGAGACCACTGAACAGGAGCTGTGTAATCGGAAAGATCTCGTAATTGTCGCCAAGATGCCACGAGATAAATAACATTATACGTTCCATTTTTGAATCAATCTAATTCAATGTCAGTATATGTGTGAAAATCAATCGTACATCCATCATACCTGTTGATGGACCATATATCAATCATGTTTGTTTATAAATTCTATACGTTCATCATATCTTGTTGATAGATCCACATGTCAACAATATTTGTTTATAATTCCATATATTAATCATATTTGGTGATAGTTCCTTACGTTGATAATATCTGTTGATATACGGGATCATTTGTGTTAATTTCTTGAAATCCCATGCTTTGATCGGTTCCATTTAGGAACGATATCATTTTCTTATATCCATTGTTGAACTTTGTGCGCATCATTTTTAAAAAATCTCTATTATCGGACTTATTGCGCATGAGTAAGGTGTCAGAGTCATTCATCTTATATATGCATGATAAATAAACATCTCATTCGCGTAATTGTGTTCAGTGTCTTCTCTGGATCCCATCTCATCCGGCTTCATCCTGTTACAGCTATAGTTTATGATTTAATTGAAGTATGAAAATTTGTGACAAATAATGGACTTAATAACTTGATAACTATACTTTAAGAGTTGTCAGTTATGACTCTGTTAATAGATACAGAGCACAGTATGATATGAAATTCTGGCAACATCAATTAAACTGGTCAATATTGTGGAACATCTTATTGGCATTTAATAGATCAAAGTGTACCAACCTTGGTAAAATCTATATACAGGTTTCCAGTATTTACCAGGTAGTTTCAACCTAGCATCTGATTTGATATTTTGATTTTAATGCCTGTAAAATTCTATCTCTCGCCATGTGAAGTAATCTTAAACTATCGCCACTGTGGTATCTTTGATTTATGCACTGTTTCGTGTATTCATTTACATATTCTGTTTTCTTCTTGCCTGTGATAAAAATAGTCCATGTTTTGTTCTCTCCATTTTCTGCTATATTCACATGTACAAGGTTTGCTGTAAAAATTATACAGTAATAATTATTTATGAACTTAGTTATAATTTTTATATTTTGCAGTTTGAACTTGTCTTAGTATCGATAATTTTATTTTACTATGTATTTATTTGAACATTTATTGCAAAAAATTTAGTACTGCTACTTTGAACATAATTTTAAGATAAATTTTGGTTTTTGTAAATGTTAGTTGAAATATTGTGTAGAATAATTAGCAAATATCATTGAAATCACGCCTACATTTAACAAATAATATGCTTTCAAACAAGGAAAGTGCAGAAAAGAAAACTTAAGAAACGCCTAATGTTGAAAAAATTACGAATGAAGGTAGCTTCATAAAAAAAGAGGATCCATGTAGAGTTCAACTTGGTAGACAACTTGGAAAACGTTCGAGGAAATTTAAAAGAATGAGAGCAGGAGATTAAAACAAGAGCAAGATAAAACTGTAGCATCACAAAATGATACCAGTTCGTGAAGCTTAAAAACAATGTACTACTGGATAGGTGGTGGTATTGCTGTCTCAGATTTGGTATTGATGTGTACAAAACCTGTTATACCTGAAGCATCATCTAAAGAACAACCATTCACATTAGTTATTGTGTCAGAAGACAAATTCAATTTCAGAATGTTGTGTGCAAAGTGAACAGTATCGTAAGCAATGCTAAATTTCACAGAAATAAATGGCAAGTGAGACAAACAACTTAACTAACATTATTTACTAAGCAATGGTTCACTCAGCTCTTAGTCAGTTACAACATACGTTTGAAGAAGATATTTAAGACGTCGATAGATTAAAAAAAAAACCCAAGGAATTTGATGAAATCATAAAGTTTTTGATACCAGTTTCACTGAGCCAGTGTTCGATTGAATACTTGATAGTACACGAAATCTTGTCAAATAATTAAGGAATTCATTAGCGGAAAAGATAAGTATTGTTGGGCCTACCGATATTAGCGTAGCAAAGAATAAGTCTACTTACATTTCAATGTTTGAAAAAAATAAACCACAGAAAGCTGTTAACAAAGCGAACAGGTTCGTAATATCATTGTAGCTAAAATTTAAACAGATGCAAGCAAATAAATCTTGATGAATCTGTTACAAATTCTAAATCTAAACTGTATTTCATGCATAAATGGGAGCGAAACCATCAACTGCGCCATCTTTCTATCGTATACTGCCAACAGAAAACGGTATCAGTTTTAGCTGCAAACGATCGACGAAGCTAAAACTTACTAGGTGAAAAAGATTGAACATTACATAGGTGTCAGAAAGAAATACAAAACAGCAGATACATTGTTAAACTGGGTAGAGATTATTATGGCGACTGTTTAATGTGGGATAGGCGTTGCACCTGACTTTCGTTAGGAGTTGCAGGAATAGCATCAAGATTTATCATTCCTCTGGCTTTTAGCGGGTTTGGTGCATCATCTTTACTAGGGTTTGTGGCTAAAGGTTTCAAGGAAAGCTTAATGTACAACAAAGTTTTCAAATATCATGAGATAGTAACCTCTGCCATTAGTAACTTGAACGGTATATATGATATGGTATGGCAATGAGCAATAACGAGGTTATACATGACGAATTTATTTTATGGTTACCGATTACAACATATACACGGAGATAAAGAATGCATTCAGGAAAACAAAAGATACACAGAAAGGCAAGCAACTAAAGAGTTACAAATAACTTTTCTAGAGAAAGGAAATAAATTAAATGAGAAAAAAATTTCATAGAAGCTTACAGCAAAAACAGGAAGTATAAATTTCTTACAATAATCAATAGACTCTCTAAAATGTATGCACTTCTCACATGCAAATGGAATGCTACATTACAATCGATGGACTCTCTGAAATGTATACACTTCTCACATGCAAATGGAATGCTACATTACAATCGATAGACTCTCTGAAATGTATGCACTTCTCACATGCAAATGGAATGCTACATTACAATCAATAGACTCTGTGAAATGTATGCACTTCTCACATGCAAATGGAATGCTACATTACAATCGATAGACTCTCTGAAATGTATACACTTCTCACATGCAAATGGAATACTACATTACAATCAATAGACTCTCTGAAATGTATACACTTCTCACATGCAAATGGATTGTTACATTACAATCGATAGACTCTCTGAAATGTATACACTTCTCACAGACCCTCTGAAATGTATACACTTCTCACATGAAAATGGAATGCTACATTACAATCGATAGACTAGCTGAAATGTATGCACTTCTCACATGCAAATCGAATGCTACATTACAATCAATAGACTCTCTGAAATGTATGCACTGCTCACATGCATATGGAATTCTACATTACAATCGATAGACTCTCTGAAATGTACACATTTCTCACATGCAAATGCAATGCTACATTACAATCGATAGACTCTCTGAAATGTATACACTTCTCACATGCAAATGGAATGCTACATTACAATCGATAGACTCTGTGAAATGTATGCACTACTCACATGCAAATGGAATGCTACATTACAATCGACAGACTCTGAAATGTATACACTTCTCACATGCAAATGGAATGCTACATTACAATCGATAGACTCTCTGAAATGTATACACTTCTCACATGCAAAAGGAAAGCTACATTACAATCGATAGACTCTCTGAAATGTATGTACCTCTCACATGCAAATGGAATGCAACATTACAATCGATAGACTTTCTGAAATGTATACACTTCTCACATGCAAATGGAGTGCTACATTATAATCGATGGATTCTCTGAAATGTATGCACTTCACACATGCAAATGGAATGCTACATTACAATCGATAGACTCTCTGAAATGTATAAACTCCTCACATGCAAATGGAATGCTACATTACAATCGATAGACTCTCTGAAATGTATACACTTCTCACATGCAAATGGAATGCTACATTAAAATCGATAGACTCTCTGAAATGTACACATTTCTCACATGCAAATGGAATGCTACATTACAATCGATAGACTCTCTGAAATTTATGCACTGCTCACATGCATATGGAATGCTACATTACAATCGATAGACTCTCTGAAATGTATACACTTCTCACTTGCAAAAGGAACGCTACATTACAATTGATAGACTCTCTAAAATGTATGCACTTCTCACATGCAAATGGAATGCTACATTACAATCGATAGACTCTCTGAAATGTATACACTTCTCACATGCAAATTGAATGCTACATTATAATCGATGGATTCTCAGAAATGTATGCACTTCTCACATGCAAATGGAATGCTACATTACAATCGATAGACTCTCTGAAATGTATACACTTCTCACATGCAAATGGAATGCTTCATTACAATCGATAGACTCTCTGAAATGTATACACTTCTCACATGGAAATGGAATGCTACATTACAATCGATAGACTCTCTGAAATGTCTGCACTTTTCACATGCAAATGGACTGCTACATTACAATCGATAGACTCTCTGAAATGTCTGCACTTCTCACATGAAAATGGAATGCTACATTACAATCGATAGATTATCTGAAATGTATACACTTCTCACATGCAAATGGAATGCTACATTACAATCGATAGACTCTCTGAAATGTATACACTTCTCACATGCAAATGGAATGCTACATTACAATCGATAGACTCTCTGAAATGTATGCACTTCTCACATGCAAATGGAATGCTACATTACAATCGATAGACTCTCTGATATGCACACACTTCTCACATGCAAATGGAATGCTACATTACAATCGATAGACTCTCTGAAATGTATACACCTCTCACATGCAAATGGAATGCTACATTACAATCAATAGACTCTCTGAAATGTATGCACTTCTCACATGCAAATGGAATGCTACATTACAATCGACAGACTCTCTGAAATGTATGCACTTCTCACATGCAAATGGAATGCTACAGTACAATCTATAGACTCTCTGAAATGTATGCACTTCTCACATGCAAATGGAATGCTACATTACAATCGATTGACTATCTGATATGTATGCTCTTCTCACATGCAAATGGAAGGTTACATTACAATCGATAGACTCTCTGAAATGTATACACTTCTCACATGCAAATGGAATGCTACATTACAATCAATAGACTCTCTGAAATGTATGTACTTCTCACATGCAAATGGAATGCTACATTACAATCGACAGATTCTGAAATGTATGAACTTCTCACATGCAAATGGAATGCTACATTACAATCGATCGACTCTCTGAAATGCATACACTTCTCACATGCAAATGGAATGCTACATTACAATCGATAGACTCTCTGGAATGTATACACGTCTGACATGCAAATGGAATGCTACATTACAATCGATACACTCTCTGAAATGTCTGCACTTCTCACATGCAAATGGAATGCTACATTACAATCAATAGACTCTCTGAAATCTATGCACTTCTCACATGCAAATGGAATGCTACATTACAATCGATAAACTCTCTGAAATGTATACACTACTCACATGCAAAAAGAATGCTACATTACAATCGATAGACCCTTTGAAATCTATACACTTCTCACAGACCATCTGAAATGTATACACTACTCACATGCAAATGGAAAGCTACATTACAATCGATGGATTGTCTGAAATGTATGCACTTCTCACATGCAAATGGAATGCTACATTACAATCGATAGACTTTCTGAAATGTTTACACTACTTACATGCAAATGGAATGATACATTATAATCGATGGATTCTCTGAAATGTATGCACTTCTCACATGCAAATGGAGTGCTACATTACAATCGATAGACTCTCTGAAATGTATGCACTTCTCACATGCAAATCGAATGCTACATTACAATCGATAGACTCTCTGAAATGTATACACTTCTCACATGCAAATGGAATGCTACATTAAAATCGATAGACTCTCTGAAATGTACACATTTCTCACATGCAAATGCAATGCTACATTACAATCGATAGACTCTCTGAAATGTATACACTTCTCACATGCAAATGGAATGCTACATTACAATCGATAGACTCTGTGAAATGTATGCACTTCTCACATGCAAATGGAATGCTACATTACAATCGACAGACTCTGAAATGTATACACTTCTCACATGCAAATGGAATGCTACATTACAATCGATAGACGCTCTGAAATGTATACACTTCTCACATGCAAATTGAATGCTACATTACAATCGATGGATTGTCTGAAATGTATGCACTTCTCACATGCAAATGGAATGCTACATTACAATCGATAGACTCTCTGAAATGAATACACTTCTCACATGCAAATGGAATGCTACATTACAATCGATAGACTCTCTGAAATGTATACACTTCTCACATGCAAATGGAATGCTACATTACAATCGATAGACTCTCTGAAATGTCTTCACTTTTCACATGCAAATGGACTGCTACATTACAATCGATAGACTCTCTGAAATGTCTGCACTTCTCACATGCAAATGGAATGCTACATTACAATCGATAGATTATCTGAAATGCATACACTTCTCACATGCAAATGGAATGCTACATTACAATCGATAGACTCTCTGAAATGTATACACTTCTCACATGCAAATGGAATGCTGCATTACAATCGATAGACTCTCTGAAATGTATGAACTTCTCACATGCAAATGGAATGCTACATTACAATCGATAGACTCTCTGTTATGCACACACTTCTCACATGCAAATGGAATGCTACATTACAATCGATAGACTCTCTGAAATGTATACATTTCTCACATGCAAATGGAATGCTACATTACAATCAATAGTCTCTCTGAAATGTATGCATTTCTCACATGCAAATGGAATGCTACATTACAATCGACAGACTCTCTGAAATGTCTGCACTTCTCACATGCAAATGGAATGCTACATTACAATCGATTGACTCTCTGAACTGTATGCTCTTCTCACATGAAAATGGAAGGTTACATTACAATCGATAGACTCTCTGAAATGTATACACTTCTCACATGCAAATGGAATGCTACATTACAATCAATAGACTCTCTGAAATGTATGCACTTCTCACATGCAAATGGAATGCTACATTACAATCGATCGACTCTCTGAAATGCATAGACTTCTCACATGCAAATGGAATGCTACATTACAGTCGATAGACTCTCTGGAATGTATACACGTCTCACATGCGAATGGAATGCTACATTACAATCGATACACTCTCTGAAATGTCTGCACTTCTCACATGCAAATGGAATGCTACATTACAATCAATAGACTCTCTGAAATCTATGCACTTCTCACATGCAAATGGAATGCTACATTACAATCGATAAACTCTCTGAAATGTATACACTACTCACATGCAAAAAGAATGCTACATTACAATCGATAGACCCTCTGAAATCTATACACTTCTCACAGACCCTCTGAAATGTATACACTACTCACATGCAAATGGAAAGCTACATTACAATCGATAGACTCTCTGAAATGTCTGCACTTCTCACATGCAAATGGAATGCTACATTACAATCGATAGACTTTCTGAAATGTATACACTACTCACATGCAAATGGAATGATACATTATAATCGATGGATTCTCTGAAATGTATGCACTTCTCACATGCAAATGGAATGCTACATTACAATCGATAGACTCTCTGAAATGTATACACTTCTCACATGCAAATGGAATGCTACATTACAATCGATAGACTCTCTGAAATGTATACACTTCTCACATGCAAATGGAATGCTACATTAAAATCGATAGACTCTCTGAAATGTACACATTTCTCACATGCAAATGGAATGCTACATTACAATCGATAGACTCTCTGAAATGTATACACTTCTCACATGCAAATGGAATGCTACATTACAATCGATAGACTCTGTGAAATGTATGCACTTCTCACATGCAAATGGAATGCTACATTACAATCTACAGACTCTGAAATGTATACACTTCTCACATGCAAATGGAATGCTACATTACAATCGATAGACTCTCTGAAATGTATGCACTTCTCACATGCAAATGGAATGCTACATTACAATCAATAGACTCTCTGAAATTTATGCACTGCTCACATGCATATGGAATGCTACATTACAATCGATAGACTCTCTGAAATGTATACACTTCTCACTTGCAAAAGGAACGGTACATTACAATCGATAGACTCTCTGAAATGTATGCACTTCTCACATGCAAATGGAATGCTACATTACAATCGATAGACTCTCTGAAATGTATACACTTCTCACATGCAAATTGAATGCTACATTATAATCGATGGATTCTCTGAAATGTATGCACTTCTCACATGCAAATGGAATGCTACATTAAAATCGATAGGCTCTCTGAAATGTATACACTTCTCACATGCAAATGGAATGCTTCATTACAATCGATAGACTCTCTGAAATGTATACACTTCTCACATGGAAATGGAATGCTACATTACAATCGATAGACTCTCTGAAATGTCTGCACTTCTCACATGCAAATGGAATGCTACATTACAATCGATAGATTATCTGAAATGTATACGCTTCTCACATGCAAATGGAATGCTGCATTACAATCGATAGACTCTCTGAAATGTATACACTTCTCACATGCAAATGGAATGCTACATTACAATCGATAGACTCTCTGAAATGTATGCACTTCTCACATGCAAATGGAATGCTACATTACAATTGATAGACTCTCTGATATGCACACACTTCTCACATGCAAATGGAATGCTACATTACAATCGATAGACTCTCTGAAATGTATACACTTCTCACATGCAAACGGAATGCTACATTACAATCAATAGACTCTCTGAAATGTATGCACTTCTCACATGCAAATGGAATGCTACATTAAATCAACAGACTCTCTGAAATGTATGCACTTCTCACATGCAAATGGAATGCTACAGTACAATCAATAGACTCTCTGAAATGTATGCACTTCTCACATGCAAATGGAATGCTACATTACAATCGATTGACTCTCTGAAATGTATGCACTTCTCACATGCAAATGGAAGGCTACATTACAATCGATAGACTCTCTGACATGTATACACTTCTCACATGCAAATGGAATGCTACATTACAATCAATAGACTCTCTGAAATGTATGCACTTCTCACATGCAAATGGAATGCTACATTACAATCGATAGATTCTGAAATGTATGAACTTCTCACATGCAAATGGAATGCTACATTACAATCGATCGACTCTCTGAAATGCATACACTTCTCACATGCAAATGGAATGATACATTACAATCGATAGACTCTCTGGAATGTATACACGTCTCACATGCAAATGGAATGCTACATTACAATCGATGCACTTCCTGAAATGTCTGCACTTCCAACATGCAAATGGAACGCTGCATTACAATCAATAGACTCTCTGAAATGTATGCACTTCTCACATGCAAATGGAATGCTACATTACAATCGATAGACTCTCTGAAATGTATACACTACTCACATGCACAAAGAGTGCTACATTACAATCGATAGACCCTCTGAAGTATATACACTTCTCACAGACCCTCTGAAATGTATAAACTACTCACATGCAAATGGAAAGCTACATTACAATCGATAGACTCTCTGAAATGTATACACCTCTCACATGCAAATGGAATGTTACATTACAATCGATAGACTCTCTGAAATGCATACAGTTCTCACATGCAAAAGGAATGCTACATTACAATCAATAGACCCTATGAAATGTATTCACTTCTCACAGACCCTCTGAAATGTATGCACTTCTCACATGCAAACTGAATGCTACATTACAATCGATAGACTCTTTGAAAAGTATGCACTTCTCACATGCAAATGGAATGCTACATTACAATTAATAGACTCTCTGAAATGTTTGCACTGCTCACATGCAAATGGAATGCTTCATTACAATTGATAGACTCTCTGAAATGCATACACTTCTCACTTGCAAATGGAATGCTACATTACAAGCGATAGACTCTCTGAAATGCATACACTTCTCACATGCAAATGGAATGCTACATTACAATCAATGGACTCTCTGAAATGTATGCACTTCTCACATGCAAATGGAATGCTACATTACAGTCGATAGACTCTATGATATTATAAACTTCTCACATGCAAATGGAATGCTACATTACAATCAATAGACTCTCTGAAATGTCTGCACTTCTCACATGCAAATGGAATGCTACATTACAATCGATAGATTATCTGAAATGTATACACTTCTCACATGCAAATGGAATGCTACATTACAATCGATAGACTCTCTGAAATGTATACACTTCTCACATGCAAATGGAATGCTACATTACAATCGATAGACTCTCTGAAATGTATGCACTTCTCACATGCAAATGGAATGCTACATTACAATCGATAGACTCTCTGATATGCACACACTTCTCACATGCAAATGGAATGCTACATTACAATCGATAGACTCTCTGAAATGTATACACCTCTCACATGCAAATGGAATGCTACATTACAATCAATAGACTCTCTGAAATGTATGCACTTCTCACATGCAAATGGAATGCTACATTACAATCGACAGACTCTCTGAAATGTATGCACTTCTCACATGCAAATGGAATGCTACAGTACAATCTATAGACTCTCTGAAATGTATGCACTTCTCACATGCAAATGGAATGCTACATTACAATCGATTGACTATCTGATATGTATGCTCTTCTCACATGCAAATGGAAGGTTACATTACAATCGATAGACTCTCTGAAATGTATACACTTCTCACATGCAAATGGAATGCTACATTACAATCAATAGACTCTCTGAAATGTATGTACTTCTCACATGCAAATGGAATGCTACATTACAATCGACAGATTCTGAAATGTATGAACTTCTCACATGCAAATGGAATGCTACATTACAATCGATCGACTCTCTGAAATGCATACACTTCTCACATGCAAATGGAATGCTACATTACAATCGATAGACTCTCTGGAATGTATACACGTCTGACATGCAAATGGAATGCTACATTACAATCGATACACTCTCTGAAATGTCTGCACTTCTCACATGCAAATGGAATGCTACATTACAATCAATAGACTCTCTGAAATCTATGCACTTCTCACATGCAAATGGAATGCTACATTACAATCGATAAACTCTCTGAAATGTATACACTACTCACATGCAAAAAGAATGCTACATTACAATCGATAGACCCTCTGAAATCTATACACTTCTCACAGACCATCTGAAATGTATACACTACTCACATGCAAATGGAAAGCTACATTACAATCGATGGATTGTCTGAAATGTATGCACTTCTCACATGCAAATGGAATGCTACATTACAATCGATAGACTTTCTGAAATGTATACACTACTTACATGCAAATGGAATGATACATTATAATCGATGGATTCTCTGAAATGTATGCACTTCTCACATGCAAATGGAGTGCTACATTACAATCGATAGACTCTCTGAAATGTATGCACTTCTCACATGCAAATCGAATGCTACATTACAATCGATAGACTCTCTGAAATGTATACACTTCTCACATGCAAATGGAATGCTACATTAAAATCGATAGACTCTCTGAAATGTACACATTTCTCACATGCAAATGCAATGCTACATTACAATCGATAGACTCTCTGAAATGTATACACTTCTCACATGCAAATGGAATGCTACATTACAATCGATAGACTCTGTGAAATGTATGCACTTCTCACATGCAAATGGAATGCTACATTACAATCGACAGACTCTGAAATGTATACACTTCTCACATGCAAATGGAATGCTACATTACAATCGATAGACGCTCTGAAATGTATACACTTCTCACATGCAAATGGAATGCTACATTACAATCGATGGATTGTCTGAAATGTATGCACTTCTCACATGCAAATGGAATGCTACATTACAATCGATAGACTCTCTGAAATGAATACACTTCTCACATGCAAATGGAATGCTACATTACAATCGATAGACTCTCTGAAATGTATACACTTCTCACATGCAAATGGAATGCTACATTACAATCGATAGACTCTCTGAAATGTCTGCACTTTTCACATGCAAATGGACTGCTACATTACAATCGATAGACTCTCTGAAATGTCTGCACTTCTCACATGCAAATGGAATGCTAAATTACAATCGATAGATTATCTGAAATGTATACACTTCTCACATGCAAATGGAATGCTACATTACAATCGATAGACTCTCTGAAATGTATACACTTCTCACATGCAAATGGAATGCTACATTACAATCGATAGACTCTCTGAAATGTATGAACTTCTCACATGCAAATGGAATGCTACATTACAATCGATAGACTCTCTGTTATGCACACACTTCTCACATGCAAATGGAAGGCTACATTACAATCGATAGACTCTCTGAAATGTATACATTTTTCACATGCAAATGGAATGCTACATTACAATCAATAGTCTCTCTGAAATGTATGCATTTCTCACATGCAAATGGAATGCTACATTACAATCGACAGACTCTCTGAAATGTCTGCACTTCTCACATGCAAATGGAATGCTACATTACAATCGATTGACTCTCTGAAATGTATGCTCTTCTCACATGAAAATGGAAGGTTACATTACAATCGATAGACTCTCTGAAATGTATACACTTCTCACATGCAAATGGAATGCTACATTACAATCAATAGACTCTCTGAAATGTATGCACTTCTCACATGCAAATGGAATGCTACATTACAATCGATCGACTCTCTGAAATGCATAGACTTCTCACATGCAAATGGAATGCTACATTACAGTCGATAGACTCTCTGGAATGTATACACGTCTCACATGCGAATGGAATGCTACATTACAATCGATACACTCTCTGAAATGTCTGCACTTCTCACATGCAAATGGAATGCTACATTACAATCAATAGACTCTCTGAAATCTATGCACTTCTCACATGCAAATGGAATGCTACATTACAATCGATAAACTCTCTGAAATGTATACACTACTCACATGCAAAAAGAATGCTACATTACAATCGATAGACCCTCTGAAATCTATACACTTTTCACAGACCCTCTGAAATGTATACACTACTCACATGCAAATGGAAAGCTACATTACAATCGATAGACTCTCTGAAATGTCTCCACTTCTCACATGCAAATGGAATGCTACATTACAATCGATAGACTTTCTGAAATGTATACACTACTCACATGCAAATGGAATGATACATTATAATCGATGGATTCTCTGAAATGTATGCACTTCTCACATGCAAATGGAATGCTACATTACAATCGATAGACTCTCTGAAATGTATACACTTCTCACATGCAAATGGAATGCTACATTACAATCGATAGACTCTCTGAAATGTATACACTTCTCACATGCAAATGGAATGCTACATTAAAATCGATAGACTCTCTGAAATGTACACATTTCTCACATACAAATGGAATGCTACATTACAATCGATAGACTCTCTGAAATGTATACACTTCTCACATGCAAATGGAATGCTACATTACAATCGATAGACTCTGTGAAATGTATGCACTTCTCACATGCAAATGGAATGCTACATTACAATCTACAGACTCTGAAATGTATACACTTCTCACATGCAAATGGAATGCTACATTACAATCGATAGACTCTCTGAAATGTATGCACTTCTCACATGCAAATGGAATGCTACATTACAATCAATAGACTCTCTGAAATTTATGCACTGCTCACATGCATATGGAATGCTACATTACAATCGATAGACTCTCTGAAATGTATACACTTCTCACTTGCAAAAGGAACGGTACATTACAATCGATAGACTCTCTGAAATGTATGCACTTCTCACATGCAAATGGAATGCTACATTACAATCGATAGACTCTCTGAAATGTATACACTTCTCACATGCAAATTGAATGCTACATTATAATCGATGGATTCTCTGAAATGTATGCACTTCTCACATGCAAATGGAATGCTACATTAAAATCGATAGGCTCTCTGAAATGTATACACTTCTCACATGCAAATGGAATGCTTCATTACAATCGATAGACTCTCTGAAATGTATAGACTTCTCACATGGAAATGGAATGCTACATTACAATCGATAGACTCTCTGAAATGTCTGCACTTCTCACATGCAAATGGAATGCTACATTACAATCGATAGATTATCTGAAATGTATACGCTTCTCACATGCAAATGGAATGCTGCATTACAATCGATAGACTCTCTGAAATGTATACACTTCTCACATGCAAATGGAATGCTACATTACAATCGATAGACTCTCTGAAATGTATGCACTTCTCACATTCAAATGGAATGCTACATTACAATTGATAGACTCTCTGATATGCACACACTTCTCACATGCAAATGGAATGCTACATTACAATCGATAGACTCTCTGAAATGTATACACTTCTCACATGCAAACGGAATGCTACATTACAATCAATAGACTCTCTGAAATGTATGCACTTCTCACATGCAAATGGAATGCTACATTAAATCAACAGACTCTCTGAAATGTATGCACTTCTCACATGCAAATGGAATGCTACAGTACAATCTATAGACTCTCTGAAATGTATGCACTTCTCACATGCAAATGGAATGCTACATTACAATCGATTGACTCTCTGAAATGTATGCACTTCTCACATGCAAATGGAAGGCTACATTACAATCGATAGACTCTCTGAAATGTATACACTTCTCACATGCAAATGGAATGCTACATTACAATCAATAGACTCTCTGAAATGTATGCACTTCTCACATGCAAATGGAATGCTACATTACAATCGATAGATTCTGAAATGTATGAACTTCTCACATGCAAATGGAATGCTACATTACAATCGATCGACTCTCTGAAATGCATACACTTCTCACATGCAAATGGAATGCTACATTACAATCGATAGACTCTCTGGAATGTATACACGTCTCACATGCAAATGGAATGCTACATTACAATCGATGCACTTCCTGAAATGTATACACTACTCACATGCACAAAGAGTGCTACATTACAATCGATAGACCCTCTGAAATATATACACTTCTCACAGACCCTCTGAAATGTATAAACTACTCACATGCAAATGGAAAGCTACATTACAATCGATAGACTCTCTGAAATGTATACACCTCTCACATGCAAATGGAATGTTACATTACAATCGATAGACTCTCTGAAATGCATACAGTTCTCACATGCAAAAGGAATGCTACATTACAATCAATAGACCCTATGAAATGTATTCACTTCTCACAGACCCTCTGAAATGTATGCACTTCTCACATGCAAATTGAATGCTACATTACAATCGATAGACTCTTTGAAAAGTATGCACTTCTCACATGCAAATGGAATGCTACATTACAATTAATAGACTCTCTGAAATGTTTGCACTGCTCACATGCAAATGGAATGCTTCATTACAATTGATAGACTCTCTGAAATGCATACACTTCTCACTTGCAAATGGAATGCTACATTACAAGCGATAGACTCTCTGAAATGCATACACTTCTCACATGCAAATGGAATGCTACATTACAATCAATGGACTCTCTGAAATGTATGCACTTCTCACATGCAAATGGAATGCTACATTACAGTCGATAGACTCTATGATATTATAAACTTCTCACATGCAAATGGAATGCTACATTACAATCAATAGACTCTCTGAAATGTATACACTTCTAACATGCAAATGGAATGCTACATTACAATCGATAGACCCTCTGAAATGTATACACTTCTAACATGCAAATGGAATGCTACATTACAATCGATAGACCCTCTGAAATGTTTACACTTCTCACAGACCCTCTGAAATGTATACACTTCTCACATGGAAATGGAATCCTTCATTACAATCGATAGACTCTCTGAAATGTATACACTTCTGACATGCAAATGGAATGCTACATTACAATCGATAGACTCTCTAAAATGGATTCACTTCTCACATGCAAATGGAATGCTACATTACAATCGATGGACTCTCTGAAATGTATGCACTTCTCACATGCAAATGGAATGCTACATTACAATCAATAGACTCTCTGAAATGTATGCACTTCTCACATGCAAATGGAATGCTACAATACAATCGATAGACTCTCTGAAATGTATACACTTCTAACATGCAAATGGAATGCTACATTACAATCGATAGACTCTCTGAAATGTATGCACTTCTCACATGCAAATGGAATGCTACATTACAATCTATAGACTCTGAAATGTATACACTTCTCACATGCAAATGGAATGCTACATTACAATCGATAGACTCTCTGAAATGTATGCACTTCTCACATGCAAATTGAATGCTACATTACAATCGATAGACTCTCTGAAATGTATACACTACTCACATGCAAAAGGAATGCTACATTACAATCGATAGACCCTATGAAATGTATTCACTTCTCACAGACCCTCTGAAATGTATACACTTCTCACATGCAAATGGAAAGCTACATTACAATCGATAGGCTCTCTGAAATGTATGCACTTCTCACATGCAAATGGAATGCTACATTACAATCGATAGACTCTCTGAAATGTATGCACTTCTCACATGCAAATGGAATGCTACATTACAATCGATAGACTCTCTGAAATGTATACACCTCTCACATGCAAATGGAATGCTACATTACAATCGATAGACTCTCTGAAATGTATACACTTCTCACATGCAAATGGAATGCTACATTACAATCGATAGATTCTGAAATGTATGAACTTCTCACATGCAAATGGAATCCTACATTACAATCGATAGACTCTCTGGAATGTATACACGTCTCACATGCAAATGGAATGCTACGTTACAATCGATACACTCTCTGATATGTCTGCACTTCTCACATGCAAATGGAATGCTACATTACAATCAATAGACTCTCTGAAATGTATGCACTTCTCACATGCAAATGCAATGCTACATTACAATCGATAGACTCTCTGAATTGTATACACTATTCACATGCAAAAGGAATGCTACATTACAATCAATGGACTCTCTGAAATGTGTTCACTTCTCACATGCAAATGGAATGCTACATTACAATCGATAGACTTTGTGATATGTATACACTTCTCACATGCAAATGGAATGCTACATTACAATCGATAGACTCTCTGAAATGAATACACTTCTCACATGCAAATGGAATGCTACATTACAATCGATAGACTCTCTGAAATGTATACACTTCTCACATGCAAATGGAATGCTACATTACAATCGATAGACTCTCTGAAATGTCTGCACTTTTCACATGCAAATGGACTGCTACATTACAATCGATAGACTCTCTGAAATGTCTGCACTTCTCACATGCAAATGGAATGCTACATTACAATCGATAGATTATCTGAAATGTATACACTTCTCACATGCAAATGGAATGCTACATTACAATCGATAGACTCTCTGAAATGTATACACTTCTCACATGCAAATGGAATGCTACATTACAATCGATAGACTCTCTGAAATGTATACACTTCTCACATGCAAATGGAATGCTACATTACAATCGATAGACTCTCTGTTATGCACACACTTCTCACATGCAAATGGAATGCTACATTACAATCGATAGACTCTCTGAAATGTATACATTTCTCACATGCAAATGGAATGCTACATTACAATCAATAGTCTCTCTGAAATGTATGCATTTCTCACATGCAAATGGAATGCTACATTACAATCGACAGACTCTCTGAAATGTCTGCACTTCTCACATGAAAATGGAAGGTTACATTACAATCGATAGACTCTCTGAAATGTATACACTTCTCACATGCAAATGGAATGCTACATTACAATCAATAGACTCTCTGAAATGTATGCACTTCTCACATGCAAATGGAATGCTACATTACAATCGATCGACTCTCTGAAATGCATAGACTTCTCACATGCAAATGGAATGCTACATTACAGTCGATAGACTCTCTGGAATGTATACACGTCTCACATGCGAATGGAATGCTACATTACAATCGATACACTCTCTGAAATGTCTGCACTTCTCACATGCAAATGGAATGCTACATTACAATCAATAGACTCTCTGAAATCTATGCACTTCTCACATGCAAATGGAATGCTACATTACAATCGATAAACTCTCTGAAATGTATACACTACTCACATGCAAAAAGAATGCTACATTACAATCGATAGACCCTCTGAAATCTATACACTTTTCACAGACCCTCTGAAATGTATACACTACTCACATGCAAATGGAAAGCTACATTACAATCGATAGACTCTCTGAAATGTCTGCACTTCTCACATGCAAATGGAATGCTACATTACAATCGATAGACTTTCTGAAATGTATACACTACTCACATGCAAATGGAATGATACATTATAATCGATGGATTCTCTGAAATGTATGCACTTCTCACATGCAAATGGAATGCTACATTACAATCGATAGACTCTCTGAAATGTATACACTTCTCACATGCAAATGGAATGCTACATTACAATCGATAGACTCTCTGAAATGTATACACTTCTCACATGCAAATGGAATGCTACATTAAAATCGATAGACTCTCTGAAATGTACACATTTCTCACATACAAATGGAATGCTACATTACAATCGATAGACTCTCTGAAATGTATACACTTCTCACATGCAAATGGAATGCTACATTACAATCGATAGACTCTGTGAAATGTATGCACTTCTCACATGCAAATGGAATGCTACATTACAATCTACAGACTCTGAAATGTATACACTTCTCACATGCAAATGGAATGCTACATTACAATCGATAGACTCTCTGAAATGTATGCACTTCTCACATGCAAATGGAATGCTACATTACAATCAATAGACTCTCTGAAATTTATGCACTGCTCACATGCATATGGAATGCTACATTACAATCGATAGACTCTCTGAAATGTATACACTTCTCACTTGCAAAAGGAACGGTACATTACAATCGATAGACTCTCTGAAATGTATGCACTTCTCACATGCAAATGGAATGCTACATTACAATCGATAGACTCTCTGAAATGTATACACTTCTCACATGCAAATTGAATGCTACATTATAATCGATGGATTCTCTGAAATGTATGCACTTCTCACATGCAAATGGAATGCTACATTAAAATCGATAGGCTCTCTGAAATGTATACACTTCTCACATGCAAATGGAATGCTTCATTACAATCGATAGACTCTCTGAAATGTATACACTTCTCACATGGAAATGGAATGCTACATTACAATCGATAGACTCTCTGAAATGTCTGCACTTCTCACATGCAAATGGAATGCTACATTACAATCGATAGATTATCTGAAATGTATACGCTTCTCACATGCAAATGGAATGCTGCATTACAATCGATAGACTCTCTGAAATGTATACACTTCTCACATGCAAATGGAATGCTACATTACAATCGATAGACTCTCTGAAATGTATGCACTTCTCACATGCAAATGGAATGCTACATTACAATTGATAGACTCTCTGATATGCACACACTTCTCACATGCAAATGGAATGCTACATTACAATCGATAGACTCTCTGAAATGTATACACTTCTCACATGCAAACGGAATGCTACATTACAATCAATAGACTCTCTGAAATGTATGCACTTCTCACATGCAAATGGAATGCTACATTAAATCAACAGACTCTCTGAAATGTATGCACTTCTCACATGCAAATGGAATGCTACAGTACAATCTATAGACTCTCTGAAATGTATGCACTTCTCACATGCAAATGGAATGCTACATTACAATCGATTGACTCTCTGAAATGTATGCACTTCTCACATGCAAATGGAAGGCTACATTACAATCGATAGACTCTCTGAAACGTATACACTTCTCACATGCAAATGGAATGCTACATTACAATCAATAGACTCTCTGAAATGTATGCACTTCTCACATGCAAATGGAATGCTACATTACAATCGATAGATTCTGAAATGTATGAACTTCTCACATGCAAATGGAATGCTACATTACAATCGATCGACTCTCTGAAATGCATACACTTCTCACATGCAAATGGAATGCTACATTACAATCGATAGACTCTCTGGAATGTATACACGTCTCACATGCAAATGGAATGCTACATTACAATCGATGCACTTCCTGAAATGTATACACTACTCACATGCACAAAGAGTGCTACATTACAATCGATAGACCCTCTGAAATATATACACTTCTCACAGACCCTCTGAAATGCATAAACTACTCACATGCAAATGGAAAGCTACATTACAATCGATAGACTCTCTGAAATGTATACACCTCTCACATGCAAATGGAATGTTACATTACAATCGATAGACTCTCTGAAATGCATACAGTTCTCACATGCAAAAGGAATGCTACATTACAATCAATAGACCCTATGAAATGTATTCACTTCTCACAGACCCTCTGAAATGTATGCACTTCTCACATGCAAATTGAATGCTACATTACAATCGATAGACTCTTTGAAAAGTATGCACTTCTCACATGCAAATGGAATGCTACATTACAATTAATAGACTCTCTGAAATGTTTGCACTGCTCACATGCAAATGGAATGCTTCATTACAATTGATAGACTCTCTGAAATGCATACACTTCTCACTTGCAAATGGAATGCTACATTACAAGCGATAGACTCTCTGAAATGCATACACTTCTCACATGCAAATGGAATGCTACATTACAATCAATGGACTCTCTGAAATGTATGCACTTCTCACATGCAAATGGAATGCTACATTACAGTCGATAGACTCTATGATATTATAAACTTCTCACATGCAAATGGAATGCTACATTACAATCAATAGACTCTCTGAAATGTATACACTTCTAACATGCAAATGGAATGCTACATTACAATCGATAGACCCTCTGAAATGTATACACTTCTAACATGCAAATGGAATGCTACATTACAATCGATAGACCCTCTGAAATGTTTACACTTCTCACAGACCCTCTGAAATGTATACACTTCTCACATGGAAATGGAATCCTTCATTACAATCGATAGACTCTCTGAAATGTATACACTTCTGACATGCAAATGGAATGCTACATTACAATCGATAGACTCTCTAAAATGGATTCACTTCTCACATGCAAATGGAATGCTACATTACAATCGATGGACTCTCTGAAATGTATGCACTTCTCACATGCAAATGGAATGCTACATTACAATCAATAGACTCTCTGAAATGTATGCACTTCTCACATGCAAATGGAATGCTACAATACAATCGATAGACTCTCTGAAATGTATACACTTCTAACATGCAAATGGAATGCTACATTACAATCGATAGACTCTCTGAAATGTATGCACTTCTCACATGCAAATGGAATGCTACATTACAATCTATAGACTCTGAAATGTATACACTTCTCACATGCAAATGGAATGCTACATTACAATCGATAGACTCTCTGAAATGTATGCACTTCTCACATGCAAATTGAATGCTACATTACAATCGATAGACTCTCTGAAATGTATACACTACTCACATGCAAAAGGAATGCTACATTACAATCGATAGACCCTATGAAATGTATTCACTTCTCACAGACCCTCTGAAATGTATACACTTCTCACATGCAAATGGAAAGCTACATTACAATCGATAGGCTCTCTGAAATGTATGCACTTCTCACATGCAAATGGAATGCTACATTACAATCGATAGACTCTCTGAAATGTATGCACTTCTCACATGCAAATGGAATGCTACATTACAATCGATAGACTCTCTGAAATGTATACACTTCTCACATGCAAATGGAATGCTACATTACAATCGATAGACTCTCTGAAATGTATACACTTCTCACATGCAAATGGAATGCTACATTACAATCGATAGATTCTGAAATGTATGAACTTCTCACATGCAAATGGAATCCTACATTACAATCGATAGACTCTCTGGAATGTATACACGTCTCACATGCAAATGGAATGCTACATTACAATCAATAGACTCTCTGAAATGTATGCACTTCTCACATGCAAATGCAATGCTACATTACAATCGATAGACTCTCTGAATTGTATACACTATTCACATGCAAAAGGAATGCTACATTACAATCAATGGACTCTCTGAAATGTGTTCACTTCTCACATGCAAATGGAATGCTACATTACAATCGATAGACTTTGTGATATGTATACACTTCTCACATGCAAATGGAATGCTACATTACAATCAATAGACACTCTGAAATGTCTGTACTTCTCACATGCAAATGGAATGCTATATTACAATCGATTGACTCTCTGAAATGTATACACTTCTCACATGCAAATGGACTGCTACATTACAATCGATAGACTCTCTGAAATGCATACACTTCTCACATGCAAATGGAATGCTACATTACAATCGATTGACCCTCTGAAATGCAAACTCTTCTCACATGCAAATGGATAGACTCTGAAATGTATACACTTCTGACCTGCAAATGGAATGCTACATTACAATCGATAGACTCTCTGAAATGTATGCACTTCTCACATGCAAATGGAATGCAACATTACAATCGATAGACTCTCTGAAATGTATACACTTCTCTCATGCAAATGGAATGCTACATTACAATCGTTAGACTCTCTGAAATGTATGCACTTCTCACATGCAAATGGAATGCTACATTACAATCGATAGACTCTCTGAAATGTATAAACTTTTCACATGGAAATGGAATGCTACATTACAATCGACAGACTCTCTGAAATGTATACACTTCTCACAGACCCTCTGAAATGTATACACTTCTGACCTGCAAATGGAATGCTACATTACAATCGATAGACTCTCTGAAATGTATACACTTCTCACAGACCCTCTGAAATGTATACACTTCTCACATGCAAATGGAATGCTACGTTACAATCGATAGACTCTCTGAAATGTATAAACTTTTCACATGGAAATGGAATGCTACATTACAATCGACAGACTCTCTGAAATGTATACACTTCTCACATGCAAATGGAATGCTACATTACAATCGTTAGACTCTCTGAAATGTATGCACTTCTCACATGCAAATGGAATGCTACATTACAATCGATAGACTCTCTGAAATGTATGCACTTCTCACATGCAAATGGAATGCTACATTACAATCGATAGACTCTCTGAAATGTATACACTTCTCACATGCAAATGGAATGCTACATTACAATCAATAGACTCTCTGAAATGTATACACTTCTCACATGCAAATGGAATGGTACATTACAATCAATAGACTCTCTGAAATGTATGCACTTCTCACATGCAAATGGAATGCTACATTACAATCTATAGACTCTCTTAAATGTATATACTTCTGACATGCAAATGGAATGCTACATTACAATCGATAGACTCTCTGAAATGTCTGCACTTTTCACATGCAAATGCAATGCTACATTACAAACAATAGACTCTCTTAAATGTCTGCACTTCTCACATGCAAATGGAATGCTACATTACAATCGATTGACTCTCTGAAATGCATACACTTCTCACATGCAAATGGAATGCTACGTTACAATCGATAGACTCTCTGAAATGCATACACTACTCACATGCAAATGGAATGCTACATTACAATCAATAGACTCTCTGAAATGTATGCACTATTCACATGCAAATGGAATGCTACATTAACCACGATAGACTCTCTGAAATGTATGCACTTCTCACATGCAAATGGAATGCTACATTAGAATCGATAGACTCTGTGAAATGTATGCACTTCTCACATGCAAATTGACTGCTACATTACATTCGATAGACTCTCTGAAATGTATACACTTCTCACATGCAAATGGAATGCTACATTACAATCGATAGACTCTCTGAAATGTATGCTCTTCTCACATGGAAATGGAATGCTACATTACAATCGATGGATTCTCTGAAATGTATACACTTCTCACATGCAAATGGAATGCTACATTACAATCGATAGACTCTCTGAAAATGAAGTTTATTTTACCAATGGAATTTATAACAGAAATTGTAGTCTATCCGTTTCATTACAGAAAATTGATTTTGTTTTTTGGTCATTGTAATTCATGCAATGAGCTAAAAGAAAGTAACATATTCTATTACATTAACAACAAAAATAAAACAAGGTCTGTTTTAATTCCTAGTGGTTTCTTTAACCTTAACATATACAAGAACAAAGTCAAAGAAGGTATGACTTGTCACAATCCGAATGAAGAATATATTTATATCGTGTACTTGAAATGCAATTAAAAAGTTCCCGTCAGAGTGTACATAGCCAACTGCAAGTTGTTGGGATTTAATAGCCAGACTGCGTTATTCTTTATTGAATATGGGTAACAATTAATGTATTACCAATATTATTTCAAAATAACCAAAATTGTATTCCATTTTTATAAACATGTATTGTGAAGATGAATCTAACAAACCTTCTCGAGGTTTTAATTGAATTATATATATATATATATATATATATATATATATATATATATATATATATGCAGCTTCATTTTACTTTCCATTTAAATGTACAAATTAAATATAATCTGTATCAGATAAGAGCATCAAGTAGATTTTTCCATTGAAAATAACAAAATGTATGAAATTTCTGTGAAATTATAAAAGTGTAATAGCAATCCAAAAATACATATAATGAAACATGGAATCTAAATAGCGTTAGAAGAAAATGGAACCAGCAGCAGTTATCGCTGGCGAAATAATAGTTAACGGTGTAGTATTTACAGCAAGCAACTATCGGTTTCAATTATTTGATCCATACGATGGAAATGAAAACAACAGTAAATTAGAAACGATAATGTCGAAGTTCAACGAGAAACCTAAACTACCTAAACTTGGTGATTTTTACCAGCCTTCCCAATAGTAGGTAACACACACACACACACACACGTATATATATACATACATATATATATATATATATATATATATATGTATATATATATATATACATATATATATATATATATATATATATATATATATATATATATATATATACACACACACACATATATATATATATATATATATATATATATATATATACACACACACACATATATAATATATATATATATATATATATATATATATATACACACACACACACACATATATATATATCATATATATATATATATATATATATATATATATATATATATATATATATATATATATATATGAATTCTTATGGGTTATAGTGTTCATGCTGGTTACAAGTATCTTTAAAGTTAAGCTAGTTTTTATACCTATGAATACGTGCTAGCACACACTAATGATAACAAATGGAAAATATCTAACTCCTCATAATCAAGAGAAACCAGCGCAGGGTGTAACATCTTAATACAACACACAATTGTATTGCACACACTCAATTAAGCCTGAACACCACTGACAAGAGGCAATTCCTAAGTTAGAACTCAATGTCATGACTGCATCTGGATCAGTGTTGATATCATTGGATGTAAAGGTTAAAGGAGATGCTAAAAATGCAGTGGTGAACAACTTGGGTAGAATGCTTGTGAAAGACAAAACAATTCCTTATGGTAGCGACGACCTTTTCATATTGAATAAATACAACATTTTTATGGCATTCAAAGATTTGTGATAGCAGCTTTTGTGAGAACAAACAAAATAAAGCAAGGTATCATGAACGATAAATTAAAAAAGCTAAGACCAGGAGCTGGTAAAGCACAAAACATTTTCAACAGCAACTATTCAGCTCACAGTATACGAAAAAAAAATTCAAATACCACTTGCCTTCCAGATACTGACAGATCATTGTCCATTGTATTCTTTTGTTCGTAATCACAATTTGAGATTTACCGTTACACTGGCAAAAGACCTTAAGTCATAGAAGGTAGTAATCCTGATTATGAACTGGAGAATATGTGTCTCCAGTACGATGCGATTACTTCAGATTAAATGGCTCAATCCGTTAACGAAAAGTACAGGAATGGAACTCCTTTCTTCTGCTACTAAATCACAAGAGAGAGCATTATTTATGTCACAAGAGAGAGCATTATTTATGTAGTAGATAATACTACTTTGACAATTGTTACACTTGATTCACCACGAATGAGTTTGAAAGGAATTTTGATACCTTGTACGAGAGACAGATAATCTGATCCGGAATTTGTTTTCTTTTTTTTCCCGTGATAGAAAGTATAATGATTAATATGAAAGGATTACGAAAGATATTTTATTCTCAGGGTATAACTGACGCAAGAGCTTACAGAAGCAATAAAGAATATCTTTGACGAGCAACAAAAACAAACGGAACTCAGTAATGTAAGCATATATTTCAATACTGATCACCACTACGTTTAGAAGTACACGTCCTAATAGATTACACGGTATGGGTCATACATTAGCTAACGTTCAGCAAATCATACACATGCAGATAAACAGAAAGCATAACATATATAAAATATATATTTATTTCGCGTCTGATGTTCATGTTAATTTTCATATAAAATCTATGCTGTTTTAAGCATTTTAATTCGAAATAAATGGATGAATTACATTTTGATGTTTCAGATGGCGGTATTTTTGGTGAATGTGATAAATGTTCTTATCAAGCGCGTGTCATGTGTGGTTTTGAAAACATTAAAAAAGGAAGATAAAAAGTAAATGACAACATAAAACAAGGCAACAGCAAATTAAACCATCTCGGAAATGTTATGAGATGTCTATTATTGATACAGTACTCTTGGAAACTAATAAAGGATATTAAAGATGCAATCAAAAGGGATAACATAACAGAATCCGCTCTGAACTTCACTTACATTTCCTAATCGTTCAAAAAAACCTATAACACAAAGGACTACAAATTGGTGTACAAGATATTGAAAAAATTAAAGAGCAATTAGATAAATAGAAAACATGCTTGTGAAGGTATTTCAGTTGTTTGCTAATTTTGTGCGGATCAAATAGAGCGATCAAATCATAAAGTATTAAATTTGTTTATATTGTTTTAATAATAATAATAATAATAATAATAATAATAATTATTATTATTATTATTATTATTATTATTATTATTATTATTATTATTATTATTGTTGGGGGAGGCATGCTCTTTCCCATGCATGATTTCGGCAAATCTATAAAACCATCCAATATAAAGAGTCATCATAAATGAAAGCACAAGCAAGAGAATCCAAAGCCGTTTACGACACTCACATAGAACGTTTATCTGAAATATAAATAATGTATTCAGAATCTCAAGGATTATATATGGTATTACAAATTATGGAAAGACAAAGATTTCACTAGATTTGATAGAAGCTGAATATTGTAAACTCCCTTGACTATGATGTCGTCATCTCCCCAACTTTTGTTTACAACAAAAGACTTAACAGTTGTTTCACCAGGGCACTCATACTTTGTTTTTGATGGACTTTTTTTGCAACATTTAACATGCTAAAAAGAAGCCAACCATCCTAAGCAAGTTAGCATTTAGTTGTAGTATGAGTGCGTGATAGTGCAAAAATAAAATTTTGTTATAAAAGACCTGCCTGAGAATATTAAGTTTTAGCGGTCTTTTACTCCAAAGATAGGACGTCAATGGAATATATGATCAAGGAAAACAATGTGGTACCAGTGATAATGAGAGACGAGATAGTTGCAACGTTCAAACAAAACAAAAGATTTTTAAAAAGCCTTTAGAATACTACAATATCGTACATTAACAATAAGGAAGTGTTTTTATGTTGTCAACTAAATAAACGTTTGTCGTTTTAACAACTTCATGCAACCTTATTGAACATAATATTGTATACCTTAGGATCTTACTATCTAATTTAATTCATCTCTTGGTGGTTTACAGTTTGATTAAATAGACAGCCTTTGCACATGTTATTAAGACATTGCTTAGATCACACATTTCTTTATCCCTTAAGACCTTCTGTTCATCCTTGTCAATATAAGAATACAACTTAATTCATCTTTGAAAAGTCTGGGTGTCTTCTCATTTATTTGTGGAACACTAAATTTGTTATCTTTCTTGTGTTATAGAATTCGATGTTATTCTTTATGTAAAAGTCATCTGTCTCTACAAGAATACATAACAAATCTATATCTGTCATTAGCATCCTCATTATATCACCATATACTGGCTTTAGCTTGTTGTATTAATATCCATACATCAAACACTTACTTAATTCTGGCACAGTAAAGCCACCATAAATGGTCTGCTTAGTTTGATTTTCTATTTTTTAAACTGACTAACACCAAGTCTTTATCTATGATCGTTCTCCTAGGAAATTATAAATCTTTCTGTTATCTGTGAAATTTCTTTTTATCATCACATATTGTAACCTTGGTTCTCTTGCGTAGATATTACATCTGTATACCAGCACAGAATTATTGATGAGTTTACAAAAGTCCTTTTCATTGGTCACTTTTTCGTCTCAGGGCTGTACTTAATTCAATGTAAGATTTTAGACATGGTTCTTGGTTGGATTCTATGTGTCTTGTTTGGTTTCAAACATAACTGAACATACAACTTCAAATTACGACAGTGAATAAGGTATCTCTTTTTTCTTCAACGTGCGCAATAACTTAGGTACTTAGGTACTTAAGCTTTTGTACCCTTTTTTCCTCAATCAATTTCTTCTGCAATAGTGATAATCACTTTCTTGTGGAATTAGTTTTCATCCGCTAAAGGATAGTCTTTGAGATAGTCGTGTAGCTGTGTTGCTACCTCTAAATCTACTTCTAAAATACCTCCAAAACTTGTATCATCCTTCCAAGACATTAGATTGTATATGATGACTTTGACTTGTTGTTTGTTTTCCCATTTAAAGTGTCTAACTGACATTAATCATACAAACTGTTAGTATTTAGGAACATAATCAACGAACTTGGCTTTCACCTATCGTATTCTCCATCATCTAAAATTTTACTTTCGCAATCGACATAGAACCCATGCCTTGCTTCAGAGTATCAATTTGGTATCATGCTGATAGACAAAGTACCCATGATTTGCTTCCGAGTATCTATTTGGTATCATGCTGATAGACAAAGTACCCACGATTTGCTTCAGAGTATCTATTTGGTATCATGCTAAGTGACATAGTACCCATGATTTGCTTCAGAGTATTTCTTTGGTATCATGCTAATTCCTGCTCTAATTTCTGATTCTATCATCAGGAAGCTAGTCCCGGCGCACTGTAATAATGTGCTGGATCGAGTTTCTAATTATTTATGCAGAGTAGTCATGTAAGTCACCAAGAGGTTTCAATATAAAAAGTTTCATGACGTCTTTTACATACTGTTAATCCTCCTGTTATACCTGATCCTCAGAGACTGGAATAAAATGTATCGATTGGAGGTCATTTAGCTTCATGCATGTACTGTTATCAATAAATGTCTTTTCTCAAATATTTTGGGTCCATGTTTTTAACATGTTTCATGGTTTCAGAGAGTTTGTCATAGTTTAGGTTACTTATTTCCTGACTAAACTTTATGTGTAGCATTTCAAGCAGCTTCTCAATTACCTTTGCACTTCATTCCTATTAATAGCAGTTAAAGCCTTTGTTCTGTGATAACATCCCTAAAACTGGTATGCCATTTGATTTCATTACGATTGCAATCGGTAAATCTAGGTGGACTTTTACAGAAGAAAACTTTCTACGTTTCATACTTATTATCTTCTTAACAACTCCCCTGCCCCCCCCCCCCCACAAAAAACCACCCCAAAAAGTTTCCCCTGTCACACACACACACACACACACCATATCGTGTTCGTTTCCACCATCATACCTGTACTTGGTTATCCCAGGTTCATCCTCCACCAAATATACTGGCCGCCATGTATCATCTGCTGAAAAATGGCATAACAGGGTAACTTTGAAGGACTCATAACTCCCACTACCAAATGAAATTTTTGATTCTTTGCGAGGCTCGTAATGGTTCTCCACATTGGGCCTTGCAAGTGAATACTCGTAAGTTGAAATGGATCCATCTGATCGCAAGAAAACTGCCTTTGTAACATTAAATGGTTTATACCAGTCCCGAGTATTACCTTTTGGGATCTGCAATACAGTACCGACCTTTGAACCTTTGATGGAATGTATTTTAGTCGGACTACAGTATGAGACGCACCTAGTCCGCATTGTGAGAGTTCTCGAACATTATTCCCTTTTTTATATAGGTTTTAAGTATAATAATATTAAAGGTATTCTGCTTGTATTATTTTTTTTAATGTCTGTCTATCTGACTGCTGTCTTTCTGTCTTTTCCAAATAACATGTATATGGTTGTTTTAGGTAACTTGAAAATGTCACTGTAGTTAATTATTCATTGACTTATTAGTTTCTTAAGTATTTAATAAAGTTATATGTTGAGTTATCTTGTCTCCAATTTTATAAAAATTGTAGATTTAATAGCATACTTTCATTTAGTCATATTTTACACTACAGTCCACATACATTTGGACGGTCTCAGAGATAGTCTTTCTGATTCTTATTATTCTCTTCTCTTTTCTTTGTCTCCCTATCTAAAGCTTGTCCACACTCACAATATTACACACAAGTCCACATTTAAATCAGAATTCGCAGTCTCAGCTTCGATGTGGTGTTATTGTATCCACATAAATATTCCCTCCATCAGTCTTTCTATAAAGTAACGAAACATAAACAATTCCACCTCCATCACATTACATGACATTTTGTGTTAACATGCATAAACTAATAATAAAAGAATTATTAAACGAAAACAATTCTCAATTGCTCACCACAGAATTATCCTAGATATGTTAACAATTAATAATAATCTCTTCATCTTTATTCTAATGTATGGAAAAAAAATACTTACCTCTGCAAGATGTGTACCTTCGAAAAAAAAACTGTCGATATCGTAACACAGTGAGTTGTACTGTTCATAAATTTGCCATAGAGGATCTACTGGTAACCAAAATCCAAAATATGTAGTCACTAACACACATAACGCGTCGTCCAAAATTCAAAGGAATCGTCTCGTCTTGATGCATCGCTTATGTGGCATGGTACGTCATCACACTGGTTGCAGTGCAGATGATCTGATACACTTTTTTAAGGGTCGACTGACGATTTCGTGGTTTGGCAAACGTACAATTTTGTGAGGACCCAACATTTGCACACGAAAGTCTTGATATTGATACAACTTTAAAGCATCTTTGAAGACGTGAAAGTTGACCACTTGACTGAAACGATAGTTCAGTGTCAGTCCTTTCACTTTTTATTTGGTATGATGTTGTCCATTTGTGTCTCGGTATTGGTAGCCGTAATTTTTAGGTCCACCACTATCAAAATTCAAAATAGTGTATTCAGGGTTTTATCTGTCCAAACTCCTAAACGTTCGTCTTCGGTGTGTGTGTGTGACAGCTTCCAGGACGATAGACGTGCATGCAACTATCGATGTCAAAATAGAGGACTCCCATAACGGTTCCAAGACAGAATATAATTTTAAACGGGCATTGGTTGCAAAGTAGCAGCTGTAATGACGTTACCAAACCGTTCGAGTGGTGTCGACTCTGCCGACCTCTTCGTAATTCACCAAGATCAAATCTTCACGTATGATTTCCGCGTGTTAAATGATTTTTCCTTTATCGTCGATCATTTGAAAGTATCGACTTCGATCTACCAAGCATTCCGTCTCAGGCAATATCGGACGTAAAGCCAATCCCCCCCCCCAACCCCGACACACACAATTTAGCATGACTTTTGCAAACTATATTCTTCCTTCGTTCAGTTCCACGTGTTCCAAGGTGATGCCTTCTAGGGATTGGTGCCATTCTTTGAATTCTTCTTTGTTTTCTGGAGCCTGGCACCAAGAAGAATAACCGCTAGTTTTCCCTTCAATTTCAGAAATTCGTTTACGTAACCTGAAAAAATCCCCGAACTGGAGGAGCCGTCATCTTCTTGGTATTGTTCTGTGTTAGGAAAGTGCAATATTTCGTACACTTTTATCAGTTGGAACCCAGAATACAGTGAACACACATCGATGTATTTGGTTTGTTCTGCTTGAGATTTGTCCCCGTCCTATATCAAGCGTGTAGCATTGGTTCACCCTCCAAACAAACTGTCGCATGGATTCAAAGTTTCGATGTCCACCACATCGTGCTCTTCGGAGATGCGTTAGAATTCTGGATCTGTTTTGAAAAGTCAACCTAGTCGTGTTCCCACATTTCTATAATTTGGTACCCTTGATTTTCTAAACTCTGGCGTTGTTGGTATGTTTAATCGTACAACTTTCCGTGGTGGACTCTGAGAAAGAATTTTTCAGGCCTCGTTCAGGAAAACAAGTTGGACATCCATGAAATAAACATCCCTCAAAAGTCTTGAGTTTCACACAAGTATGTAGCTAACGCACAGCGTTGGCTGAATATCGACGGCTAACTGCTTGAATGGACTGAGGTGGTATAATTATATCTTATTCTCGAGCATGAACTTCATTTGGTAGGCTAATTCATTTGCTTTTAAAATGGTAGAAACTTTCTTCAAAGAATCGATACCTCCGTGATCCATAAATAATTGTCGAAATGTTCCACAACAACATCGTTAAATCTCCACATAGGATCGACAATATTTCAACAGTTCTTAATTAAAAGGGTCTGTTGAGTGGGTTCGGTATCAGGCTTAGAATGCTTCTCGTTGTTTTGTTGATATTCCGTCAGGGTTGTAGTCGTAAACTTCTGGTAAATGCGGGAGCACGATATGTTGATTGACTTCTGTATTAAAAGAGTGTGAAAAGTAGCCTTTAGCTATTTCTGTCATTTCAAACATTGTACGGTTTCTAGAAAATGTGTAGCCAAATAACTCATGGAATCTTTAAAGTACACGTTTCCCACTTCCATGTAAATAATTCTGGCTCCGTTCGTGGTGACTGTTGGAAAAGCAGTCCTTGTTCTGAATAGTATTTCAAACAGAATCGTTCGTCGTATTTGTTCTTGGTGAATTGCGAAGAAGTCCCAAAATTTGCACCACCCCAGGAGTTTGGCAATGTCGTCTTGGAAACTTTATGAGACCAAGTCCTTTACTTTGACATCGATAGTTGTATGTACATCGATCGACCTAGATTTTATCACCCTCGCATCGAAGATGAACGTTTAGGAGCTTGGACCGACGAACATCCGGAAGAGACGATTTTGAGTTTTGCAAGTGGTTGACCTCACAATTACGGCTATCAGTACCGAAACAATAAAGGAGAACATCATACCTAATGTAAATTGAAAGAAATTACACTGAATTATCGTTCCAGTCAAATGATCAACTTTGATTACTTAAAAGAAGCTTTAAAGTCAGGTCAAGATCAAGACTTTCGTATTAAAACGGTGGATCATCACAAAATTGTACGCTTGTCAGATCATCAAATCGTTAGTCGACCCTTGGAAAAAGTGTATCAGATCATCTTCGACAAACGAATGCGACGATCACAACACGTTATGGTACGGATACATTTATTGCCATGCCACGACTTCTATCATCAGTCCTACACCAAATTTCATGAAAGGAAATGAATGACATTGTTCAAGACTTAGTGGATTGCCAAATACTTTTAAAACAACTGATGCTACAAGACGAGACGGTTCCTTTGAAATTTGGACGATGTGTCCTATGTGTGTTAGTGGGTACATTTCTTGGATTTCGTTTACCAGCAGATTCTTTGTGGCCAATTTATGAACAGTACATGCAAAGAAATGACATCCAAAACTTTATCTGGGCACGAAAATATTCATTGTGTTAAAAGTGGTACGAATAGTGATAAATACGATCTCTGTACCGTCGTGTAAAGAAGGCATTCGTCGTACTTTATAGATTCTTCATACTTAATAAGAAGTGTGTGTGTGTGTGTCTCTGTGTGTGTGTGTGTGTGTGTGTGTGTGTGTGATGTAAGAAATGACATTGCACTAAATCAGTTGAAGTCTAGTCTTACTCCACAACGTTATCAACCTTGTAAATACGTCCATGTTTAATGTTTGTCAGTTGTATACAAAGAGGAAAGGACAGTCCTAATCCTCCCTCTTCAAATTTTTATGTTTGAGTTCCCGTAGTTTATTAAAAATGGTTGATTTTGAAAGAATGGTGTTGAGTGTACTAAAAATGTCGGGTTGGAATAAAACTGAAAATCCCCATCTGGTTGACATGGCATTGTATGTTTTTGCATACATTCTGTCTGTAACATAGGTATCGATTTTAATGAGAATCTTAAATCTAAGACAAAAGCATTCTAAACTCTACCTGGGATTCATACAAGCAAAAGTCCGAGTTCATTGTAGCAAATGTAACGCTCTCGCCAGAGAGCAATATTTCACCGAATTTATGAAATGTAGGATTAAAAATGTAACATTAGGTAAACCAAGGTCGATCAGTGTACTAACACAAAATCTAGGGGAGGGAAAATTCGTCACCGAAACTGATGAATATAATCATGCTAGCTTAATAGTGGCTGTTTTTACAACAACAAACTTTGTTGTCAGTAACATAGGCATCATTAATTTTATTGAAAATATTAAATTTAGGACAGAAAAGTTTAAACTCTACTTGGGATTCGTACAAGCCAAATTCTGAATTTATTTAACACTGTAGTCAATGTAACGCTCTCGCCAAACAGCAATATTTTCACTCAGCTAACATAACATTTGGTCAACTGAAGTCAATCCATGTACTAAACAAAACAAATGTAGGGTCGGCAAAATTGTATCAGTTGTTACCCAAACTGAAAAATCTTGATAATGACTGCTTTTGCACACACAGACAAAAAAAATTCAGTAACATAAGTATGATTTTTTAGTGAGAGTCTTACATTTATTAACGAAAAATTCAACTTGGGCTTCATACAGGAATAATGTCCATGTCGGATATATGTTTGTGTTTGAATTTCGTAAAAGCTCTGCATTTTTAAAGACAGAAAGAGGCCATAGGGTCCCAGCATATTAAATTCCAGTTAGCGACCACACTGCCCCCATATGTTTAACGTACGCCGCAATGTTAATTCCTGCTAGAGACCAGAGTGTAATTTCTGAGGATAAAGTGCCATATTTGAAAGCAAATATTAGAACCTAAATGTTAAATTATCATTAGAGACCAAACATATCCGTAATGTTAAAGTGTTACATTTCCCGCCGATCAGACCCATAATGGTAAACGGATATTTGTTAACATAGTATTTCCAATCTTGTTGCTAGAATCCCACAAGATGTCGCCAAAAAGTTGATTTATAATAGGATTTCCCATCTTGACGCTATAGTGCTGCATTATAATATTCTTATCGTTACCTGTGAAGATGAATACATGGGAACTTCATTACCATTACAGTTCGTACTCAGCTCCTTGGAACGTAGTGGATTTTGCTAAAAACGAACTTCCTCGTTGAAAATCTAAAGACGGTCGAGCTTATGTTATCAACACGGTCGACAGTCATTGCCCAGGAACCCACTGGGTAGCCGTTTACTTTCCCAGCGACTACAGCGTTGAATACTTTGATTCCTATGGATTACCTCCTCTCGAAGACGATATCATAGACATTATGAGAAGAAATGCGGTATCCACTCAATGTAATAATGTGAGATCAAAAGGATCGGATTCTATAATGCGTGGACAATATTGTGTGCGTTTTCTTCGTCAACGCAGTCTTTGATTCCCATTAGAACATTTACTTACTTGTTTTGAACGTGATTCCTCTAGAAACGATACCAAAGTAGAAATGTTGTTATGTGATCATTATGGCTATCTGTTTTCTTTAGCTAAAAAACGAGTGTCCATCGATAGCAAAATGACACTGTTGAAGGTTATTGGACGTCTAGTTTTACTTCTCACAGTTGTCAAATTTGTAAATACGTTCATGTTTAACACTTTGTTGGGGTATTTGTCATTTTGAAAATAGGTTGTACATGAAAAGGAGGGACTGCCCTAATCCCCCCCCCTTCACAAAAAGAAGAATGGGAGATGGAAGCAGAGGCTCCCAAATTTAAACTCTCCGCCACAGTCAGGGGATGAAGCAACTACAACGAAATGTGCTCTTGCTGCAGAGTCAGACCTGGGAGGTGCAGTTTTCCTGGATATCGATAACATCAACGATCCAGTACAACTAATGGCCCATTGCATGTCTCTCATGAACAGAGATATTACTCAAATGATTGCCAATATTTATTGTATGTCTTTTGTATTTTACCCTCCCCCATCCATAGATGTTTGTGTATATGTGTAAGCACGTCTACTCTTTTGTACGTGATAGTGTGATATTATGTTTGTGTGTATATGTGAGCACTCCTACACTTTTCATGGGTGATAGTATGTTTGTGTATTCTAGCAATCTCTACTTACACTCCATGTATGATTGCATATACGTATGTTTGTGTATGTAGAATATTATCACTCCTACTCTTATCGTTGGTTGGTAAGTGTGGATGCTGGTCAGTCAAACGGCGTATTGGTTAGTTAGTTTAGATATTGGTCAGTTGATGACTGGGTGTTGGTAAATCAAAATGGTGTATTGGTTACTAGGTGTGGTGCTTGTCAGTCAAACCGGCATGTTGGTTAGTAAGTGTAGGCATTGGTCAGTACATGACTGGGTGTTGGTCAGTCAAAAACGGTATATTGGTTAGTAGGTGTGGGTGCTGACTAGTCAAAAGGCATATTGGTTAGTAGATGTGGGTGATGGTCAATCAAACGGCGTGTTGGTCAGTAGGTTTGTGTCATGGTCAGTAGATGACTGAGTTATGGTCAGTCAGACAGCGTATTGGTTAGTAAGTGTAGTTTTAACATTAAGTTTCCCTTTGTCCCCAGAGTGTACTCAAGACCAAAAACAATTTCATGGGACAATGGGAAATATCATGTTAAAAAGACCACTGCTAAATCCCCCTTGTCCCCTGACTCCCACTCACCTGTTAATCCTATGGACTTTTTCACATCGATTTCCCATTGTCTCCAGACTTCCATCATTCCAAGATGGTGGCCTAATGTTAATTTCGATTGTTCCCAGACCGACCCATGTCCGCAGGGTAGTACCTTAACTACTAATATATTTCTTTAATTTGTATCTAGAAGCAACTTTTCAATAGTAAGCAAGAATGTATTGTTATCACCAGAAGATGAAACTGACATTGACAGTTTATCCAAATTTCCTTGTTTATGTCTCGGTTCATTGCAACAAAGTCAGACTTTATGATAAAACCAAGATAAAGCCATAATTTCAATATTAACAAAAAACCAGCACGTATATACTGAATACGTTGCTAGATTTATTATCTCTTAGTGATTTTGTATATAATTATCTGTAGCGATATAATTATTCTATGGGGAAACACAATGATTGGAGAATTATTTGCCAGGCTAAAAGTGTAGCCGAGCTATTAACGCCAACTTGGAAGAATGGTACCTTTGGGCAAATAAAAACTTCATTATTGTAATTCACATAGATGTGTGCAGTGTTGTTGTTTGCACACTATTTATGTAGTGGTATTTATGCACTGAAATTGGAATTCACACGTTTTTTATTACCATAGTCTTTCTAGGGCAAAGAATAATAAATGCCTGTCCGCATCTCGTGGTTCTTGGATCACAGTTTCCAGCAACTTTTGAAAGTGAATATGTTCACAAGCGTGGATAGAAGGAGTGGACGTTTTCGTGGAGGTGATTAATCACTCAAAAGTAATTAGAATAGCATTTTCAGCATTGGCATTTTCATCTGCACTGCTTTTTATCTGAGATCGATGTGTATTCCACACCGTCTATCAGGCCATATTCGGCTCTTAATCTATATCAATCCACGTTTCGACATAAAACTATCTTCCAGGGACTTTGTCACCCTGAAATAATAAGCTTCTAAACAAACTTGTTGTGGGTTATTATTCCATAGATACGAACAGTTGGTTCTCGAGTAAGCTTTACTTCGTAGTTTACAATAACAAATTATCAGTGCAAGCTCTCACACCTTGGATAAAAGTAGGTGGGTAGGAGTGATTGCATGGCAAATATGTCATTATATTTTGAAATTTCATGTTCATATGATATACTAATGCAAAACAGGAATAAATGTTATTTCTAGTAGAAATAAATATTATTCATATTTTAAATTTGAACAATTGTACATTAAGGTAGTAACATTTTTCAATTTCATGTCATAAGGATTTAATATCGTCTTTTGAATCATTATTAACGTCACATACTACTATTATCATCAGTAATTTCGAAAGAATAATATGTTGATGTATGATCTTTGTTGCATAGTAAACCATTTCCCGGCCTTACATGCAATGTGCGAATTATGGGCCTTAAGGTATCGGACCACTATTATTTCACAGCCAGGGAACCAGTCTACTGGTGGGGGGGGGGGGGGATAAAAAAAACAGAGTACTAAATCATTTGAGATGCGCCCATTGGGTAATAAATGGGTTCTATTTTGTTCCACAGCAGACACACAGGAAATAAAGAAAAACACGAGACAAACTATTACATTACTGCATTTATTCAGTTATCTACATCTATAATATATGAACATGGTAAACATTCTTGAAATACAACATTCATTCTTATCATCTATAGACATTACATAAGTTTTTATTATTATCATTTAGTGCGCTTAGAATATCACCATATCACCCACGCTAGTATAGTACATACTTGCTGCCTAAAGTTCTCAATATACAAAAATGAAAAAAATTTATGTTCGGTATAGGTATCGGACCACTAATTATTTTACAGCCAGGGAACCAGTCTAATGTTGGGGGGAATAAAAAAGAGTACTAAATCGTTGGAGATACACCCATTGGGTAATAAATGGGTTTAATTTTGTTCCATTATTAATTTCATAAACTTCAAATCTATGTACTATAGCTGACAACAAAATATTTACTTTTATTTTGATATCCTGTGTTTAATTTCCTATTGACAATATAGCATAGGTACTCTTGGTGCGAGGCTATGCTATTAGGTGCAGACCAGGGAATCCCCCCTGTATAGCATCACGAGGGTCAAAAACATGCTGCGAAGTACCTGTTTTTTAAGGCTGAAAAAATCTCCAACTCTAATGAATGGAACCATGTGTGGTTTGTATGCCTAGCTATTGAAAACGTATTTTTATTTTTTAACGTATAAACATTAAGTTATATGGGAACTGAATTAGTGGTCCGATTCCTTAAAGACTGTATTTTATTTTTTCATTGCGTGCTGAGAGTGAGATTGAATCTTGTATTCAGTTATTCCGAAAAGAAGAAAACCAGGAGAATTTTTAGCTGCGATCAGATATGGTGACGGAAGTAAAGAATTTATAGTTATAATATCACTAATATTATTGGGAATCGAACCCAAGTCCGTGAGTTACGGCACCCATCGCCTCGCTTGTATGTACTAAGCCCCATACCTTTTCGACTATGCGCGCATCCTCCTCAAAATAGGATGGAACTTAGTCCTGAATATAGGCTTTCGTGTGTAGGAGGCACACTCGCTAAGCGACCCTGCATATATGAATAAAACAAACTGAAAACACGCAGTCTATAACTTGTGTAGCCTTAGCGCTTTCGAGTTTTCTTGTAATTGCTACTAAATTAAATGAGACTACACTGAATGATATCATATAACAGAATAAACATAATTATTCACATTTTCAACTTTTCGACGCAGACAGGGTAAAAAAATGTCTTCAGACTCAATATCGGAATAGCAGGTTATGGTGGGGTTAAGCTGTATTCTGTATAGTATAGATGCTGTTTCTTTCAAATAATGACTAGTACTGCAAAGTAAGTTTAAAGAAAAAGTAGATGAAGAAGCTTCGTATATATTGGAACCAATGGTCTTGATACTAAAGGACAGGGACTTTAAAAGTGTGTTGATATGTTTGTCTTTTTGTTTTTTCTTTATGAACCGTCTAAAACAGGGGTGTCAAACATACGGCCCGCCAGACTCATTATTTATTATTATTTATTATTATTTATATTATTTATATCAAATCTGCAAATAATGTTGACACCCCTGACCTATAAATAAGACACATGACTATGGCTAGCAGTTTTACTGCAACATTAATTTCTGTTTCCGTGTTTGTACTATTTCACATGCGAAAAACTAGCTTGCCTATGTGAACACTTTTTACTTATGTAAAATAAAGGCTGATTTATTTTCCCATCATGTAAATCTGTTTTTCTTGGATTGAAAATTCTGTATTCACTGTAAAATAAAATTTTACATATGTGAAATAAATGGCACAGAAGTAAAAAGAAAAAATTTAAATATCTAAGAAAGAAATAGTCATGAAAGATTTTCACTGAAGTGAGAAAGAATTTCACATATGTGATATATAAAGTATATTTTACGTATGTAAAAGTTTTTTCATATAATGATGGTAAATCCTTTTTCACACGCGTGAATTTTTAGTATATATGTGAAATAAATGATTATTTAAAGTGTGAAAAACAAATTCACATATATAATGAGTAATGAATTCAAACGATTTTACGTGCAAAATTCCTTTTCAGATATGTGTAATCAAGTCAAACGATTTCACATGCGAAATTGTTTTTTGACATATGCCAAATAGTACTTCTCACATGTGAGGAAAAACATGCAAAAACGGCTTGATATATTGCTTTAGTAGAGTGCCTGCATTATACATACATACATACATACATACATACATACATACATACATACATACATACATACATACATACATACATACATACATACATACATACATACATACATACATACATACATACATACATACATACATACATATCAAATTAGAACTGAACGTGAAGTAGCAGGTATCCAGTTGTTGCTAACTACTTTTTAATCCAGCAGCAAAAGGGCTTACCAGGTGAATTTGTCTTTCTTTAATCTAAGACGTATTCGGCCTCAGTTGCTTTAAACAACTTTCTGATTCCTATTATATTGTTGGCATCCACTTTGGGTGGAAATAACACTGAATTCCCCACGGATTCAACTAATCCATATCCCATGGATGATTTTCAAACAATAACATTACTATCATCATTGTGAAGGCGCTTTCTAGAAAATTCCAGCAATTACCAAAAATATCGATCGAATTTCATTTTGATGTCAACATCAGTAATTTTGACCGTCATCCTCGTCAGAAGAAAGGTGTTGGAAAGGCTATTTCAGATCAAAAGTCAAATATTGTGTCAGTACGAGTTCTTTCTTTCCAAAATTCTTAGCAGCAAAAACTATCGACCTGATTTATCACAAGGTAACAAGACCATAAAATAGATAGCAAATGTGTTGCTTGCTACTGTGCATTTCAAACCCTGCGTATGTAACAGGAAAGAAGAGAAAGTATAGCCATCATCGAGGATCGAATCTGGTAGGTCCGTATCACAGTGAAACGCAGATACCACAATAATTAAAGGTCAGTACCAGCCAGGCTGGTTAGAATATTTATATATTTATATAAATGATATCCCCTACACCCCTAAACACACACACACATATATATATATATATATATATATATATATATATATATATATATATATATATATATATATATATATATATATATATAAAAATGGGGAGACAGAGTCAGACAGAGATTAAAGCGGAGCGATAGACAAACTATTCATTAATACAACAAGAAACGAGAACTCTAGATCTTTTGCTAAAAGGAGCACATGGACCTTTGCTACTGAAAACCAAACCCTGTTACCACAGTTTCAACTGAAGGACTCACGATACTAATAATATATGAATATTGGAACCAGTGTAATAGTGAGTGTATATAAAATAGAGGATATACGAGTTCAGATGGCCATGATTGGTTGAAATGAGAAGTAAAAATTAAGTAAATTTTCTTTCAAAGTTGAACCTATCAATAATTAAAATGAGATGAAGAAAAGGTTCTTCTCGGGCACTGTCATTTGTTGTTGTTTTTTTTTTTTTTTAGCTTGGTTTAGGAAGCCCAGTTATGAAAGTAGCAATGTATTCGTTAGGTGCGGAATGGGTGACTAAGTTCCAAGCACATACAGTTTTAAAAAATGCTGCGGCTCATATGCTTTTCTTAACAAATAAGTATACATCAAGGATGGTTCTATGCTGTGAGATATATGTTTAGTCCTGTGTATTGAGACATTGAAATATAGTGTATTTTCAATAATTATGGTGTTTCCATAGGTTTCATGTAGGAATTGAGGTAGCACAAAGCGTGCTGAAGTCCCAAACTAACGAAATAATAATGCTCTATTGACTGACAAGATACATACAAGTCAGCCTCTTTCTCACCTGCTTACCTGCAGTTTCAACCAATTTTGAGCCAGAAGTATGAAATGGGGGTGGGAGTGTGAGGGGCTGGATGGGTTGTGGATAAGATAAAATCAAAAGTGTGGGAGGATTTGTCAGTGGTGAGTTACCAAAGTTGCTGTAGTTTATATATTGTTCAATGAATCTAAACTTTAAAGGTCTCATAGATGTTATCAATCAGTCAGCGAGGAAGTTAATGATATTAGTTCTTGGAACAAATCAAGTCGTAACAAGTACTCAGTCAACAAATTAGCAAGTACACCGTCTCAGCAGAAACAATTTACATCCATCAAACAAACACTAAACACAAAAGCCAAGAAGAATTCCTGAGTCCTACATGTTACAATGATGGGGAAATGAACAAATAAAGGATAAACAATAGAAGAAAAAAAGAAGACAAAATTAACAATCGTTCTAAAACGGGTAAACTACTTATCTATGTTATGCTACTATCAGCCCAACAAAACTGTGTAATAAAATTCAAAGACGTGTTTATCACGCAGAGGACCAAAGTGTTTTGATCTAATTCCAGGCCGGGAACAAAGGATTGACACCATGCGAGGCAAAATATCAACACCATGATCAAAATGTGCAAAAGAAATAATATCCCGGTAAAGTTATGCATGTAGGTACTAAGGAAGTAAGTCACGAGCATGGTATAGCCGTATAATTAATGGACAAGAGTTCAAACAATAATAATAATAATAATAATAATAATACTAATAACAACAATTGCAGCACACACACACTATATGTATATATATATATATATATATATATATATATATATATATATATATATATATATATATATATATATATATATATATAGTGTTTCAGTACTGCAGGTAGATTTTAGTATAGGACATCAAATATTGATATATAGGGATGATGTACAATTCCACTGATAGTAGTATTTTTTGTTGTTGCTCCCATTGCTTGCAGCGGAGGCTTTTTAAGATTTGGTTCTACCTGTATATATGTCCATATCTCAATACATTGCGAGAAGCTGATGAGCAAGATTGATCAAAAACCACTTGGCACAGGTAAATAAAATTGTGTAAGAACATGGGTATGCATATACAGATGAGGTAAATTGACTTTCATGCCATTAGGCAATTGTTGCTAATTTTAAATGCTTTGGACTGTGACTTTTTGTGTAAATTGTTGACAGTAACTCTGATACTCAGATATTATTTGATGCAGACAAACGAAACACAGAAGGTATGTTTGTATGCATATTAATACCAGGTACAAATTATACTAAATGAATGTTGTGCAATATATTTAATTATTTGTATAATTTAGCCTTAATTATTTAGTGCTGTAGAATTTCTATAATTTAAAATAAACTCGAGAAGCTTATATTCAAGTTTAGAGATTTAATGAGACAAAGATTTTGCATAATAAGATGTTAATTTGTAATACAAATTTGATTATCATCATTATTCCATACATGACCAAGTACATATTATAGTAAATAAATGAAAGTTGTAATGAATCAAATTTAATAATTCCTAGAATTTAGTTTCAATCCTATAGGGATTGACTATTTAATTTTCGGGTGGAGGGTGGGGGCATGGGACTTTCTTTCGAGCCGGGATATTTTTTTTGCTTTTTCTCTATCCTCAAGACAGTTTATTTTTCTTAACTAATTTAATGGATATAATAGGCCCTTTTTTGTGTGCTTAAATCAGAGAAAGAATATTTCAAGCTAAAAAAATAATTCTAGCCTGTTTCCCGTCCCTAATGTGGAAGTTTTACTTTTTTAAAGTAGTGACGGTATTATTGAAGTAGTTTACATTGTTAATTTGTAATTTAAACATGATTGCCTTCATTATAATTAGTAATTACTTGGGTCTCTTTCTATATGATCCGCACAGAGGTTTCACTATAATTAGTAATGAATGGGTCTCTTTCTACATGATCTGCACGGAGGTTTCATTATGATTAGTAATGAATTGGGTCTCTTTCTATATGATCCGCACGGAGGTTTCATTATAATTAGTAATGAAATGGGTCTCTTTCTATATGATCTGCACGGAGGTTTCATTATGATTAGTAATGAATTGGGTCTCTTTCTATATGATCTGCACGGAGGTTTCATTATAATTAGTAATGAATGGGTCTCTTTCTACATGATCTGCACGGAGGTTTCATTATGATTAGTAATGAATTGGGTCTCTTTCTATATGATCCGCACGGAGGTTTCACTAGAATTAGTAATGAATGGGTCTCTTTCTATATGATCTGCACGGAGGTTTCATTATGATTAGTAATGAATGGGTCTCTTTCTATATGATCCGCACGGAGGTTTCACTATAATTAGTAATGAATGGGTCTCTTTCTACATGATCTGCACGGAGATTTCATTATGATTAGTAATGAATGGGTCTCTTTCTATATGATCTGCACGGATTTCATTATAATTAGTAATGAATTGGGTCTCCTTCTATATGATATGCACAAAGGTTTCATTAATTTAGATGTATCAGGAGATTTAGTTACTGAGTATCATCATTTGTGTAGAATTGAAATGCATATTTAATTATCATAGTGAGTTTTTGATATACAAGTACTGAGTTGATAGGAGGACACATGTCTGAGAAAGTTTGGTATGCAATTAAAGATCAGAAGTTGTTTAGTAGTCTTGAAGTGTCTAAAGGTCAAGATCAGTTGTGCAGGGAAAGCAATTACTCCCCGCCTGGGGATTTACTTATTTAGGATTAATAGTCTCCATACCTCGAAAACTGGGCACTCATCCATCGCAACTCTCATCAATCCTTAGTTTTTCAACACCCCTCTGCTGCACAAATTTCAAGAAGTACTAACCAATTCATTATTATCAAGCCGGCAATGATGAGAGCAAGTTTTGAGCGTTATCTTTCCCTCTCTCTCTCTCTCTCTCTCTCTCTCTCTCTCTCTCTCTCTCTCTCTCTCTCTCTCTCTCTGTGTTATTTACAGACATGCTTAATTTATATTGAATGCGTTTAAAACGCTGTGACTTTCTCTTTAACAAAGCCGGAATCATTCAAAAAATGTCACAATTTTAAATCAATTATCTCAGCATGTTGTAGAAAGTTTGTTTATTTTTACCGAAATTAATTTCATATAGATTAAAGAGGTAAACGTCTTGACACTTTAGGTCTGCAAAAACGACAAATGGTGTAGAAATGAATCAACTTTATCTGATTCGATTGTAAATGTGAGGGAAAATGAGGTATTAGGGAACACTGATGATGGTGATGTTGTATTGTCCTTTCTGCAAATTGATCATCAAAGATGTGTTCTCACCACAATTCCAATGAAAGTGTTTGCAGGAAAAACTGCCCAGAATAAAAGGTGTGAGAAGCGAGTTTTGACTTTCGCTTTGTCGCAGTAACTTGAGAGGTGTCACAACATTGAGGGAATTCAGAATAGGTGTTACATTTTTGCGGGGTTGTGAGACGTGGCCAGTTCGATACTGTAACGCACAGAAGACAAATCTCAGGCATTCTGATGCAGTTTGCTGTATTAAATCAAAACAACATTCAAAATCTACAATTACATATTAAAACAAATATGAAATTATTCCACATATTCTACACATTTTTTTAAGGCCTACCAACATATTTTAGTAGAATTTCTGTATTTGAAAATATTAATTTCCGTAGATAATCACATAACTAATGAATCAAAAGTGGCCAAAATATACTTGAGATCTTGTATGAAACAAATATTCCTGAATAATACTAAAATCGTTGTGCATGAATTGAAATAAATAGACAATTTCCAACGTTAGGTAAAAAAAGTAGAAAAATCAAAGGTATATAACTTCCAAACTAATAGGAATTTGTTTTCAAAAATAATTATGGTAGAGCATGAAGCTGGATGCGAAAAACTTTTGTAGCAACAAAATTAATATCATAATCACAAACAATAATGACAAAAATCAATTATATTGTTACTTCATTTTCCTAATTACAAGATATACATGTCTAACAAAGATAGAACAATCAATTTTATAATGTCCTACTAAGTATAAAATAGAAATACAATTACTGAGAATTTCAAAACAAATCTTTTCGACACATATATTATGCTACCATAGCACGTGAGAAATTTAAAAAAAATCTATAAGGAAAAACATGGTAAAATTTAGAATTTACAAAAATATAGGATGATTACATACATATAATGAAGAGAAGAGAACTCTCAGGGATGCAGATATAATATGCTTGTGTCTGCCTCCCCTCTGTCTGGAATGTGTCGAACCTCACTCAAAATGGACACAGCGCAGGGGCGACTATCGTAGTAAGTCCACGTGTAAACAAGGCACACGTCTCTGAGACAGAGCTCAGAAACTGTTTCACGCTACATATAAAGTATCTGTATCTGATTTACAAAAGGGAAGCAAAAGAAGTTCGACTTATCTTCCCCAAGCTGCCAGGTGTTATCTGTCCCTGATTTACATGATCCTGGTCTTGATCTTGATCTTGATTAGTTCAGTGCTACATCATAATGACATTTTTGCACCGCGCAGCTTCAACCTTTACAACAGGAACTTATTTTTAGAAAAAATGTGTCCCTATTAAATTTGAAAAGTTTTCAATTTGGTTTTCTGAGGATTCGGCAGTTTTGATTAATACTTGTGGTAATGAATTCCAGTCTTTGGTTGTTTTGGGGAAAAAACTAAATTGTAACTATCAGATCGTGCGTATGGTATCAAATAAGTATATTCATGCTGATTTCTACTGGTTCGTTTTGGTTCGATTAAGTTGTGGCATGGTATTTTTGCTTTGTTTTTCAGACCTTTGTAGAAAAGTATTAATCTATTTTCCAGTCTACATTTTTTTAATGGTTTCAAAGACAATTTATTCAATATTGAGGTCATACTTCCTGGGGTATAATCGTAATCAGATGTAACAAACCTGGATTTTTTTCAATTTCATCTTCTAAAACCTATAAATGGGGGTCCCAAACTGTACAAGCGTATTCTAAAATAGGTCTAACTAAACCCTTGTAAGCTAATTCTCTCGCATTTTGTGGGCAAGATGATAGGTTACGTGTTCAAAGGGCTTAAGTACGATTAGCTTTCGTGCATAATTCTTGAATTTGACGGTTCCGTTTCAGATCACTAGTGATTGTGACCCCTAAATATTTTATTTGATTGAGGTTTTCTAAAGTAGTCCCTTCCAATGAATATAACATACTGGTTTTATGACATATCTTTCTTGCCATTTGTTTTATGTTGCATTTTTTAGGTTGAAATCGTATGCTCCATTTTCGTGCCCACTGTCTTAGTTTATTAATATCATTTTGTAATTCCCAGTATCCTGCTCGGTTTTGATTGATCTGTAGCATACACAGTCATCTGCAAAGAGGTGAATTTCCGAGTCAGTTTCAATCATGATATTAATAATGTGCAAGGAAAAGAGCACTGTGCCTTGAGGTAGTCCTGAAGCTACTTTGGACCAACCAGATTTCGAACCATTTGCCACCATACATTGTTCTCGGAAAAATAAAAAGCTTACTCTTTAACAATTCTTGGGGACAGTGTCTAAAGCTTTTACAAAGTCTAATACAAAAATGTCTACTTGGTCCATAATATCTTAACTTTTAGCCATATCATTAATAATACAACACAGCTGAGTTTCGTAGCTGTGTAATTTCCGGAAGGCATGTTGTTTATCATATATAATCGAATAGTTATCCAAATGCTTCATGATGTTACAACAGACAATATGCTCAAGCACTTTACAATGAATACAATGAACACTGATGAGTGAGATTGGACGGTAATTGCTGTCCATTGCGCGATCACCTTTTTTGAACAGTGGGCATATATTTGCTAGAGACCAAACATTTGGGCTGTTGCAAATGTCCAAATATTGTTGAAAGAGGTGTGTAAGCACTGGTGCCAACTCAGAAGATAGTTCCTTAAGTATTTTTGGATGTATGGATTTAAACTATGTAGCAACCTTTGAACTACTATATTATTTCATTTTTGGTACTTTTGGAAGTTACATGATGAAGTCATCTCACTGAAGTGGCTAAAAACACTGCATAATTGTGTGTTCAGTGTGTTCAGTGCTTCAGCCTTTTCAGTAGCTGTTTCCACTAATTTATTATTTGTCTTAAGTGGAGGAATGCTCTGTGAGTCCTTTATTTTGCTGATGATGTATTTCCAGAATGGTTTCGAAACTGAGGTTAAGTTTCTAATCATGTTGTCTAAATAGTTGATATGTGAATTTTTAATATTTTCTTTAATTTCACCTCGTAACTGTTTCCATTTTGTTCATAATTTTGCACTGTCGGTACGCTTTGCTTTAGCATGAATTTTGTTTCTAAGGATTAGTTAGGGGAGAATAGACTCACTTATCTTATATCTTTGCACTAAATGCAACAATACGTTACGTAAACATTCAGCCAATATGTCAATTCTACTTTATGAAAATAGATTTGCATTACAATGGTTCATTAATGAATAAAAATACTTAACTTTTAATAAAAAAACATCACGATATAAAAAATAATCTACATCTTCATACCTTCGATACCATCAGTGCGGTGTGATGCAATTGATACAGTGGTGTTTAATACATGTGATATTATCTATATGCATCCTACAGGATGACAGAAATATGCTGTTTTGTGCTGAATAAAAGAGCAAAGCAATGTATATAAAATAAACATAAATGGCATACTCTGCTTCAAATACTGAGAGAAAACATTAGAAAATGTATGATTTCACGTGTTTTATGAAAGCTGAATACTAAATCTCGTTAAGAAGAAGGTTGGGTTTGATATGGATTTTGCCCTGATAAAGGTCTTTACATGACAGGTCGCGTTAATATGAAGTGTATGACCAGTGCAATGTTGATTATGTGAAGTTATAAAATAGGGAAAGAGAAAAGTAACTTTTTGGGGATATTGATCCCTATACCTCTGACAAAGAGACAAGTACCTCCGTAATTTTTTGCTAAAATGCTTGTATTTCATTAAAAATTCTTTGATTAAAATTTTTTAACGTACTCCAATGCGCCCTATGATAAATATTGCTTTAAAGTACGCTTTGATTTTATATTGGCTCAGTGCATGACACAATCTCATCTTTTTGACTTACTTTGAAAATTAGGAGATACATAGTTACAACTTTTGTGATGTCGGCTTACAGTAGTTAGGTATAAAATCGAACCTCTTTTTTGTCCGGAACAACAGGCTCAATAATACATGGGACACGGTCTTTATTTCATTTTAATATTGTTTTCAAAGGTTATGTCACTTCACTAAAGTAATGTTATGGCTCCTAATCTTATGAAGACGGAAGAAACTGTCCATATAACTTTATGTCGTGCACAGTGTAAGTCCGAGTTACATTGTTCACAGACTCAGATCAATAGCACTGTCGTCTTTATACTTTGCCGTAAAATTAAGTTGCGTGCGCTTGATTTGCTTTTCTCTCTCAGTTCCTCTTGCAAGCGGGAATGTCAAAACCTTGTCAGAATTTTCGTCCGATTCATGATCAAACAATGGTTCTGGTTGTGTGACAGGACGGTCAGTCTGACTCATTCCAGTCTTTGAACGTCGAACGACACTACCGACGTCATCTGTATCGCCGATGCCCTCATCAGCTTCATTCTTTAAGACATTTTGATAAGTTGATTGTTCATTCGGACAATTTTCGTATATTGGTTCTGTGTTTGAAACGTCTAAAATATCTTCGTTCTTGTCATCTAAAAAAGCGCAAACATATTCTGTGTCAGGTATGCTGAGGATCCATACAACCAAGTACCAAAAGGGCTACCATATACATAAAATGCAATTTATAGGAAAATATAAAATTCAAAGACATGAATTGCAAAATATTCAGCTGTACAACTACATGGGTAACTAAAACATCAACGCGACATTTAGGTTTAAAGCATGAACGCTGTTAACTTACAGTTACGTTGAAAAATACAAAATCTCTCTATAAAAATATATCTTGAGCATCTGCTGGAGTATATCTCTATTAAGACCTATCTCAGTAAGACTCCTTCATGGTAGAAAACATTTCACGTCATATTGACAGCGGCTCTCAATCAGTCTAAACTAAATGGAATCAAACTCTGTAAGATACTGTCTTTACTTGTAGGATAAAATGGACTGTGTTATTATTAAGACATTCCTCACATAATCAAGTCTCATACGTATGTATGCTCATATCAGCATTGAATAAGAGTTTATGTGCGCTCTATCGGTTAATCGATATTATAACACGTAAGTAAATAATGATTACTTACTTACTTTTGTTCCTAATCCGTCTCTAATTTCTGTTATAAAATATTTTATCTGTACAAAGAGAAACATTAGTTTACTAAGTATATGTTCATGAAGGCCTTTTTTGGTAATCTACTTACAGCCGGATCATAACCCAATGTTTGTAGCACGTCTGCACAATAATCCATGAGAGATCGGGTCTCATCGTGAATTTTTATTTTTTAATTTTTTTATTTTTTTTATTTTTATTTTTTTTTGGGGGGGAGATGTTCTCAGTTATATTTTTCAAGCATGATAGTAATCTCCTTGCATGTAAGGCAGCCGCGGTGGCTCAGTTGGTATCTGGACTCGTAATCCAAGGATCAGCTGCCTCTATGTGTCCTTGGGAAAGGCACTTAACTCAAGTTTCCTCGGCATGATATGGTCAATAATATGCTATAAGTGCCGTTAAAACCAAGCAAGCAAACAACCAACCAACGTCACAAGTAATGAGGAATTAGAGTCCCGAATCCTGATGAATGTAATTTGCTTACTAAGTATTGTTAATAGAGTTCTATAATTTAATGTCTTTTGTAGTTGTAGTATCCTTTACTATCCTGCAAATCTTGTCGAATATTTAAATACTGCAATTTTTTTGTTTTAGGTATGGAGTATCAATGGAAAATTAAGATATTCTGCTTCTTATGGCTGCTATCCCCAATTTTTCCCATTTCACTATGACTAATAGTTGTCTTTCCATTTCAAAGAGATTGTCAGCATCTTGTGTCAATAGATGATCCCCATATTTCATTCTCTACGCAATACTTTGAAAATTGGCTATGAGTGGCGCAGCGTTTTATTGTGACTTGAAATGTACCGATAACGTTGATAATTCAAAGCACGAATTAACAGAACTTGAGATCAATACTTCATCGCAAGCTATATATATATATATATATATATATATATATATATATATATATATATATATATATATATATATATATATATATAACAGTTTATGTTATAATTATGTTACAATTTGAACTAACACTATTATTTTTTATGTGATCTGAGTAGCTTATCCTTTCATGATATTTGTGTCCAAAGTTCCAAGTCTATTCTATGTTAGAATCATAATAGAAAATGTGGAGTTTGCATTCAAATGAGATAGTCGTGACTTAACCACACCTCACCGCACTCCCCATTATTTATTCCCTTGTCGATATGCTGCATCTGCCCTTCGCATGCTAATAATATATCAGTACATTCGCGTTTCATGTTAGAGAAGTGGAGCTTTAACATGTTTTGTTCATCCTAATTAACTGACCATTTTTTAAAAGAGCTTTTGAGAAAGTTAATAAACGTGTAGATAATCGAGATTTAGATTAGATATTTAACGCTCCCAATTTACTGACCTATTTGTAGAGAGCTTTAAGAAAATATATAGTTTGCATACATGTATGTAATCGGCTTTTGATTGGTTGTCTTCACGGTTGTGCAACTTATTCTACTCAGTGAGGAGAAGCCTGTATGACTTTATTTGTCGTCACCACTCTAATATCTGTCCTTACCAAGAGAATATATTCTTTTGCGGTTAATTTTACAGAATTGGAGTTTTTCATACTTTTACTTACACTTTCATATTTTTGTTCAGAGCTGTTATGTAGTGCATATATATATATGTCAAAATATATATATAAGAAGATATTTAGATTTAATAATTCTTATTTGGTGCCATAGCGTAGCTTTGTGTATCTATTGAAGAGGAGCTTGGTATCCTATATCAGCCATAAACACAATTTATGTCATAGAGAAGAACATATTATTTTCACAATCTGTTTTTTGTTGGGTTTTTTTTCTGGGCTTTTATTTTTTATATTTTACTTTTTTGTTTTTTGCATTGTTTTAAATAATAAAGTTATAAAGTTATACAGGATGACACAGGATAGAGTTGATATTGATTTACTGGAATGCCTGCTTTTTAACCGTAATACCCAAGAACCGAACATAACACCAAAGTTTTATATCTGAAAGGAGACCATTATCTGCACCAGAAATGCTTAAACTCCTATCAGAATTAAAGAAGAAAATTTATCTTAGATTGAAGTAAATATAGGAGCAATGTGTTGATCAAATAACATGAGAGTGCAAATTATCCATGGTATTTACTAATATTTTCCAGACGTTATGGAAGGGGAGGCAATTTAAACAAATAATAATATCAGACAAGAATCATCGCAGGGCATGTACAACACTGCTTGCTTATAATAGGATCTTTAGATTGTCTGGTAATACAAGCAAAATAAGCTGATCACCACTGACTGTTATTTTGCACCGCTAAAAATGAATTACTCGTTCTCTGCTAGTCCATACGAAAATTTCATCTATAGTGATCGAAAGAAATATAACACAGATTTGAATCAGAGGCATTTGGTGTTTAGTCATTTAACGACTCCTTAGATGGGAATTCAACGGTTTTCTGTCAGCTAACCCCCAAGTTCCCTTTCTGAAATTGCTGTAGCTAACTTCTTTCACTGCTCATCTACAAATATAATTTTACCTTTCCGTTTCTTTTCAATAATTACTGTCATGCAGCAAGACCACATCAAAACCTTTGGAGAAGTTGTATTGAAAACTTTCACATTTACGTAATCCCTTCTGTCATCGTTGCACACGCGAACTGTATATAAAGTAAAATTAGTACAAAATGATCAGTTATTAAATTTTGTAATTATACAACCCCTAATAATATCAGGTATTATTCGATACAGCGACATTATTCAATATAATGCATATGAACTGAAGTGACACAGGACAAACTGTTTTGATCAAAGTGTATTTTTTTCTCAAATAATGTATATGAATGAAATAGTGTTTGACGCTATTAAACTTTATAGATTTGAAAAAGTTGAAATGGGTGAGTATAAAAAAATTGGGTATGATTGTTCTTGTTTATATATCTATCTATCTATCTATCTATCTATCTATATATATATATATATATATATATATATATATATATATATATATATATATATATATTCCTGTCAAAATTATGTTGATATAATTTTATCACCACATATTACAGTAGGACGATTTAATAAAAATCACCTTTTCTCTGCTGCTTCGGCTTTAGCGATTTTTCGTCAAAAGAAGTAAGTTTTTCCACGAGCTCCTCACACCCCATCTCTCTCAAGACGTCCACGAGGGCAAAGAGTGCTCTACCGCCTTTGTCCAACACCTCCTTTAGGAAGCTGGCTGCTCTGACCCGCCTTCTGAGCTGTTTTTCTCCCAGATTCTCGAAAAATTTCTTGTCCAGAATTTCTCTGTCCATGAAGGTGTCTTCAAACTGAGATGGATCGATTTCATCTACAACTAGTTCATAGTGCAGAAGAATATTTTTTTTGATCGCTTGTGAATTTCCTGCAATGGAATTTAATTTTTTGTAAAAAGAAAATTACAAGGTTTGTTTCATATTGCAATAAATGATATATGTTCTATTGAGCATATGAATATTTTTAATAATTGCTGATTACTATAATTACCTGGGCATCTTTCCACTTGATTTGCCCTTTTGATCGCTAAACAAGAAATTACAAAACTGTATATCTCCTGATTCTTACTGTGTGTATTGCAAAGTGAATGCAGTTCAGGTACATTTGTCTACTAAGTGTCTGGCTTATACGGTTAGCAGTACACATAAACAGCTTTGATAGCTATTTGTTACTTACTGTACATCGATCCTGATTTTAGGAGGTTTTCAAAGATTTTTGTCTTTGTTTTCCTTTCCAAAGTGTCAATACAAAATTGTCTTCTCTTAGGATCTGTGTTTAGTAAACATTTCAGGAAGTAGTCTGCAGCCTCAAGCTTATCTTTCGACAAAAATCTCTTCAGCTCAGTAATCTCCTGATCTCTGAACATTTTCGTCAACGTTTTATTTTCCAAAAACTCGCCAATCAAGGTTTGGACCTCGATTTCCTCTCGAAGAAACGAGCGGTTGTCTTTGATCAACTGTATCAAGTCCGTCTGAGGATCCCCGGTTTCTGTATGGAAAAGATGTCAAAGAGTCTGATAGTTTTTAGTTTGCACCTTATTCAGCTTGCTTTATCGGACAACAAATTCAACTTTTTAAAGTGATTTGGAAACAGTCACAATGGTATTACATGTGAAGAAAGAATAATGATCCATCTGAACACAACAGGGGTGGCTCACAAGTGGAAAACAGTAGCGTATTCATTTTTTGACCTCAAATATTACATTCCTCATCTACAAATGCAGTTTTAAAAATATTATTGAAATTTACTTTGCGTCCATTACAGGAAAAGTTTTATCGATTTCTTAGAAGAACTTTTGAAGACACAGATGGTGTCGATGAGTGATAGGCAGCTTTGAGTTACATAAATTTTATTTAATTAAATGCGGGAAGGTGTTAAATCTCCTTCCTTTTGTATTTATATGTTGCTTAATCAAGATTGTAATGTGTAACAGTTTAAAATAAATGCAAACAATACTTCAAAATATGCACTGATGTACCCGATCACAGAGGGACTAAACATATTCGTTCACCCGAAGCCCTACAGCACACAAAAGTTGAAAGATAAATGCAGGTTTGGTAACACATGTAGGTTCCAATGTTTTGTTTATATTTTTGTTCTGCTTGAAAAATTATACCTTCGATCTCTTGTTCTTCTTCGTGGTAGTTGACCTTGAGATTTATGAACAATTCTCCCGCAGGGACAGAGGAGACAATATCCTTCTCGCGTAATAAATCCAGCACTAACTTTTCCATTTCGCCCTTCTTGCAGAATTCTGACAATTTCTGATATGCATCTGTGCTTTGCGGCCAAAGATGGACAATAACACAACCATGTTCCGACTTTATAATTTTAAAGTCTGTTGGTTTCAGGGACACTTGAAGCTTGAATGCACCTTCAGCAGTATTTATAAATGTGATGATTTCCTCTTCGGCTGTATCTATTGTTTGTCCATCTTTCTTCAAACTCAATTTTAGAGTGTAATGACCATCTCTGGACAATGGCGCTGAAATTATTAAAGTGTATTACGTAATGGCAGGCTACTTACTTTGAACAATTGAAATTTCATTTCGCCCTCGCCCCTACCCAGACATGAGTTAAAAAAAAATGATACATGTCAATGAATGCTTAACTTCTAACTTTAGATGTAAAGTATGATTTCGACAAGAAAGAGTCTGCTTGGTCTCTTGAATGATAAACTGGAACCTATTTTCTGATTATCCTATTCTCATTATCTAAGGAAAAGAAAATTTATATATCAGTAATGCGTCATGTTACAACCAACAAGTTGTAAAAATTTGCAAAGCGGGAAGCTTTTGTTATACGACTGATGTATGTGGAATTATTGCTTGAAAAAAATACATTAAGAGTTTTTGTAAACTGAAATGTGAAGTTAAAAATGCAATGACTTTTTTTCAAAGAGGTCTTTCTCTATCATCTTCAACGTTTGTAGTACCTTTTACAGTGCATGCATCTTCTGGTACCGTTTTATTCTTAACGGCGATGGTCATCTCTTCTTCGACTGGAATGAGGTTGAAACAATATATATGCATCGAAAACATGTCTCCAGAATGCAAAATCTTTAGCGTTTCCAGATTTAGTCATGCATAAGACACATTATAGTTTCATTCTCGATATCTCAAAAAACCTTGTCATGAATGACCTGAAAAAGTTTGCTTAAAATAATAACTTGCCGTAAAATTATCATGGTCTAAGTCTAAATGCTTTTCTTTTAGAAGGACTGGTAGGTATAGATTTATAGTCCCTTGAACACAATTTCATTGTGAACTTTTTCAGCAACTGGTCAGAATTTCACTGAGAGAACTTTTTTAACCTAAAGCTAGAATCCCGCTATCTGGTTGGCTAAAATTTAAGTCGGTATGAAAGTTAAGACGTATTTACTTTGGAAGTAATTACAGATAAACTCAAACCTTATTGTACACATTTGCACCTTTAGCACACTATCTTGAAAAATCCATTTTTATTTCTGTCATGTATCATTCCATCTTAATTTTTCAAACATTTTGCAAATTGTTATCTAACATATGTAGCGGAGAAACCACCTTCAGTATCTCCTTAACCACATTAATGTTTGAATATTTTTGAAAAATGATGCTGTGATCAGGGATATTAGATACGCAAACACGTCAGAACAGACAGGCTCACATTGATCCGCTATTTACAAGAAAGACCTGATGACAAATATAGTCGTTACCTATGAGAAAATCAATAGCTATGTGTACTCAATGAGCCGGTCTCCTCTTAAGGAGAGTGTGTTTTATTTAAAACACTCTTCAGTGTAGAAGCCAAAAAATGCACATGAAAGAAAATGTTGCAGATCTTAAAAAAATAAACATTGAAAACGTTTTTGAAATTTTTATATTGATTTGTGGCGTGTTTTAAAGTAATATAGAAATTCATTAAGCCTTGAAGTTTTCTAAACATGACTGAGAAAACAACTTCTGCTTACAGTATCACAAAAAGTTTCTTCAATATTCTAATTGGCCTGGAACTTAGGGTCAGAATAAAAATCGTACAATAATATTAAAAATATCAGTCTGATGGGAAAAGACTGATTCATTATCAGTTATTGATGCTACTGAAAGACAGATTTTTATCATTCAAAATTACTACTGTAATATAAAGTTTTGCACTATTGTTGTAATGGAAATGCACTTGATATGTTGTTGTTTTATGAGAAATGGACCTACGATCACTTTTTGGGACATTTTCCAAACTAGATTCATCGTTGATGATTGTTTCCAACTGCTTTACGATGAATAGTTCTTCTGTTTTGCCAATCTTCTTTAAAGCATACACAAGGACAAATAAGGACCGGGGAAGTTTTTGCTGAATTGTTTCCACGAGTTTCTTCGCCATCTTCGTCCTTTTTCCCATACACTGAAATATGACTTCATACTCATCCACAGAGAAGATGTTCTCTTGCATAAAGAAATCAAGTATATATTGAGGCGAGAGTTCCTTTATCAGAAAGTTTTCTATCTTCGGCCAAACGTTCAAAATAATCCTTTTATTCCATGTCCGCGTGTATGGTCTTTCTGTAAAGAAAATTCAAGTAACAAATATATAGCAGCCTTATCTCCAGCAAAGTTAAGACACCAAAAGGGTCTTTAACTAACAACTCCATTTTAATAGCCATAAATATTATTCGTCCTGATAAAAGTGTGAGTGTGTATATATATATATATATATATATATATATATATATATATATATATATATATATGTATATATATATATATATATATATATATATGTATATATATATATATATATATATATATATATATATATGGAGAGAGAGAGAGAGAGAGAGAGAGAGAGATTTGTTAATTCAACAGAAAATCAGTAATGTATTAATATATTCATACATTATTCCTTCAAGCGCTTTTGCATCATCGTCATGGATGCTATTCAGTTAGTTATAATTTCAAATATTTTTGTAAATAAATAATTTAAGGTCATTATGTCAATTACATCATTGTTGTAAAAAAAACTTTTTTACAGCTATATATACAACTGTTGTATACAAAACACATTTGCAAGACCAGCGAAAGTATCAAACACCCTTCACAGTCCGAGGTAGCCTGGGTCACAGTCCGGTCAATTTTGTTAAAGTTTTAGATTGATGGCCTGGGAACATGCAAAACTTGAGCGCAGCGCCTTCTTCTTTACTATTCGGATTACATGAGGTAATTTCACGTTCGATAACTCTGATCAAATCGTCCCGATATAGACCGCATCCTTGCCTCGTTTTGGATAAGGTTAACGTCATGTGTAAATTGGGCTATTAATAGGATTAATCATCACAGAAAACACCTATCATGTCCCAAGGGGTCGATATCGCCACAATCTCAGCAGGGTACAATTAATTAATGATAATCTATTTTCGACGGATTATCAGTGGGGGAATAAAAAGAATAGAATATATTGGTAAAGCAAACATATATCGGCGATTGTACCCAGGTTAAGTCAGAGACTAAACAAAATAAAATAAACTTAACAGAAAGGCACTCAACATAGTTATGAAAGTATTTCAAATGTATTGATACAGTGTATACAGTAGTACTTTGAAAGTATAAAGTAACTACCTGAAGAGCATCTATGACGATGATGCGAAAGAGAAATAAAGTACAAATATATTACTGATTTCCTGCTGAAGTAAAAACAAATTCTGTATTTGAACCAGTACATGGATATATTCACTTGTCACACACACACACACACACACACACACACACACACACACACACACACACACACACACACACACACACACACAGTGACACCAATATATTCTAATACGATAGAGAGTTATAATTCGTTCCAAGCAGGAATCGAACCCATGCCGCGAGCAACGGCAATTATCCCCTAGCTCTCATGCACCAGCACCCAAACCCACGCGGCCATACGCGCATCCCCCGAAAAGGATGGAACAAGGTCGAAGGTAGGACTCGACATGCACGAGAACTCACTCGCGAGGCAAACGGAATTTAGCACTCATCTATATTTACAAACCCACTGGATTTCTATAGAGAAATGCAAGGTATATACATTAAATTATCATTATAAATTGACACCAATATACCAGACAGAGAGGAAAGAGCTTATCCCTGGATCAAACATTATATGTTAGGATACATGATTATATGGAAAAAAAAATTATATAATGACACCAATATAATCTAACAGGTTAGAAAGTTATATAATGTTGGTAATTTTGTTTCTTATTTTTTTCCCTTGAAATTCAGCACTAGTATTTATACTTTTCCTGACATTTTTGTCAGATATTCGCCAGTGTCGGATCAATAAGTGACCCCTAAGATGTAATGACCCCCGATCCTGTCTCATGTAAAGTGACCTCCCTCTTCCAGCGGGTGACCCGTTTACGGAAAGCAAAGTGTCCATATAATGGATGGACTGGGGGTCTTTTTACTATGACCATATTCGTATGTACAATTACAAAGTGACCCCACACAGAGGAAGAATCGTGAGTCTTTTGATTATGGGGGGGGGGGGGTCATATTCTTATGCACAATTACAAAGTGACTACTATAAAGGAAGGATCTAAGGTCTTTTTGACAATGCCATCATATTATTATGCACGTCGTGACGCACGCCTTAAGAAACAGAGCCATGATTCAGGAAGTCCTGAGTTTATTTAAGATGAATCTCTTTAACGCTGTTGACTTATAATTAATGGCCTCGATGAATATGAAGGGGCATTTATAGTGTTACCATTGTTCCCCGTAAAGAAAGGATTTGGGAAATCTTTTTGCTATGTCAGTCATATTCTTATTTACATCCTGACTCAAGACATAGGAAACAGACTCCACATTCAAGAAGTCTTTGGTTCATTTTTTGTTGTATGCCAAGGGTCGAATTACTGTGATTATACTATTTGAATCCCCTTCAATTTAATTTCTAAATAAAGTAGAGGTCTATATACTGTTATGGTTATAATGTTCCAAAATCTGCTATGTGTCTATAGGCCTAGAGACCATTGACAATAGAGAAAAATAGGTCAGAAAATTTTTACGTTTGACCTCCCTGCCCAACCCACATCCCCCACCCCCCACCCTCCTCAACCCAAACACTATCACAAAATGTAACAGTAGGGTATATTATTGTCACACCCTGCTCATATTTCATTATACGCATGTCAATGAGACAACTGGAGAGGGTCAAAATAACTACATGCTTGTTACTGACGTAATGCCCGAACGATATTTCACAAGTCACGAGACTTCATTGCTAATAAAACAATTTATTCCGACCCATGCACAGAAATGTTTACGTAAGAACTTAGATGGATTAATGGCACAATTGTTCTCCACATGTCTACCCCATTTTGGGCTTTTGTTTTATTAGCTCTTTAGCTCACTTGAGTAAAATTATTTAAGAGGAGTCAAATGTCACATCAATATTATTTGAACTCTCTTTTACTTCAACCTAACAACTAATGAAAACACAAAATGTAATGTCCATGTTACGACCCAGTTTTTATAACTTAGTAAACATAATAGGTCTTCAAAATATTCAAGTAATAATATATGGAACCCTAACACTTCTATCTATGCGAGTTTGAGTTTTAATCAATTAATGATCATTTGGACCCTCTTAGTATTGGATTAAAAAGTGCATGGGGTCAAAGATGTATCAGCATGATAATTGGTTTTCGAACTCTACCAAAGCTAACAGCTGAGGGTGCTCAATAGATTATGATTAAAATTTTCTGACCTTCAAACATCTGTTCATCTTAGAATGGGAAACTAAAGTGCTTGAGAATATTATGTCCATGCCATCTTAAGAACCTCTATCAATTTTCAAAACTGTAAAAGTTAAAATTAAATCCAGTATTTTTTAGCCCCTTCGATTACCAAGTATGTAAATCGAGAGGGATTGAAATTTATATTGTTTTGACCTGCATATTTCGACATCCTTTCGTATTAACATAAATGTTCAGGTTATTCAGTATGTTTTGTCATTGTATTTTGAACCCATGTATATTAAGGTAAACATTGGATGCATCAGAATAATTATGGGCAAAATATTTACAACCCCCATTCCCTGGTAATGCAGATAGGTCAGCCTTAATATTTTGTGTCCCTGCCTCCACAACGTTTGGTGAAAGTATCCCATATATTTAACTAAAATTATCACGATGGGACCTTTAAGGTCACGGTGATCCTTACCTTTAGACTTTCGACCCCACACTTTGCGAGATATCACTTAAGTTAATGAAGGTATATACAGTAGGACTCCAGTTATTGTGCGGATATCGATTCTCCTTTTCAAGTCATACTGACTTTTATTTTTGACCTTTTTCCACTTAAATTCAAACATTTTTTCTTCTTACCCAAAAGAACGAGTAATCAACAAAGTTGGTCGAAGAAGCATGGAGTAGAAATCAGACTGTCTAGCAGAAACCAGAGTGACGGAGAGACAGAGTGAAGAACGAATAACATCGATATAACATGATACGCTAAGCTATTCGGTGGGAGTATAAAAATTTGACACGCCAAAGATAAATGTGATTCATGGGTCGATTTGTTAGCGCTATTTCTATCTATTAGAAGGGAGTCATTATGCTATGGTAGAATATTTACCGGTAAGGGGTGGGTTGGGGCATTTCAAAATGTTAAGTAGAAAGAAGTGGGGATTGGGGGTTGGGGGTGGAGGGTCATTTTGCTATATATAGTAATGCCTATTGCACAACAACGTCGTTTACTAAAAAAGCCTGTGTTACGTAAGACATCGTTATGCACATGATTTAAATAAATCTGCCCTGTTTTTCAATCTTAATTACAGATAAAATGTAAATAATTATAAATTAATTATTAATTGAAAAATTTGCATGAATTCTATGTATTTTCCTACCCTTTTCAGTTACCAGGCTAAAAAAAAACACATCTAACCAGACAAGTTTATCGATTGTAAACCACACGGTATGAATCAATGGTATAACCAAACTTTTCCTTGTTGTCGCCAAGGAAGTTAAATGTCTAATAATGTACAACAACTCTGGCATAGTCATGAATTTATAAAGCTCGGATGCATCTCTGTATAGATTTAGGGCAGATAGTGTGGATAGAGGATGGGACCTCGTCAGAGTTATGCGCTGAAATAATCGCTTAAGATGCGAAACCGTTAAAGTATAACTAGATAAAATGAGATAAAATATAGTCCATATAAAATATTCGATTTTCTGGAGGTCATTGAATGGAAAAAACGATACATTATTCTGTTAGCAAAAGACAGGGAATTAGAATACTGTATATTTTACGTGTGATACAAATAAGACTTTCGAGATCTTTGCAAAAACTACCACATGATTATATATATATATATATATATATATATATATATATATATATATATATATATATATATATATATATATATATATATATACTTTCAGACAATTTGTTTTTAAAGTCCAGAGACGAGTTACTAGTGTTGGCAGTGTTAGAGAGAGAGAGAGAGAGAGAGAGAGAGAGAGAGAGAGAGAGAGAGAGAGAGAGAGAGAGAGAGAGAGAGAGAGAGAGAGAGAATACCTGTCATTGTCGCTGCAGGTTGTTGAAGTTTGTCAGCCAAGTCTTGGAAACCTGTATATCTGAGTGCATTTAAGAAAACCTCATAAGCTAACTGATTCTTTCGCATGATTATCTGCAGAAGCCTATCCGCACTTCTGAGTTGCTTGTCGGACCCGATGTCTTCGATGTCTTCGCGGTCTTCCTGCGTTAGGACGCCATTTTGAATCAAATGATCGCAGACATAATTCACTGAAATTCTTCTCTTCAACTCACGGTAATATCTTCGTATTGACATCTCTGCTTCAGCATCTAGGTGACCCGGGGATACACATGAACCTTGTGCTCCACAGCAGTCTAAATAAAATACACATATTTCTTTGGAACCTTTAATACCAGCTCTGAAAGTTGGATGATTTGGACAAATAATGTGCTCAGAAAGATGCTTGATATTTATTTATTTTGCTTTTGATCGACACTGAATAACATGATATGTTAGACTGACTAACAATCCCTACTGCTACATATCTCTCTTGCATTGCCAGATGAAATAAGTTGTGGGTGACTGATACTCGGGAAGGTAAGGGAAATCAGAATGTAATGAGCGATTACATAGCACGCCTGTACGAAGCGTGTAATAGTCTCCAGCAGCTTTTGTATACATTAAGTATCACGCAGAAAATAAATTCAGACTAAAATGATCTTAAAAACAAAATGTTGGCCACCTTGACGGGACATCAATGACATAAAACAATAAAACAACAGTCTTTTCTATGCTATAAAACTAGAGGTACTCTAATTAGTTGCTAAAAACCAGTGAATACTTTTATTTTGTTTCTCTTCCTCTCTCTCTCTCTCTCTCTCTCTCTCTCTCTCTCTCTCTCTCTCTCTCTCTCTCTCTCTCTCTCAAATAATTGTTTCTAAAATCGACTTCAGAAGGTATTATTACTGACCACCCCTAGAAGCCAGATTGTACTTGGTGAGAACCACAGGCTTTGCGTAACCTTAGATTGACACCCAGTATGACTACTATTAGAAGCATAGTACATGCATCAATCAGTACATACTTTGATTAGCCACTACAGACGAGGCCTCACATTAAATACATGCAATACACTCATCTAATTTCTATGCTCATTCACATGTACAATACACATTTAACCTGTTGAGAGTAATCTACCGAAATATAGATTTCACCAAAGTCGTTGAAAAATGAAATATAGGTCAGTGGGACCTCTTTTTGCAATAAAAACGTTGAGCTTATCAAGATGCATCCCCTCACTAAGTTTCATGGTTCTGGGTATCATAGTACGCATACAGCGTGCCCAAAATTCATGTGGTAACGAACTAAACGCATAAACCTAACCAACGCCAGTACAGGATTAAATATAGGATATGATGAGCTTCGTTTCTAATAAGGTGATGGTACTAACAGAGATAGATATCATCGACAATTTCACGATTATAGCATGAACAGGGCCTGTGAAATGAACAGCAAACACATAAATGATCCCAAAACAGTGAGGCGTAAAATATGAGCAATAACAACCTACTCCTCTAATCAGAGACTATTGCAATCAAGTTTCATTAAGTTTCAAGATTCTAGGATAGTATGTACACAACATGCAAAAGAACCTGTGTGGTCATGAGTTTAATCCAAAATTAAAATAGGAAATGTAAATCACAGTTACCTTATTTTCTTTTTACGGGTGTAATACTAATAGAGATCTATGCACTCTTCAGTTTTAATGATTCAAGCACGAACAGTTAAAACACAAAATTAAACCAGAGTCAGTGAGGCGTGAACTATGTGTCACAATGACCCACTTTTGGGATGACGGTGTAGTACTCGTCAAGATGCAGATCCACCCCACCCACACCAAGTTTCGTGATTCCAGGTATAACAGTATGTATTACCCCATAGAGAAATTTGTAGGTATTTGATTGGTCAATAGACAATGAATAGGATACGATATTTGCGGTTCTCATGGGGTGTACGGAATTTTGGATGGAGTGTATGAAAATAAGGTGATTTATTTACGTGTTGTACGAAGGGGAAAATAACCTCCTTTATTCTATCGATCAAAATGTATGCATTGATTGTTAGATATATATTTCGATATTGTCACGTTACAGTAATATTACGTCAACGGGACATAACTCTAGAAAATTTCGTCTGATTGTGAATCTGTCAAAACGAGTTGTCTCCCATTCAGAAGAGGATATGTTTTTATTTACTGCTACGTTGGGGAAGGAAAGAAAAAAAGCTCTATGGGGTGATAAATTCGTTACAATGCCTTTTGAGAGGGTGTACGCGATTTAACCACCCTCCTCGCTTTCGTACTTCCTTCGGTTGACGCCTCGGGAAATACGAAAGTTAGGAGGGTATTAAAATCCTGTACATCCTCTTAAAAGACAGTGTAACTAATAGTATACAGGATGTACAAAACCTGAGCTAAATCCAAAAACTTAAAGAGGATTGTCCCAAAAAATGTACATGTACAAACTTAGCCCCCTTAGTTTTATCCCGACTGGGTAGGTGCTATGAAACCCACTCCAAACTGTTGCCAAGGACCTGTGAAGAAAAAATGGCTGAGATGCCGAGAGGCTGTAGATATGCATATGATGTATACAATAGCTCCCTTCTACTTCGTAGAGGCGAGTTAAGCAGGAAATGAGCGGTAGAAAAGATTTTTGTGTACAAAACATAAATAGATGAGAAATAATGAAACACAGATAGATAAGACATAACTAATTTTACTGTAATAACGATAGCAAATCCAGTGCTAAGTAATCTTCTGTGGGTTATATTGTGTCTCGTCTTCCTAAAGATATTGGTTTTGAAGCATTACATTTTCATCCCAGACGAGTGTGACTTTTTACAATTACCAGCTATATTGTCATGGAATTTGTTCATGGTTTAATCGTTGATTTAACATTCATATTGTTTGTTGCATACGTGTCAAAGGTCTTAAACCATACATGTTTCAGATGTTATCATCTAATATTTTTCATCATCACACAAATTCCTTACCTCGGCCAAGCTCAACATTTTCATATTCTGTTAAGTGTAGCGATTCTCTGCCAACATCTGAAAAGGATATGATTCAATGAAATTAATCTATTTGGTTACGATATTCAAAAAATAAATAATAAATAAAAACCACACACATTTTCTCCAGCAAAACCTGTGGATTTAAAAAGCGGTCACAGTGCATATACACTAAAAAAATTAAAAAATAAGTTATCAGGTAAAGAATAAGTTTTTACGGTCTTACAGAAATAGAAATGGACATATCCATATTAAAAAATGCAGTCCAGACAATTAATTCATTTAAAAAACACTTTGTTTAACAGGTGATGCGCATGTCTTGCCGGTATCATATACAATCCACCATTATAAAATATAGATGGTTATCCCCGTGAATATGCGGGAAAAATGTGCCGCATAATTCCAAAGTAGTAGGAAAATGGGCGGTTTGCCTCAACTCCCCGAATGAGTTGCGCGCGGGGTCCCAAGGGGCAACGGTACAAGTTTTCAGATAATCCGAGGGGGGGAGGGAGTAGGCGGGACGATCCCATCCGGAGGTTGAGACTACCGGGTTTTGCCTCAGCTGGCCGAGTGGTTAGCCGGATGGGTGGCGCGGGGTCCCGGCGAGCCGACGGCACCTATTTTAAATAGGTCAGGGTGGGGGCAACAAGAGATTGGATCAGCCGGCCGGGAGGCCAGCTATCTGCCGTTTGAACAAAAAGGGAAAAATAGGGGTTCTTAGACGGCAGTGATGTCAAAGAAGATGTCAGTTTGCTTAATATCATTAGATCTGGAAATGATACGATCTTTAATACGCCCCAGCACGCACGTCAAGAGTCACAGATACCATGCCTTCTGTCCGAAGCTGCAACGACTGTCTGTTTTTATGGCAGATTACTGTGATGCGGTAGGTCTTGTCTTTTTCGAATATAGCTGGGGGGTTTTCTGGTGAGACGAGTGAAAAGTTATGGAAGAAAACGTTTCACCAAATGCCACGTAGTTATTGCAGTGGCAGTACTTTTGACTGTTGTTCAGAAAGCGAAAGCACAATTAACCCTAGCTGCTCGTTGGATGGCTTAGGGTGCTATTGGTGGTCCTAATACTCGATGTCTATCTGATTTGTATCCTCGTTCCACCCCAATCTAGACCGGTATGTGTCAACCCTAAGAAGGAGAAAATACTTTTGAACCTGTGATTTGTATTCCTTGTCGATGTCATATACTTGTTTTGCGAGCTCCAGAATCTTCGATCGCAGGATTGGCAGGCAGAACCGATGATTTGTATTCCATGTCTATGTCAGGCTGCTCCCCAATGGATTTTTTTTCTCACTTCTAAGCTAAGTATAATGCGGGTTTTAACTGAGAAAGCCAAAGATGGTCAGAGTGATTGAAAGTGTTGCCCACGTGTCATTACCACGATAACCAAGGAAGTTAATAAAACAAAGCCGGGCGCCCTGAACGGTGATTGTGTCGTTGTTGTTGCTGAGGATAAAACCACCAACGTTTTGAAAGATTTGCGTTGAATCCCAGCGTTAGTAACAAGACAACATTATTGCTGTAATCCCGCTAACCGATGTGATATTGTCGGCCGTTAGGTACACGGCTTCGATAACTGGTACCTACTTGTGAAAGCCACCCCGGTAGACATAGCGGTGGTTCACGACTAACCCAAAGGTGTCGGCTACGGAAATTCACGTCTCCAAACCGAGGCAGCCGCCGGGCCGTCAGAGGATGATAGTACGTACAGTCATGCCTCCGCATCGGCTGGCGCATCCGGCACGTCCTTCGTGGGACTTGCGATAAGTGTGAGTGAGTCCTTGATGTAGCTGTTGGCGCTAAACACCGCAACCGACTTTTCCGTTTGCGTTGGCCAATTGGTCAATCTTGCTGGGGAGATCGAATGTCTCCTTGTGCTAAGTCCGAGGAATCCACTACCAGGTTCCCAGACGGATTGATGAGAAGACCGCCGAGCAGCGGCTGGTCAGGCTGGGGAAGCGGGCCATAGATTTGTAGTCCGTTGGTTCACAACACACCCCTCTCAAGGTCGAGTCACGCACTGTGATTTACCAGGGTGGCTGACCCTGCCCCAGTTAACCATAAAACATGCACCGTTGGCTCACCGGGACCCCGTGCACCACCTAACCGATTAAGCACTCGACCGGCTGAGACTAACTATCCATTTTCTTACTATTTTCCTATGTGAGCGTATATCACGTATGTTGCGTATTTCTTTTTGCTCAATAACTTTTGAAAGATTTTATCGATTAAAACAAAATATTGCACGAGTTGTGGCGGGGGCATCTGTGCCATATTGATAAATTTATAGTTTTAAATGAAATATTTCCGTCTGCATCTGTTTGTTTAGTCGCCTCAGATATACATTGTAAATTGCTTTAACTGATTTCAGAAAGTATAAATTATGTTAAAAACAAATATATGTACAAGTATAAATACATAATATTTGCAGGAGGCTGCATTGTATCAGGGTACTGATCCGTAAAGAACGGATGTGTCCTGTCTCATGACATCCTTCAGAGACAGCTTTTAATTCGGAATCCAACCATTACACAAGTTAATTAGCAATTAGTGATTTCTTGGAGAATTCAAATCATTGAAATAAAGTTATCTTTGCTATTCCCCACGTTGTGTCTATGGTACTTTTGTGCCCCATACCTAGAAAATCGCAACTTGCATTAAAAAACCCTCCTGTGGCTTACAGCCATAGCCCTTCAACTTGAGATCAACATTTTGTTTTAATGCCAATATTCCTCCATTTCCATGTGGTCATAATTACATAATTCATATATTTTGTGGAAAGCTATGAGTTTATTATGAATAATAATTTGATATGCAAGTCGTGACCTTGGCAAAGACGGTAATTCAAAAATCATCTCATGCCCATCTTCCAAATCTCTGGAGGTTTCATTTTGATTGTGTTCTCAAAATGTATTTACGCATATGCATATCGACTTCAAACAGCATGTTTCCTGAGTGCCGACAAAAAGTAATTCCAGGAAGCGTACAAACTAAACCACATGGCTATGAATAAATCTACTGAATATTATGAATAGAGTTTGAGCAGAGTATATAATATATGGTAACTTGGTAAGGAATATTAACAAATAGCTTTTTTGATCTGGCTTCAACGTCGGAAAAGAATAATTTTAAGTTATACTTTTGGAGAATAATTATAAATAAGGTTCGCTATATCCTTTGAGAACCAAACATTAAAAAATATGTGGCTGAATAAAGCATATAATAGCATAAGGAATGGAAATTAGCAACATGAATCAGAATGAAAATACCGAACAAAATGTGTAAGACATGACTTGTAATGTATTATATATTTATTGTGTTGTAATAGTTAAAATAGTGCCATCGTTTCGTATTATCTCTCTTTTTATTTCTATTGTTAGCAACGTTATCAGGGAATATGCCTTTTCATATGTGTTGTGTAAAATGTAGACTTACCATGTGTGTGTGTGTGTGTGTGTGTGTGTGTGTGTGTGTGTGTGTGTTAGAATTGTATTATAAAATCTCATTTTAACTGTGACATGAAATAAATCAGTGGTCCTCAGTTCGACGGATTAAGGGGGGGGGGACAGTGAATAACTCACCACTTTGGCAGGAAAGTAAAATCGTATGTGACTTATCTTCCAATATTCAATACAGTGAAAGGATTTGCTGTTCTCACGTGAATTCAATACTTATGACATATCAGCTACATTTAAATTACAGTTCATTTCATATGAGAAATGAGCAGCAAAGGTAAGCTTTAAATATATTAAGAATTGTTTCTTAGCAGAGATAAGCAGGAGCATCTTTTCTTAAACATGTGGCCAGGTACGTACTAAATTTAATAATCTAAAATAGTATTGAACTCTGTCTGGAAATAATTAATTACCTTTTATGTTATACGGCAAGTTCGTGTAAATAAAGGAAGTATCAATAAAGGTATTCCCGTTGTTTAGCCTTCTAAAGAAAATAAGAATTTTTAAAATGTCTATTTCTTAACATATATTTGCAAAATTTCAATACATTTGCTTCCTTGTTGTGGTATTTATCATATTACTGAAATATACATATTTGTGTGATAATAAACTAGCCATGTTTATGTGACCATGAAATATATAGACCATACAATTTGAATGGCAAAATTTTCATGAGATTCTATTAAGAAACGTTATGTAAAATTAATAACACGTATAAATGTTTGAACGGATATTAGGTGAAGGATAAAGTGTTTGCAATGCCGAGTATGTTCCAGTCACCTTCGATAAATGTAATAATTTATCCTGCTTGTACAAACAAAACTGTCAATTACAGTAGAGGTCTGTGTGAGTTGGGAAAGTGGGAACTTGCTTATGGTAACTAATTGTATTTCAGTTGTGTATACGTGCAGACATATTCACCAGTGCGGATGGCCCATTGTATACTTAAGGAGTAATTATAATTTCAACTATGGAAATTCGCTGCGAAGAATTGTAATAAAGTTTGCCAGGTCTTTTTTCTTTCTGGTTGAGACACAAACAATAAAACGAAACACTTACTAAGGGGTAAAGCATATATCTCTTAATTTAGAAGGTACACAATACAAATAACAGTGTAATCACGCTAAACATTTTTATAAAATTGATTTAGCGATATTTTTGCACCTCGTGGAGAACATAAAACGTTAAAGCTTGAGTCTGAGATTGAGATTTTTTCTCAGTCAATTAGTAAAGACTTTTCTTTTCAAAAGTCACTTTGAACCGGGTGAGAGTCAGAAGTCAATGTCAAACTCGAAGTTAAAGTTTTCTGATTTTCTGGCATGGGTTCTGCTTGCCAGAGTATTAAAACTTATTTTTCGTCCTAAAATATATGACTAGTTTTGAGCTGAATTCGTCGAATACAAAGATAAAAGATATTAAAATTAAACGATAATTGTCTTATTTTAATGATAACTACCGTTTACGATAATTTTGTCTTTAAAATCCACACAGTTTGTCCAGTAAAGTTCGTGTTTTCGTGGGAAGCTGTTTATGAACAGCATTTTTAAATTTGAATTTCCATTTTTTTAAAAATCGTCTTTCTAATATTTTAGTCATGGTTCTCCTTAAATTATAAACCTTCGGCGACTAATATCTGAGTGACAAACTCTTTCAAAAAGGATATGAATTTAGCATGATCATATAGTCTCGCTCGGCTTGCCATTTATCTGTTGAACCTTTGCACATGGTGTACATGTAGCTGCTTGTGGGTTTCATTTAGAACCATATATGCTATCGTCTGGTCAGATATTTAACTCTTCAGGCGGATTGTTTTCAGACTTTGTCAATTGTAACCCTTTAAAGCTTAGTTTGTATGCAAAGATTGTACGAAAATGCATATTTTATTCTTGCAGGATCAAGCCAGTTTTAGTTAGTTTGACGCATTAGCATCAGCCGTACGCAAACATTGGAATTGCATGTACTGTTTGGGGTTTTATTTCGTTTTATTCTTTTTTCGTGTTTTTTGGTGTATTGTTTTATATATCTAATGTATGTGCACAGTAATTGAACATGGAAGGATAAAATTAATACACGGTTATCTCAAAGTTCTTTCTTGTACTCCGAGAAACATATGCATGCAGCAGACTGTGTACTATCCCTACTTATGAAGAGAAGCAGAATTATTTTGTTAGCTTCCAGGAATTATAGCTTTTACCGATGACTTCCTACTTCCAATATGTTTTAATAATAGGTTCTACCTTATTTATTTTGCACTAGTCAGAAAAATAAATTTAATTTCAGGGAAAATTTTATGAGATTGTTTTGGTTAAATCATAAAAAGTATACCATCTGTACGACCAGATCCTGGATCGACTGTTTCGTATGGCAGATCGTCTACAACATCAGGAACATCTGGAATAGCATGAAAGAAGTTTAAGGGCTGCAACGCTGCAACTTAGTGATTTGAAATTGTTTGAAAAATATTATAATATACTGATTGAGCACGAAGTATCACTGATCTTTTCATTTTTTTTTCTGAGTTAACAACCTTGATATTTTAATGAAATGGTTTCTGTCAAAGATAAACTTTATGTCTCAAAACTAACATATAGATAAACAGATAAAACATACTGTTATCTTTCTTTCTTCAGATTAGTTCAAAATATAACTCAAAGGAAAACATGTAATGTATAGCGCCAAGCAGCGAGAGGATCCGCTTTCGTTCACCCTTTGCAAGATAGATAGCTATATTCTGATATTAAATGGATTTGGTATGTTCATCTATCAGATCTTTTGGTGACAATATTCTCCTTCGTACATAAAGTAACAAAACTTAATGATAAATGTTTCCTTTTAAAGACATGTTACAGATTGCAACTTCCCGATTAATTCCTTCCTCATTAGCCAATTTGTATGCAGGCTGATACGGCCTGCTGTCACAGAATTATGTTCACAAAGTGAACACTGTATTGTATTTTAATGTAAATATATACTAAGGTAATGTAATAATTGTATACGTTCCTCTTTACTTTCTATCATCTGTGTTGGACACCTAGAATATTTTGCTACGTTAGATCTGATTTTATTTCCTAAATTTCAAGTAGGTGAGAAACATTTCACATAAGACAATACTATCAGATTCAATATAGTCTGTTTCAGTTTACAGTAGTATTTGTATCTGAATTGACAATCTGGGTTGAATTATGTATGTTGCATATAGTAAACGATAAAAAGGGTGTTAGAACTTTATGATTCCATGCGATTATTCTTGTTGTAGATAGATTCATGCATGAACTTGTCTGTCATGTAATTCAATGTAGTCGTTCTTAATTTATAACAGTTTTAATGTTTAACTAGGACTTTTCTTGTGGACGAATCGATATCCAAAAAACACGCGAGAAGTTTATTGGCACGGTTCAGTTGTGTATATATCCAGCTGATTTTCCAGGTTTCGTTCAGTAATATTTTTGTGGAACTAGTGGTGTTGGCTGGATGAAATCACGCGTGACGACCCGGCTCATCGTCTGAGGTGTCAACGTATCAATGACATGCTCTGACCTTTATCTGTGCCAAAGTGATTCTCCGGAGGGTTCATTCCCTGTGTTATGCCCCATTTCAATGCAAAAAGGGGGAATTCATGTTTTGTCTATAAACGACGTGGTATCATATCTTCATGTCCGTAATACGAAAGGTGTATTTTTTTAAAAATTTATATCTGCAATGTGAACAGTTCAGTTTTATAAATTCATGTCTCTCATGTGAATAGCATAGCTTCATAATCTCATGTCATCAGCATAATCTCCCTATTTCATATCCATTAAGTGGACAGATCAGTTTCATATCTGTCATGTGAACAGAACAGTGACATACCTGGTATGTTAACAGAAACAAAATATTAGAATTCATCTTTGTTACGTGGACAAGATAATCTGTATTGTTGAATAGGTAACGTGTAGCCATTCAGGAATGAAATATATAAAACTTCTCAAGACTTCATTTACAATCCAGGGCGTGATTGTACTGTAGTAGCAGTATTTAGCGCATGTGTAGACCATCTGTAGAAAGTATTTGTCGAATCTAAATTGTGTAACCGATGAAGGCTTGATTGTTTAGATAAGTGGTGTATGAATTGCGCATGTTAGAATACGTCCCTTTTCATTTCTATATTGATATACATTGTAAAAGAAGTGTATTCATCTCTTCACTGATCGAAACCCATTCGGTTAATTCTTGTGACACCTACATTCACTGAAAATTAATTTGATTTTAGTCCTCGGAAAGATCTAAAAGGCATCATTTACACTAACAGAGTTCTTTTTGTATTTCCTTCATTGTTCTACATTTTTAATGAAATCCAGAGCATTAGGCCTAGTTATAATGTTCGGATGCACCAAGACTATTTACTGTTGTTAGCCACAAACGGACACAGCATATATAACAAATTAAACATAGGTTATGTCACATTTTATGGAAATAGTTGCATATGAATGGAAACTGGAATTGTTAGTATAAGTGACTTTCTGGAAGTGGCCGAATCACACGTTTTATTTTTCATTCTACTCAAATAACCAACAAGATGAACTCAATAAACATTGAATTTCTGTATAAGCTTTAATGCTGCTTTATGTTGAATGCATGTAACATTCTTCATTGGTCAACAAACCGCCAGGAAGAATCAGAGAAAAAATATGAATGATTTTCTCTGTGACTACAATAGGACGCAATAACAGCTGATTGGCTCAATTAGTGTAGTGGTACCTAACATATATTGCACCTCCTTGCAGTTTCCTTGTATTGACTGCTTGGCTATCCGTGGTGTAGTATTGCAGTTAATTAAGTCAAAATGATTCAGTAGATTCATCTACAATGGCTAAAAAAATACAAAATATTAAAATAACAAAACAAAAGAAACAAACAGAAAAAGAAAAACAAAACAAAAAGTCGGTTTTTGAAATTCTTCAAAACTCGTTGGAAGAGAAAATACATAATAAATTTATTCAGGTCGACAGACTCAGTATTTGATAAATGCTCATAGCGCAACTAAGCGGTCCGTGTTTGCAAATTTCTCTGTCATATCACATTTGCTTTTTACTCGCTCACTTATTCCTCGTCATTCCTCACGTGGCACATACGATTTCGATTAGAGAGCGCCACTGCTGACGGTCTGCAGTCCTACGCGTGATGGTGTTCCATGTCAGACTACATTCCTTCATCACTTTTCTACAGTCCTCCTCCATGTCTCTTTGGGCCGACACCTCTTTCGTCTCCCTTCCGGGGTCCATCGCCATCTTCTCTTCTTCACAATCTGGACAAGAGATGTTGATTCTGTCTTTTGATGAAGATCTTCATTATTGATCCTTTTTGGCCAGAAGATGCCAAGAATCTTTCCTCAGACACATGTATTGGAAGATTTCAAGCATTTGTGCTATTCTTGATGTTAGCTTCCAGCATTCAGAGCCTAACAGTAGTGTTCCGACGACATTGCTTCGGTAAATCCTCAGCTTGGTCTTGAGTCCAAGTTGTTGGACTTTCATATGTATTTAAGCACACCGAAGGTTTGATTTGATTTGCTAATTCTGGTTGCTGCTTCTCTCTTCGAGTCTCTGTCTGTGGTTACTTTGCTTCCAAGGTATGTGAATTCCTCTATCTCCTCTACTGGTTCGTTATTCACAGTGATAGGATCGTTGGTTGTGTGTGTGTATTTTTTCACATTAATTTGGTTTTCTTGCTGTTCACTTTCAGTCCTATCTCTATATCTGTCTCACTGAGTTTATCTGTCTTTTCTTGCAAACAAACCAATGTCATCGGTGTAGTCGAGGTCTTCCAGGGATGCAGTACGGGTCCACCTAATTCTTCTTTTGCTGTCGACAGTTGTCTCTTTCATCAGCCAGTCGATGGCAAGGGTGAAGAGGAAAGATGCAAGGATGCAGCCTTGTTTCACGCCTGTGTTGACTCTGAGATGGTTATCGCAGAAGACTTTACACTGGAAGTCTTGGTGCAGAAGTTTGATGATGTTTACAATATTCAGTGGGATACCAAAGAACCGTAGTATTTTCCAGAGGGAGCCACGGTGAAGGCTGTCAAAAGCCTTTGCAAAGTCTATGAAGTTGGTGCTGACGGTACTGTTCCAATCAGTTGTCTACTCTAGTATCTGTCGGAGAGTGAAAATCTGGTCAATGCAGGATTTTCCTTGCCTGAAACCAGCTTGTTCCTTTCTGTCATCAGCTGCGATGGTGATCCTCTTGAGAATGATTCTGCTGAAGACCGAAGACCTTGCTGGTGAGGAATAGCAGGGTGATGCCTCTCCAGTTGTTTCAGTCCCCAAGGTCACCCTTTTTGGGGTAACTAGACGATCATTCCAGTTTTCCACTCAGTTGGGTTTCTGTAACTTCTGACTTCAGCATTTCTGGGCAGATGCCGTCCGCACCAGAAGCTTTCCCGTTTTTGAGAACTGTGTTGGCTTTGTAACTGATATACAAAAACAATTTTATGAATGCAAATACTTTCTGTTTTTGGATAGGACTTAACTGCAAATTATATGTTACCTTCTTTGAAAGTGCTTTCATCCTCTACTGCCTTCGAATGATTATTTTCAGCTTCACCTGTCTTTAGAGGTTCTATTTTGTCTGCTGCCTTGGGAAATTTCTGACCAAGACATGGGTTGCGTTTCTTGCGTTGCTTGGAAGGGTTTGCTAAAAATTACATCAAGATAATGTACATTATTATCTACAGACAGAAAGATGGAAGAACAAAAGTACGAACTGACAGAGGGAAGGGTTGACTACTAAATTTAGAGAGAGATGAAGAATTTATAGATTGCTGATTGCGTATCTGCATTAGTTGTGTACAAATTGTGAGTGAAGGCACACTTGTAAAGTTTTTAGTTCGGTCTTTGTTGCGTGCGCACCGTACACGAACAAAAAATATATTTAAAAAAATATATACAACACTTATAAATTTAAATAACCGTACTCTCATTTTGTACACTGTGAATAGAACAAGGACAAACAGGTATTAAATATGATTGTACATCTTGTTTTTGCATAAAATTTGTCCATGCTCACGAACAAAAAATGAAAACAAAAACACCGACGAATTACTTTTAGCACTGTCTTTATACACTACTATATCATAACCTTACTATCATTATATTGAAGTCGTCATGCTAACAATAAATGAAGGTTTTAAAGTCCATGGATACTACTACACAGACAGACAAACAAACAGTCAATCAATAATGGAAGCTCAGTGCATGTCTATTACCATGTTAGTCAATAAGGTATATAACAGTGTTATTAAGAAAGTTCGATAGCGCATATGCTATAATAGTTGTATTTCAGATCGAGAAGTTTGCAGTTCAAACCTTGTTGTCATAATTGTTTTAATATATAATTGAGCACACTTGCTCTCTCCAGTCGATTTATTCGTTCGTGTATGGCAGTGGATTCGGTTGATTAGTCTGAATTGAGGTAGCATGACATCAAATTGGAGCCATGGATATGAATTAACATTTTTTTGCAGGTTACAGAGTGGTAAGAATCAAAATTTGTATTACTGTTTCACCGACATTGAGCCGTATACATAAAAAAGATCATCATTCGAAACATTAGGCAATTCAGTTCTACAAAAGGACAGCTAGACTTAACGATCAGACTTATGAAGAGACCAACTCATAAGGAAAAGCAAGTTGAGTACAGCAAGTTTTACCATGGAACAAGATTTATGAACATAATGAACAGAGATTAAATAGACGATGTCATTGAATGTTTATGTGACATTTTACATACCAAATGTAGACAGAAAATAAACTAAAATACAAGAATGACGTTCGACAGGGTTGGATATTTAAAGTTGAAAATGGAAATCTATCAAACACTCATGGCAAACTCAGATATAGGTTTCCCGGAACGTGTGGAAAATATTAAAGCTTGTATCGAGCAAACAATACCGATAGTAAATGTTTTTTTTTTCTTCTATGATGTGGAATCAAATTTATCTACCCCCCCCCCCCCCAAAAAAAAAAAAAAAAAAAAATACCCATGGGGCCATCAAAATACAGTTTAGAGAGATATAGTCACTGGTTTGACACATGTCCAGTAATAGTATAGACTATTGGGAAAATTAAGAATGGATGTTATTTATATGTGAATCTGTATGAAATGCTGGAAGGGGAAAGGAGCGGCATGAAGAGAACATGCATTAAACATTTTCAAAAAACTGACACAAAGAAAGTCTGACATATTGACATGTTACACATATTGGCTTCAAGCGAGGGTCCTAAAAGCTACAAAGATCGAAGGTACCATTACCTTAGATTTATCGACATTGGTGTCATCACAGATAAATAAACATGAAATATGTAGCCTCAATTAAAAGCTTCGTATGTTTTGTAGTCATTTTGAAAGTATCAACGAACCACAAAAATAATTTAATAGTGCAAGCAACAATCAAATATATCCTGGACAATGTTAACATTTAAACATATTCCTCGTGGTTTTGTTTGTACCTAAACTCACTCGATAAATGTTACAGACCAGTGAATTTACAGAAATACTGATTGTATTAAGGTATTTTGCAAAGTAGTAAAAGTAATATATGACAATTTAAAGCCTAAAAATGTAAAACCTATGGAGTTCACAGAGGATGATCAAAAACATTTAACTCAATACATACATGACATATCTGCGAGAAAAATATTTACAAAGCAATGTTAGAGACCATGATTACTTAACAGGTAAATACAGAGGTCTCGTACATAAAGAATGCAATTTGAATTTTGGATAAAAAAAATATAACCCACTATTCATTCATAATTTGTCCGGTTACGACGGCCACTTATTTTCCAAGACGCTTGTAAGAAATGCTATAGATCAGGAGGCACAAATCACACCCAACCGTGACGAGAAATATATTTCTTTCAACAAGACTTATATAGTAAATAAACAACAGTGAAAATAACGATTATTTTTAAAGATATGTTTCGGCTCATGGGACAATCTCTAGAGCAGCTGTGCATGAATTTAAACAATGACACGTTCGTTGAGACAATAACGTGGTTTTGAAGTATTAAGTTGTTGAAAAGCAACACTGCTTGCAGTGCACGTGCAATGCTATTTATATTTGTAAGGAAAAGACATCTATCCCTATGAATACTTTGATAGATTTAAGGAAAAACGCTACTTCATACATACACAATTTATTCTTCATGGTTCAACTCTAGCATATCTCATGACGACTACAAATATGCTAAGGATGTAATGTTACATTTTATCTGAAAACATTCAGAGATCTACACGACTATTACGTAAGAAATACATTTTAATGTGTGAAAATTTTTAAGCATTTAGAAATGTCTGAGGGGTAAACTATATGTTAAACCTGCACAATATTGCAGCGCAGCATGACTAGCTCATAATGCATCATCTAAACTCCCAGGTGTTCAGTTAGACTTTTTAACAGACTATGATATGTTTTTTATGAATTAAAGTGGAATTCGTATTAGAATTAATATGATACCGCATATGCATGCTAAATCCAACCACAAATTCTATGCAAACGAAGGTGACAAGATAAAAAAATGACGGACAGTTCGATGTGACACAACCAAAATCATATGGGTGGGGATGAGTTAATACATGCCCTCGAATATCTTTAGGTTGGCAAATGATAAACGAATTAGATGGATAAAACAAAATCTGTTTGAAATTCCTGATGAAGCAACAAGGCTTGTAACCTTGAGACGATAAATGTGAAGCTGTCCGGATACTAGAAGTAGACTTGGAGATTTTATTACATCTCCATTGTCATCTTAAGGTCTACCCTCTAGCACCAGGAAATAAAATTTGTTCCAGAAGAAAATGATTTATGTCCCCTGCAAAATATTTTGATTAATGAGTGATTATTATTAAGTTAGAAAACCAACTGTACCAAAATTATTGTGTACATTGAAAAACAAAACCAATTGCAATATATAATAAATAAACTTAAATTGTACTTGAAATTAGGCTTAAAACTGTAAAGATGCACTGAATTGTCTTGTTTGAAAAACAGTCTTTGCTGAAATCCTACACAGAACTGAAGGCAAGTGTGAGATAAAGAGCGTATAACAATTGCAACAAGGATTTCTCCACATTAACGAATAAAGCTTATTCGATAAACAGATGATGATAGAGAATCTGAGAAAAAGAACAATAGTTTAAATATAATCAGACGACAATACATTTTTCAAAAATGCCCTCAAGATATACCACTCACCAGAAGGACAATAATAGAAGCAAGATTTGGTTCTAGTCAGTCTTGAAAAAAAAATCAAATTAACGAAACCTATCTATGGTGCTTTTACTAAAAGGTTTATGAACGAATTCTACAACAACAAACTCAGAAAGAAATGTGGTGGTAGCATGACGCAGAATTTCATTGATACAGATTCTCTGTACAGAAGTGTTAAATGACAATTTCTAGGATGATATGAAACAAGATATAGCATTTTATGATATTAATGACTATCCAAAGGATAAAATATTTGGTTTACAAAATGAATAAGAAAAATTCACGGACATTTCAAAAATGAGTTAAAAGGCGTTCAAGTTAGAGAGTTATGTCAATTAGGTCTGTAAATCTTCAGGCGGATGATTTCAAACTTTGTCAATTGAATTGTTTTCAAGCTTCAATGTTATCTGGAAATGTTTTACAAAAAAGAGTATTTCCTTCTCGCATGATGAAGCTACTTTTAGTTGGTTGAATGTGTTAGCATAATCCGAACATTGGAATTGTGTGCACTGTTTGACTAGAGTTTGTTTGTGTTATTCTTATTTCGTGTTTTTGGAGACATTTGGTATATCGTATATGTATCCAGCAAGCTGTGTACTATCACTATATAAAGAGCCGTAGAATTATCTTGTTATCTTCCAGTAGATAGAGGTTTTACCAAAGACTTCCTACTTCAATAGTCGATGAATGATATTTTCGACTTACTTTTGCAATAGTCAGAAGAAAAAAAAAACTTGATCTCCTGAAAAATGTTATGAGTTAGTTTTAGTTGAATCATAAAATGTATACCGCCTGTGGAATTGGTGTCTGGCTCAGCTACTTCAGGATCGTCTCTAACATCTGGAATATAATAGCATGGAAGAACGTTAAGGCAGCAACAATGCTATATGGTGATTTTAAATGTTATGAAAAACACACTACACTAATCGAGGAAGAAGCTACATTGCTCTGTCAATTAAAATGTTTTCAAGCTACAAATTTTCTGCAAAGATTGTACAAAAAATAAGTATTTTTTCTTGCAAGATGAAGTCAGTTCTAGTTGGTTTAGTGCATTAGCATCAGCCATACTGGAATTGCTTGTGCCGTTTGAGCAGAGTTTATTCGTGTTATTCTTTTTTTGTGCTTTGAGGTATCTCGTGTATCGTTTATGTATCTAGTAATTAACCATACAGGAATAACATTAACGCACGGTATTCTCTTTTCTTGTGCTGCGACAAACATTTTCATACAGTAAACTGTGTATGATCACTATTTAATGAGCCGTAGAATTATCTTATTATCTTCCAGTAAATACGGATTTTACCAAAGACTTCCTACTTAAATTCTTTATGATCGATGGGTTCTACTTACTTTTGCAATCACACGTGCTATATTTGTCATCCTACGCGAAAACCAACAGGATGAAATCAATAAACGTTTAATTTTCTGTTTAGGTTTTAATGCCCTCTTCTATTGAATGCAAGTAGCATTCTTTACGCCAGGAATAATCAGAGAAAACGGTAATGATTTACTCGGGAGCTATAGTAGGATACAATAACAGCTGATTGGCGCAATTAGTGTAGTGACACCTACAATATATTGTATCCCCTTGTATCCCCTTGCATTATGCTTGCACAGACTGCTTGCGTATCTCTCTGGTGTAGTCTTACAGTTAATTATAGAAACATAATTAAGTAGATCTATTTACACTGGCTCCCACCCAAAACACAACCCTCACTCCCCCCAAAACAAACAAAATGTATGTTTTTAAAATCCTTCCAAGGAGAAAATACATGACAAATCTACTCATGTCGACGGACGCCGTGTTTGTAAACATTTATAGCGCAACCTTTCTCCGTCATTCTACGTTTTCCTTGTTCAGTTATAAGCAAAGAATTTCATGACTACAAACATTTTACTTTTTGGATAAAAGTACTTTACTATAATCCTTCCGTTATCTTTTGTTAAAGTACATTCATTATCTAATATCTTTGAAGAGTTGCTTTCAGTTTTACCTGTCTTTGGAGGATTTTTCTTGTCTGCTACCTTGGAATTATTCGGGTATCGCGAATATTCGTTGTATATCTTGCCTTCTTCGGAAGGGTTTGCTAAAAATTACATATAGAGAATTAGCATTATTATCTAGAGACAGAAAGCTGGAATGACAAAGGACGAACAGACAGACGGATTTACACACACACACACACACACACACACACCTCGCTTCCTTTTAGTGAAAAATGCATACATCTGGTATATCAAGGATACAGCGAACATACTATACATATATTATATCTGCTCTATCTAGTATACTCATTCTTTCATGTGTGACAGTGGTTAGTTCATCTTTAAAAAGTCCAGGAATTTTGTTATTCATTTGTGGTAAACCAAATACGTTCTCCTTCGGGTAGTATCATAAAAGTGTATATTTTGTTTCATATTATCACAGCAAATTATCCGTTTCAATATAGATGCACTACGAAACTGTATCAGTCATTAACGGTCAAATTGTATCACTGTGTTTAATTTTGAGCTTGTTATAGTAGAATTCGTACATCAGTTATTAACTCTAGCACTGTAAGGCCACCTTAAAAAGGTTTATTGAACTTTATCGTTTTGTTTTTCAGACTGATTACACTAAATATGCATATATTATTGACCTCATGGCAAATGATATATTTTTTGGCATTTGAAAACAATATTTGTATATGTACATCTGTTTACCGAATACTCTGTTATTCATCAATTCAGAAAGTCTTTTTTATGAAATTAATTATTAGTATATTTTTGTCTCAAAATAGTATTCAGTTCTATGTATGATTTAAGCCATAGTTGCTGACCAAGCAGGACAATCATGTGTATCCTTTTCTGTTCGAAACCTATTTGCAGGGATCGAACCACTAATTAATTTCCCACTGAATTTAATGCTAATATATTAAAATATAAAACAATTTCTGCGTTAGATTGGCATACACATCGCACATGAGAAATCTTTTTTCAGCCATGAAAAACAGGTGCTCCGTGGCATTTTTATTTTGTAGTCTCGTGCTGTTAAACATGGGGACCGCCCGGTCTGTACCTACTAACATTGCTTCGCACCAAGAGTTCATAGGATATTTGGTCCGTAAGAAATTAAGTACATGCTATCAAAATAGAGCTAATATTTTGTTGACAACTATAGTACAGAGATTTAAGTTTGTGAAATTAATAATGGAAAGAAATTAAATCCATATACAAGGTAATTGGGGCATTTCAAAACATTTAGTACTTTATGTTTTATTCCCCCACCAGTAGGCTGGTTCTCTGACTGTAAAATACTTAATGTTCCGATACCTATGCCTAACATAATCTTTTTTTTATCCTTTACCCATTTTTATATTGGCAACCTTATACACCAAGTATGCATTATATTAATTTGGGCGGTATTCAAAGCATAACTGTTTATCTTATCGTGTTTGTCTGAGTAGTATTCTTTTTTTTTTTTTTTTTGCTCATGGGCTATTAAATGTTCTATTTTAACTGAACTCAATATATATTTAAACTCGCATCATGAGCTAACACAGATGTGTTGTAATAGTGTGCAGTGTCTAACTTACAGTTTGATATTCAATACACTGTGAAACTCTTCAAAAATATCACACGACATTAATATATATTTGTTTACGCAATAATCGTGCAGATCACCTACTGTTTGGAGGTTGAAGTGTAACATCACATCATGAACATGTAAGCTATGTCTTATTTCGGGTTGAAATGATAACACTCGCTTGTTAGTTGTGGGATTTATTACCAGATGAAATGGTACGAGATAAACCAGACTCGAAGGGTATAATTTTTTCGAATTATATTCAATCCCTTGTCTTTCACTTGCGTGAAAGACAAGTGCCTTTCATATTCACGAATCTTACTGCCCGAGATGTTGTCCGTCTAAGAACCATAGTAGGAATGCCAGAGGCTTTTGTTAGTTTCGCGGGGAATCGATGTCAGTATTCGTGAAGCCCAGGAATCATGCACTGCGATCAATCACTCACTCTCTCACTCACTCATGACGAACACGCACATTGGTACACGATACAAGTCCTAGGTCACAAACATATTGATAATCGTCATTTGCTATTTTTGAATCATTAAATGATTAGTAAACTTATCTTTAGATGGTATTGATGTTTCATTGAATCTATCAATATCATCCATTTATTCGTATGGGTAAATGTATTTCCTCAACTACTAGCATGTCATTGCACGTATGATGCAAACCTTGTCGTGTGCGTTAACAAGGTAAATCTCTCCAAATTGTTTGAACGTTTCTCCGCAGATTTCAATACTTACTTTTTTAACCAGCTGTTCTAATGACTGGGCATTGAAGTAAAGGTTATCTATAAATCTAACCATTATTTTCACAGTTTTATTTACTTTCCATATTTTATTAACCAATCAACAATAAAATACTTGCGAATCGAAATATATTTCCCGTCGATTGTGGGTATCTAAAAATCAAATTACATTCGTTATGCGCAGCCTCTCCGTACCTATTTGTTAAGTGATCGTGGTCTCTAACTTTGTCTTTTAAATGTCTTTTCTCAGAGATATTGCGCGTATTTGCAGAGTTTTTATGTTTTTCATTTTTCGGCCTTAATTCCTTGCACATTTTTTTTCAGATCCTAGCCAACCAGTTGTAATATACCTGAATGCAATCAGTACCTCAGCAGACCATTGGTCTGTAACATTTGTGAGTTGATTTCAGTTACAAAGAAAATCTGAAGGAATTTGTTTAGATGTTTACATCGTCCAGGATATATCTGTGTGATGCATAGCTGTGGCAACATTTCCAGTTATGTACCCCACCCCATCTCCACGCGCGCGCCACGACTCAGTTTATCCGAAGGAAACTGCCCATTTTGAGGAAAGAATCTGCACTGCCCATTTTGAGGAAAGAATCTGTACTCGCTGTCACTCTGTTCTCGTATTTTATTATTTTACATCCGTTTGGGGCATAGATTTTCGTTTAGTGATCTCGTAAATTAATATACCAAATATTTCAAACCTTTTAATATATTTTACATCGAGCTGTGATGTAGACAAACATAAAACAATGGTTTCTTCATAAATTAAATACAAACCATTTTTTCTTTTCTCGACATTTTCCTGGGGTTCTGTTGCTTGCTGTCCCTCGAGATGTTGAAAAATCAATTTCTTTGACGATTGCCCGCCCATCTCTTCTTTTCTATACAATAAATCAATTAAAAGGATCGAATACAAACACGAATGTAGAAAAGGAATAATTATTACTGTAGTTTTTGTTTAATTTATTAGATATATATATATTTTACTTTATAAATACATAACCATTGAAATGCACGTATATCAAAATTTACGACATCTTTCTACACAAAATTCATGGCAAAGAGTAATAAAAATGTTTCCAGTAAATTAGAAGTTTCTCTATGTCTTAGACTTAGAGAAAGATCAAATGTCTGATGTCATTGTGTAATCAGTTGATTACGCACCTACACTCACACCATTTTGCAGATGCTATAAACATTTGGTAATCACACTACTACTATTGCAGTTGCAAGTTTGTATCCTCCTTTTCCTGTTATCTTATGATGAATATTCCCTCTACCTTGAACGCATGATGATTATTATTGTCGGATTATTAATGTGGTAATATTATTATTAGTATTATCTACGAAAAAAACCCATCAAATTTTATTGGTGCTTAGCGGTTTCTTGGCAAAATCCTGCGTAAAAGAATACCGATCTTTGAATAACAATTACTCTACTATTTGTTGACAGGTTTGGATGAAATAAACAGTGATACATAGGCCGTGAGTATTTAAAGCAATTTGTTTAGGATATTGTGATTAAAGGTCCCAATGTTTTGCTATTTTCTTTGAAGTATCGTCAGGTGTAGGAAAAAACTCGCGCATTTACATATTTCGAAAAGCTGTAACGGGGTTCTCTTGAAAACGCATATGGTTACGATATTAATATAATTTCATGATGAGTGAGAACAATATTTCTTAGATATCGATGTTCAAAACATACCGCCAAATTTCATGTGGAAAATTTTAAAAACTTGTGTACTGAAAACGGGTGCATCGTTTGTTGTCAAACATAAAAACGGCATCCTTATGGGATTTATTTTGTATATTAACATAAATGTTGAAATGTCATTGTCACATTTTCGAGAAAACAAGCAGGTGCACCTTGAAGATTTTACTTCCTGTTTTATGTATAGAACCTTATTCATTATCTCCGCGTTTTAAAGCACAGGGGTATGTGTTTTGTAAATATAGAGTTCTAGTTTTTCTTATCATGCAAGTTTCAATAAATAAAAACAAATAAAAATTCGTTTCTATCTTTCCACTCTGTGACTGCATCATTCGAGAGGTTAGAGAGTATATTTTGATCAGCAATAGCACAATGCTATACATTAGAATTTTTGAGAATATTATCATTTCTTTAATTTGTATCCATACAAGAGTGGTTTCAATTTGTATTAAAAAGGTAGTTACAAGTCAGGGAAGTTCTTTTATAGAATTACGGAAACAATTCCATTTGGTATAATACTCTCTCTGTTTGAGACAGAGTCACAGATAAAAATAAAAGAAGAAATCTCAAAGGAAATAAGACAACTCAGTTGTAAAACTATCACTCATTGAAGAATCGAACAAAGTTATATAAACCAAGGTCTCTTAACAAGATCATGAATTAGGCCCGTTGTCACTAAATTTGTCAAAATCTATCGTGATATTGAAAATTTTCGTTATCTCGCTTACGATACATTTGATAATATTAATTTTTTAGTTAAAGCTAGAGATATAAGAAAGGATTAAAATATAATTATTATTAAAAGCAAAGAGTCAAGGAATTCCTGAAATTTAAGAAAATTGGTAAAAGATTCCTTAGAGATAAAACGATACTCTTATTGCGTGAATTCTAGATAACGTGACTGCATTTTAATCATTGATCCCCATTGAATGTTCCTTGAAAATATTCAATGTTGCCAACAAAGTTGCAAGACAGATATTTAAAAATCTCAATTTTAAGATAAAAATTTGAGATGTGTGGTGAAGCCTGGAATGTTATTAGTTGTCACTTAATCTTTGGTCGATAGATTCCGTTAGTCAAATTATTCCGCTACTTATCCTTTGTGACCAAATCTATCCAGGCATGCATCCATAAATCCATTCTTCTATGTATCTATTTATCTACGTATATATATATATATATATATATATATATATATATATATATATATGTATGTATGTATGTATGCATGCACTAATATATCTATCAAACTACATACATTACTGACCATCTACGTACATACTTTCGCACTTATATATATATATATATATATATATATATATATATATATATATATATATATATATGCATCCACTTTCCTACTTACAAACTATATCGATCTATCTATCTATTTGTAAAATTGCTGAGTATAAAAGTGACACTTTGCCATAGGTATATGATCAGTGCCGAATAACTCTCTTTGTCGTTACGGAAGTTTAATATGGAACTGTTTCTCCGTGCTGCTAATAACATATTACGTAAAACTGTATCTAAAATTTGCTTTAAACTTGCAAGAATGTAATACAGTTTTTAAAAAATCAAGTCAAATAAATAAAAATTAAACTCTTCGTGATCAAAAGACAGCAGTTTAACAATAACCAGTGAAATATGCAATGTTAGTCAGGTATCCATGATGGCTTCCCTCATTTTATAGGGAAAGCTTCTATTAAAGTCAAGTTCTTAAGATAACTTTGTTATATACTATTTACTTATTATGGGCTTCATTTTAGATTAATATCAGTTTCTCCTTTGGCTTCTTTGGAGGAAGAGCGAGTAAACCTTACGGTGTATAGACCCAATTCATATATATATATATATATATATATATATATATATATATATATATATATATATATATATATATATATATATATATATATATAGTAATAAATGTTACAAGAATTAAAACTAATTACATTTTGGGAGGAATTTGTTGTGATTTATTGATCCGTCCCATTCTCTTGTCGCATGTATATACGTAAAGTATGGTCAGCATTTATTTGCACATCGTTTGCTTACATTGTTTGAATGCTGTAAATTACACATATAATAGTTATTCCAACATATGTATGTGCAAATGGGTATTCTGATACCATATGCAGTGAGATGTTTAGCCAAAGGATGTTCTGTATAATTGCGAAACGATCTTTATTCTGTTATATGTTCGATGTTATACAAATATTTTACGATGTCCACCATCTTTGTTTTGGAGGCAATTTGTTTTTTGGAGGCACCTCCAGTTTTCACTATGCGATATATGCAAGCGTAGTTGAACAATAATAACAACAGTTTATATAACGATTTTTTTTACGTGGAATAAGTTCTGTTTAACAATACAATAATCTACTTACCATCTCTTGCAAAGATAACACATTCGTATTCTGCATGTTCTAATTTTCCCGAACACCAAGCTCAGTTGGAGGGCAGTGTTTACTTTTACTCGTCTTACTGAAGGATTTTAGTGTTTGGTCATATATTTGTAATTAAAAGTGGAATAATATAAATTTGGCATTTAATATTTGTCTTGAATCGCAATATTTTATCTGTAGTTAATATTTATTGTATCTTAAATCCATTTTAGAAGTGTACACAGTGTTCCATGGTGTAGTGCAACCGAAAGTTATAAATAGGGGTGTCGTGCATACCAGTCAGTTTTCTTCCAACCGGCATCAGGTTCCTGACAATTTACAATTATATTTTTCCGGTGCTCCCATTCAAATTCAAATTGTGCAAGCAGCTACCAAAAGTGGTAGGGAATGTTATCATTCTCTAAACAGAAATTAATTTAAAACAATCTTATTTGAAAGCATACATTCATCTCTGCAATATAAATATTTAGTAAATTTCTGTACTAAAGAAAATTGAAGCCAAAGGTATTGCAGCAACGAGTACTTATTTATAAAGAGTGTTATTGCGCCTCTATAAAACTTACGTTATTTCATTACATTTGTATGTCTATAATTTTATTAGACCGGAAATGATCAACCATTTCACGTGATAATTCTGTTTATTTGAATTTGTTTGTTATTGGGACTTTAATGTTACTCTTGTGAATATTCTTTAATTTTACAGGTGAATTGTTTGTGATCAGTATTGTTATTTAATACAAGTTGTTGAGACTGTTTTTATTACGACGTGTCATGAAAGAGAAGACGCATAATAAAGAGAACATGTAAATTATGTTACATTGATGTATTTATTGACAAATATCACACGTCAAGACTTGAATAAATCCTTATTTTTTCTCGTTCAGAGTTTATGTTGCCACTATACTTGGATATATATATATATATATATATATATATATATATATATATATATATATATATGGTTTCTTGACAGATCAGTAGTTAATGTAACAGCGATAATTTCTACGGGGTCTTATCAGACGACTTTCTATAAACCACATCATTATATTGCAACCAATTCAAGGTATCAATTAAAGGGTTGCTGAAGTCCTTAAACAGGAAGTAACTTTCTAAATGTAAGTGAGCTTGCGCTGGAAATTTGAACACTTACGTTTTACGTTTATACGGTAGAGTTGAAAGAAAGAAACCATTCAAATGTTCCGTTTCAGTTCAGGTAATTTGGCAAATAATAGATATGGGTCAAATAAATTAAAAGATCGTTGAGCTCTGTATACATTGTTCACGTTACAATCATCTACGAACCATTACATCATATATCTATAAATTATTGCACAAAGTACAATATGTGGGACTTGTGGAATGTATGGGACGGTCTGTATTCATAGGGTTAGCTATAACAAAAGGATCTAAAAATCTTTGAAAAGATCTTTTTTATGAGACAGTTCATTGAAGTAACCCTTACGAAAGTTTCAGATATATCTCTAGCTGCTGTTACATAAAGCTACGAGTCACGGCCAATATAACTTAAAAACTGTGTCAAACCCGTGGAAAACCCAAGGTATATGTCAGCTGTCATTGAAACGAAATATTAAGCAATGTACATTGCTCTATTTATAGAAATAAATTTCGTTGGTATGTTTCCCATCAGTCAGTGTTAGAAACTACTCCAAACACGGTAGAAAGGTAGAGCTGACAATTTTTTGCAATCCCTACCCTCTTCAGAAAAATAAAATCGAAAGTAACAGGGCACTCGTTGTAATAAATATGTTATATTTAGAAAGGTAAATATTGACCTGGGATCTCAAAACAAAATTTCAGCACATTCAGATATTTGTCTGATTTGGCTCCGTGAACGAGTGGTTGCTTGTTAGTAAATACAGCTTAGGTTGACATTTTTTTAAGCTGAGCCATGCAAGTGAAGTAATCTTGCTTTGCATTTTCACCCTGACCTTTTGAGTATTGCCCTACTATAAGACTTTTTCAGGTGAATTCTAGATCTTTTGACTAAATTTTACCCATTGATTCCAGCTGCAAATTCTTTTAAACTATTAATTGTTACCAACAAAATGATAACGAATATATATATATATATATATATATATATATATATATATATATATATATATATATATATATAAAGACTCAATTTGATAGTAAAAATCTGCGATGTGTCATGAAACCGAGACCTGTACACTAATTATTATCACTTGAGTTTTTGCCACAAATTATTCCGTTAGTCAAATTCTTCCATTACTTATCCGTATCAACCTGCCTAATATAAAACTTCATAAAAGTAGAGTATACCCAGTGAGGTCAAAAAGGTCCATATTTTTGGATAGCTATAATAAATAAAAGCATAAAACTATCATTCATTTGCCCTGACAAGTCAATGGAAGATCATAGGAAAAAAGTTTATTCACTCCAGCCCAGACTTAACACATGCATTTTTCATGTCCGAACGTCATTTGTGGCACACATTGATGCTCACATTGCAAATGCAAGTCCTTTCCATGTGTGATAATTTCGAAAAATATTGTGTAGTATACAGTTTGATGCAATTCAAAATAGTTTCCATCCAGGCCGTTTTTCAGATATTCTATTTGTCTTAAACCCAACGTGTCTACAACTATGGGTGGCTTGCTCTGCTTCTTAGCCGACTATTAGTATTTCACTGCCAAGAAACTGTGAAGTAACTTTGGGAGGTGTATATGCCTCACAACAATTTTAAGAAGAAGATAAGCCCGAAACACCTAATTCACAAATATATCCACATCTTTAATTATTAAGCAATAATAGCTGAAAAAGTCACAGGTAATAAATTTGACAAGGGCTAATTTACGAAACTATCCGCTCCTACCTAAACATGGCCACCTGTTACGCTGGAGTACCAGGTTCAAATTCCACAAGGTGCTTTTTAAAAAATGTTTTGTTATATGCTTTTCTACCTTGAGATAGGAAAGAACAGTATATTATTACATATATTTTCTGTGCAAGTATACACAAAACAGAGCACAACATAACCGGTCAACAGCTGACATGTGACACACTTTTCTGTTGGATATTTCCAATATTTCGTTGTTTCAGAAAATTTTATTTCATCATAAAGTTTGTAGCGAAAAAGAAGGAAATATTTGGAACTTTAAAATTGTTAGGATTAAGGCTTTTAACTAACTTCATTAATTATGACCTACTTTTGAGATGTGTCATGAAACCGGGACCTGCAATCTAATTATTATCACTTGAATTTTTGCCACAATTGTTTATTCCGTTAGTCGAATTCTTCCGTTACTTATCCGTTGTGACCATATCTAATCATATAAGCATCCATCCATACATACATTTCTATATCTACCTACGTATGTATGTATGTATGTATGTATGTATGTATGTATGTATGTATGTATGTATGTATGTATGTATGTATGTATGTATGTATGTGTGCATGTATGTATGCAACAATCACTCTAGCTACTTATCTTCCTTACCATCAACGTACAGACATACATACATATGTATGTATGTATGTATGTATGTATGTATGTATGTATGTATGTATGTATGTACGCAATTACCTACTCACATAAGCACTTACAAACTTTATCCATATCCATAATTTATGTTCGTGTAAAATCGCTTAGTATAAAAATAACACTTTCACATAGATATATGGTCGGTGCGGAATTTTTATTTTCCTCATTTTGCAAGTTTATTAGTAATTCGGAAGTGGTTATACGTGACTCCTATAACATTTTACGTAAATTATTTCTAATTTCTTACATCAATATCTATATTTGAGCAGGTTACTCGAGCTGAAACGGAACATTTGAATGGTTTTTTTCATTAAACTCTACCATATAAACAAGTGTGTTCAAATTGGGACGGCCTAGTAAGCTAAACTATGGTCTTTTCAATGTTTTTCTTTGTTTCATGAATGATAGCTTTGACCAGTTGTTTAGTGATATTTAATTTTGATCATTTTAAAGCTCACTTAAAGTAGATCTCTCCATCGACAAAGGAAAGATGTACTACTACGCCGTTGAGGAAGCATATCCAGCCTCGTGTGGGAAGAGGATCCCGGTCAATAGGGGCAGCAGGCTTGAGGGGTGTGAGAGGTGGCGGGTAATATCTTGAGAGTTAAGAGCTGGAGTGGATAAAAGATCCTTTTCCCTTGGAAGATGCCAAGAGATGACAGACTCTCTCTCTCTCTCTCTCTCTCTCTCTCTCTCTCATAATTATTTCGTTCGGTTTCTATTATTTTACTAAATAAGTTTTGGAGTAACTTTTTCTTAATTATAACCATTTCACTTGGAAGACAATAAGAAACGATGCCTCTCTCTCTCTCTCTGCTATTTTTAATTTGTATAATATTTGTTGGTTTGTAACAATCATTAGATAAATAAAGTTACATTTTCTTTAGCAAAAACAAAATGATGAATGTAAATAACACCAACTATGGTAGATACACAATTATGAAAAAAAGATGTTTTACAATCTTATTTTAAGGAACAGAATCTTTTTTCTCGATCCCGCCATTTAATTAGATAGAAAGTAAAAACTTTAACATTAGGCTTCATCTAAAACACTTTAATATTGACTTTAATCTAGGGTGTGGACGGAGATATCGACGTATAGACAGACACACATATCCAGGCCAAAGTAATCGCTATGTCGAGCTTAACTATTGAGATCCCTACACTGTAACCATCTATACACTTACTGGGCATGAAGAAACCAATACGCAAATCCAACTGACATTTCCCCTGGAGAAGTCCTTACCTTCGGGGACCTACCCAAGAGGTTCACACTTCGTGGTAGAGGTACAAAATAAGGCAGTATGGAGATACATGTTTTGCAAACACATAATTCTGTTTTTAAAATGATACGTACTTCAGTGAATACAAAAACAGAATTGCGGTGTGTAGTTATTTTGTCACTTTAAACAATAATGTCGATTGAGGCTGTAGTTTTCTTGAATTAGATTCAAGGATTTTGAAAAAGATTTCCATTCTATAACTGCATTGTTTGCGAGGTTAGAGGGTGCATATTGATCGCAGTAGCACAATGTTATACATTAGGATCTGTCAAGCATATTATCATTTCAATAATTGCTATTCATACACATCGGTTTCGATGTAAATTTTCAAAAGGTAAGTACAGGTCAGGGAAGTGCTTTTATAAAATTAACGAAGCAATTGCATTTGGCATAATGCCATCTCTTTTTACTATATAATTGAGAATGAATAACAGGTTTGGAGAAGAGAAAATCTGAAAATTAATAAGACACATCAGTTTGAAAACTATCACTGAATAATGGCGTGAACAGAAGGTTACAGAACTCAAGGCCTCTTTACAAGAACTAGCACAGGTTACACTAAATTTCTCAAAATCTCTCCTCATATTGATTTTTTCATTATCTCGCTGATGTAGAGATGGATAATACGATGAAAAATAACTCCTAAGTTTTAAATTTATATACATGGGCGTCATCTTTTTTTATTGAGAAAAAGAGTTGAGGATTTCCTGAAATTTGATAAAGTCCTTCAATTTTCCCCAGAAATGACAAAAAAATTGATTTAGGTCAATTCTAGATCTTAAAACTGATTTTTAACCATTAATACCCGAAGAATATTCCTTGAAAATATTAATTCTTTCCAACAAAATGATAAGATATTTATTTTTAAAAAACAACTAAATTTGAGATGTGTCATGAAACCGGGACGTGCAATATTATTATTACTTGAATTTATGCCACAATTTATTCCGTTGGTCAAATTCTTCCACTGCTTATCCGTTGTGATCAAACCTAATCATATAAACTTAAATCCATACGTCCATTCCTCTATTTTTGTATGTATGTATGTATGTATGTATGTATGTATGTATGTATGTATGTATGTATGTATGTATGTATGTATGTATGTATGTATGTATGAACTAATCTCTCTATCTACTTACCTTCCTGACCATCCACATACATACATACGCACTTATGTCCTTATGTATGTATGTATGTATGTATGTATGTATGTATGTATGTATGTATGTATGTATGTATGTATGTATGTATGAACTAATCTCTCTATCTACTTACCTTCCTGACCATCCACGTACATAATACATACGCACTTATGTCCTTATGTATGTATGTATTCAATTATCTCCTCACGTCAAGACTTACATGCATGTTTGTATATATTTATGCAACTACCTACAAACTTTATCAATATATCCATTTATCTTTGTGTACAATTGCTTAGCATAAAAATAACACTTTAACAGAGGTATATGATCAGTGAGCAATTTCTCTTTTCCTCATTACGGAAGTTTAATATCGAAGTGGGATAAATACAATAACATTTTACGTAAAATTCTGCCTAGAATATTCTTATCTTTAACATTTGAAGAAATTGAAATCCATACAATGAAAATAAAACTCACCTTGATCGGGAGACAACAGTTCAGCGATAACTAGTTAAATGTGCCAAGTTTGTCAGGTATCCATAATGGTTTCCCTCATTTTACAGGTAAAGTTTCTATTAAAGTAAAGTTCTCAAGATACCTTTGGTATATAATATTTACTTATTATGGGATTCTGTTTGGGCCAAAATTACGTCCTCCTCTGATATTTTTTCAGATAGCAGAAGTTAACCTTTACGGTATATAGACCCTATTGAAACCTTTATGGTAGATAGACCTTATTCAAACCTGGCATACATAATTGCACAAGTAAATGCAGATTATATTCTATGAGCATAGATAAATTTGTAGGTAAATTGGTACATATGCATATACATGGTAACAAAAAGTCTTTCAGAGACAGAGAGAAAGAAAGATTGAGAGAGAGAGAGAGAGAGAAAGAGAGAGAGAGAGAGAGATAGAGATAAAGAGAGGCTTGTAACTAATACTCAATTTTCTGAATAGTAAACCAACATGAGTTTACAGGTATTTCCTAATATAAAACGACTGACTAATGTTTACTTATGTGCCGCTGCACATCTTAATATGAACGTATGTCTAATTAGTCTAGTGACATTATCAGGTAAAAGGGGCCTCTAAATAGGTCTGGGAGGTGTTTAGTGGCACTATTGTTAGAAACAATTACTCTCCTTGAGCACGTTCTATAGATCACTTGAATACTATTTATTCTTATCGGCCCTGTATTGTACCGTATGTTTCCCGCTTAAATGTCTCTTAAATGTTCTTCCTACCTCTGATGAGCAAAGGTAGCGAAAGAAGAAAACCTATAACACAGCCCCATTTCCCCGTCTTTTCTTCTACGCAAACTTGTATCAAATACGTTAAGTAGATGGTATAGCGTGTAATGGGTTGAAGAGTCGTTGTGATTTTTGTCTCGCCGGCTTTAGCAAAGGTGAGACGTAGGTTTTACTCATTCCAACAGCGGCTGAATTCATGGTTGAGATTTTGATTCAAGTTTCTCAGCCTGATGATACATTTCAGCGGATAATGTCATACCAGGGCTGTAAAATCGGTAAGATGATACATCTTATTGTATCCAACCCGCTGTGCCCGAGGTAAGGTCGAGGTCATTTTACGATATTATTAAGGTTTCAATCAACATTTCTTCCATGACTATGAGTCCAAAAAGGTTAGATGCTTCATTGTCAATAATATTTCTCTATGGACTTCCTCGCCCTCACACTGCCCCTAAAGCAAGGTCAAGCTTATTTGAAAGATCTTTTTAAGTTTCCTTTAAAGTCTTTCTATATGGATGAAGTATCTGTAAAACTCTAATTGTAGAATCAGTAGACATTGCCCTTTTCATCTCCATGCGCCCACACTCTCCTTTCTTTATACACGAAGCAAGATCAAGTTCATCTGAAAATCTGGTACAAGTTTTCAGTTAAGGTTCCTCTGTGTGGTTATAAGTCCTAAGCCAGAGAACATTAAAGTGAAACTCTGTAGCAAGGAGAAATAATCGTCCATTAATTTAAGTTATCTACTGACCAAGCTCCACAAATAGTATTCGTATCATCAAAATTGTTACAGGTCTCATAGGCGCAATGAGATCTCGCATTACCAGATATCGTTTGTGTTTAATGTTGAAAGGGCAGTGTTATATTATATATGAGAAGTGCAACTCTCCAATTGGAGGAGAAGGTGTTGTGTTCTCCTGAATACAAAGCCATCTCAAACATTAAAACTGTGTGAGATGGCATAAAAGCTTGAACAGCAGGTAAGGCATTTCAAAGTTGTTAACTTTACATTTTATGTTTGACGACTAATGATGAAGTTCCAAGAAATAAATCCAATGCCAATGGTAAATGCAATGCTCGAGAAAAACCAAGGCTTCTAGATTTTGTGTTGTAATTACTTTTGCATAAGGGATGCAGGCTTTTATGAAAAACTGTTAAATATCAAGTCATTTAGATTGCACCATACACACCATTAAATAGTATCATCAAGCCAAAGCTTGCAGAGGTCAATTACAAGATCTTCTACCGATTGCTTGTAAAACAAAAACAACAACAACAAAAACGCAGAGCATGCAATTACTTCACACGTCCTACTATGGCATGCATAATCACATTTGCTCCTATATTTAGCCAATATGGTTGGAAATCTGTAGCATGCCGATAACGCAAACTTTTCACACGTCCCGTGAGAGAATGCATGCCTGTCAACAATAATAAGAAATATCCCTTCAACATGTGCAATAATTGCCATACTGGTTCTGCTGCAAAATAAGAACATATTGTTATATTTCTCAGAAATTAGTATGTCTCGCATTACTAGCAGTAGCAAACTATTATAAACAGGTGATTTAAAAAACCCGTTAAAATGTGGCGCCTTCACCATATAGACTAAATGCATTTCAGACATGGTTACTTAAATCAATTGGATGGCAATAATCACACATTCAGTGACCAGATATCCTATCAATTGTGGACGGCGGATACTGGCATGAAAGAATACAACATGAAAACTATTTTTTATCCACTAAAAATTATGTGCTTACAGAGTCCTTAGAACAATATACATAGGTGAAAAAAAAAAAAAACGTTTGAGCACAAAGTGTTGGTGTCATTCGCCATTCTAAACAACCTCTGCAGGTGTTTGATGCGACTACAAAATCGGATTTGCCTAAAGATGACAAGGAAATAAATAAATGTGTTAAAATATACAATTGAGAGATTATTAGCATTCAAAATTTCTTATATTTTATTCGAGGCAAAACTCGCTCGCTCTGCTCCGTAAATGATAGTGCTATCCTTGTTTTGACTGATATTGATGATTAACAGATTGCAAAAGTTGCAATTTCTTAAATATGGACCAGGTTATATATTGTTCAGGAATAATCTGTTCAAAGTACCAAAGACCTTTCTAAAAAGTATCAACCAGTTTACATTCATGAATACGTTTAGTCCAAATAACTGTTTAGGCTGATAGCGGAATCTACGAAAGTGCATATTGGTAGGACGTGTGTTGTTTATAGGTCTGTTGATCGATATGGGAATAAATACGGTGGTCAAATTACATTTTAATGTTTGAATATTTATATAAATTGGAGTAATATGATAAATTTTTGAAATAATTCAACGTTATTATTTTCTTGACCGTGAAGACCATTAACGATATCAGATCTAAAAGCATTCAACGTAAGATATAATGAAATAATTGGGACTTTCAGTAATGCTTCGTTTTTGCAGAATTTTATTATATCCATTTGCCAATAGAAACGAGACTCGTTTAGAACAGTAGTATTCATCTGTGCCGGGTAAATGGATAATTTCTTTGGATAATATGATAGAACTTGACACAGTTTCACCAGAGAATGACAAACTTGTCAAGGTTACGATGTGCACATTTCGAGTGTCATCGTCGCTGTACCTAATAACTCATTTTGAGCTCTCTGTGTTATTATTGTGGAATGTTGTGTACAACCAATGCACCTTTTTATATTGGACGCCACTTTCTACAGTAGTTAAAACTAGCGTTTATTATTATATTTTCTTTGTCGCTGTCGACGGCATGGCACTTTGCTGTAGAAAGAAATACACTAATAGAAAATAGAAACGAAAATAAAACAACCAAATTAAACTCACTCTGACTACCAACATTAGACTGATGAAAATATATCATTATATTAGTATGAATAGTTACCACGACACAATTAAATACGAATAAAAAAGGATATGAGATTCCTAATTACTGTTCAGTGGCATAAATCAAACGCGATTACACGGAGGTGTGTGTTGGTTATTAAGGAAAGTATTATGTATCACTCAAATAATAATAAATAATAATAAATAATAATAACTTTATTTTCTGAGGATAATACATTTGGTACTGAATCAATCAACCAATTTTACATGTTGTCCTCAATAACATAATATTAAAACTATAAGTGCAGCGTATATGTACAAATATAACTCTACTTACTACAAAGTCTGACACACTCGAATGTAATCATAAAATATACATACACACAATAGATTAAAGCATACATAAGATATACATGTAGGTTTGGGAGATGGGGAGGTGGTGGGGGTATCAAACTTAGCTATCTCAATTTCTTTCTCTATGGCATAATCAGTAAGAAGAAATTTGTGATAGATGTTTTGTGCAGAGTCGTTTTTAATTTAGGCAAATGAAGATTAGAGTACGAAATAGACCGCAAATTGTGTGAATGGATACTGGAAACTGAAATTAGGAGATCATTGATATATTGTGGAACCATGTTATGAAAAGATTGATATGTCAAAATAGCTATAAAGTACTTTACTTTGTAATTAAAAGGTAACCACTGTAATTTAACCAATAAATGAGAGGAAGGATAGTCTTTTCCTTTTAATAATTGTAGCAGCACGCTTTGGGAGTTTAATTATCTGATTAAAATTAGTACCAATGCAATTCCCCCACATGGTGCAACCATAATCGGAACAAAGGCAAGATATATATATATATATATATATATATATATATATATATATATATATATATATATATATATATATATATATATATATATATATCCATTATAATTAGGTATTCACGACATGTGACATACTTTTCTGTTGGTTATTTCCGATATTTCGTTCTTTCAGACACTGTTTTTGAAGCCTAAAGTTTGTAGTGAAAAAGAATGAAATATCTGAAACTTGATAAATCTTTCGATATATCAGAAAATTCGTTCTTTCACAGATTGAGGTCGATTGTTAGGATTAAGGCTTTGAGCTAACTTCATTAATTATGATCTACTTTTCGTCCTTTTTACTGAAGACCCAGGAATGACCACAGCACTTTTTGCGATTCTTAGGACCCAGTGGCTCAAACTATTATTGTTGATAGAACCAACGCATCTTCAGAGTTTGGCATGCGTACATATGTTTAGTTCCTTAGCTACGCTAGCTATGAGTGTGAGTATCACTTGACTACTGTTTGTAGTATATGAGATGAAATCTATGCTTTTTAAGTTTGATTTTCTATATAAAACAAATAAACACATATCAGTTTCAATAGGTGAAGGTTCCTATAAATGTAGGAAAACTATGAGAGTTGGTTCTGCACCAGTAACTTCCACACATACACAATGACCGTGTTAAGTTCCCAAGATCCCTAGCTAAGCTACTCTGAATGTCACTTGAGAAAAAAAAAACTGTAGTATAGGAGATAAAATCAGTACTTATGAAGTCTGATTTTCTATTTTGTTTTAAAAATAAATAAAAGCTAGTCAATTTAAATAGGCAAAGGTTACAGTACCAGTAGGAAAATTAAGAGAGCTGGTTCCCTGTATCTATATTGTTGGCACTAATCAGAGTTGGAAATATTGCAGATTGCTAACGAACTAGAATAGGCTGTTGCTTGCGTTATAGTTGTTCACTGTTGGACCTTTTACTTTGTCTTTCATAAACTTAACATTGGCATCTTTAGTCATCCACGTTAGAGTACTGCCTGCGTTTATGCGGTCCTATTACTCAAATGCTCATTTATGTAGATATTTATTCATTTCTTTATCCAGAATCCATAACCTCGTCTTAACCAGTGGCTTTCCAGCTGAAGATTTTTCGCAGCTGTTTCCGCATGAACTCGGTCGTTAGCATGACATCTTCTTCTTGCTCAACATACCTTATTATGTACCTGCTCTTCTACCGGTAGCTTGTATCTTCTTTATTATCGAGGATTCCGTACCTGCTGATGTCTCCTTTTTTCATTAGATCATTTTGCAACCTCTGTTTCCGTGGTGAAACTGCTTTCTTTTTCGTTGGCTGCTTCGTTGTATGCCTGGCATACTTCCATTGAGTCTGCATAGATTAAGTTGTTCTCTATCCTTTATGTTGTTAGCACCAGTCAAGTGAAGTACCTGATTTATCTTATATATTTCTGCCGTTGATGTTTTGTGTTTTGACGCTCCTAATTTAGTGAATCTATTTGTTTTGTTGCTTGATAGTGATGCACCATTTTCCCCTTCATCTCTGTCATCGACGCGTATTTGTCTGGTGTTTGATTATAATGAATCTTTTCACTATTTGTATCTCTAGGTTCCTCCTAAAACTCATTTGTCTACACACGTTGTCCTTTATATTCGTGTTAATGAATTTACCAAGGACGGACCAACCGACACTGCACTTATAGTAGGCAATACAAGTACTCAAAAGGTCATGGAGACAATGTAAAGCTCGATTCCGTACCCTAAGGTACATAGCTCAGCTTAAAAAATGTAAACCTAACTATATTTCTATATTTACAAACAAGCAAGCACTCGTTCACAGAGCCAAATCAGACAAATATGAAATTTTGTTTTGAGATCCCAGGTCAATATTAACCCTTTAGAAGATACCAAATTTATTATAACAAGTACTTCTTACATTTTATTTTTTTCTTAAGACGGCGGGGATTGCAAAAGATCGACAACTTTACCTCTCTACAGTGTTTGGAGTAGTTTCTAATAATCGTTGATACGAAGCATACCAACGAAATCCATTTCTATAAATAGAGCAATGTACATTGCTTAATATTTCTTTTCAATGACAGCTGACATCCACCTTGGGATTTCCACGGGTATGACACAGTTTTTAAGATATATTGGCCGTGACTCATAGCTTTATGTAACAGCAGCTAAAGACATATTTGAAACTTTCGTAGGCTTAATTCAATGAACTGCCTCTTAAAAAAGATCTATTCAAGGATTTTTAGATCCTTTTGTTATAGCTAACCCTATGAATATAGACCGTCCCATGCATTCCACAAGTTCCACATATTGTACTTTGTGCATTAATGTACAACTATCTAATGTAAATGTTTGTTGGTGATTGTAACGTGAACAAAGTATAGAGCCCAAGAATGTTGTAAATTTTTTTTACATCAATATCTATATGTAGGCAGGTTGCTCTAACTGAAACGAGTTTTGGTTTGGTTTTGGTTTTGTGGGTTTCAACGACATTTTTTAGCACATGATGGGCTATACATGGCAGTCAGTATATTTAGTGGAGGAAGAATCTGGAAAAACCCGGGGGAGAACCACCGACCACGGGAAGCTACTGGCAAGCTTTCTCACATACCCACGTTGGTTGAGCCAAGACTCTAACCCACACAGACAGAGGTGAGTTGTCAGTGATCTGCAAAGGCGAGCGTCTTAGGCCACTTTGCCACCCGGGGGGCCCCTGAAATGATACTGAAATTTTGAATGCTTTCTTTCTTTCAACTCTACCATATACACGCAAGTGTTAAAATTCAGACCAGTGGCGGGGCTGGAGATCGAGGCCCCCGGGAGCAATGTTCTTTAGTGGCGCCCCGACTTTGCTAAAGAAAACAGTTTTTATGTCAGTTACACATACACCCTCCTAAATATACGTTTTCTGAAGAATTGCCACCGTTACACTAAGGTAAAGGTGAAATACTATGAAAATTTCAGTTGCAAAAAAAAAGCTCCCGACTGCGCCCCCCCCCCCATTCCCTTTGCCTGGTTCCCGGGAGAAACTGCTCCCTCCCAACCCCCTCGCGCCGCCACTGATTCGGACATCCTAAGCTAAACTATGTGGTCTTTTAAAGGTTTTTCTTTGTTTCATGAAAAATAGCTTTGACCAGTTGTTTAGTGATATTTAATTTTGATCATTTTAGGGCTCACTTACAGTTGGCCCTTTTAGTATGCACAAGAAATCCATCGACAGGAAAGATGCACTACTACGCCGTTGAGGAAACATATTTATCCAAGTGCGGGAAGAGGATTCCGGTCCATAGGAGCAGGTGGCAGGAGGTCGGCGGGGGGGGGAGGGGGGGGATGGCGGCGAGGACCAGGTAATATGCTGACCGTTAAGAGCTGGAGTGGGTAAAAGATCCTTTTCCCTTGGAAGACGCCAGGTGACGACAACCTCTTTCTCTCTCTCTCTCTCTCATAATTATTTTGGTTTCTATTATTTTACCACATAAGTTTTTGAGTAACTTTGTCCAAATTATTACTATTTCACTTAGAAGACGATCAGAAACGATGCCTTTTCTCTCTCTCTCTCTCTCTCTCTCTCTCTCTCTCTCTCTCTCTCTCTCTCTCTCTCTTTTTTGTTATTGTACTTTTGGTTTCAAAAATCACTTATTAAATGAAGTTACGACTTTTTTTAGTAAAAACAAAATGATGAATGTAAATCACGTTAACCATGGTAGATACACAATTATGAAACAAGAATTCACATTCTTATTTTAAGGAAGAGAACCCCTTTTTTCGACCCTGCCATTTATTTAGCTAGAAAGTATAAAACTCTAACATTAAGCTTGATGTAAAACACTTCAATATTGACTTTAGTTTAGAGTGTGGATGGACATACACACGGACACATACATATACGCCAAAGTGATTGCTATGACAAGCTTCCGCCAAGGTGGGCTCGACAAAATGGCCTTATCTTCTCACTCTTTTTCGTGTTCCACCAGTCTACCAACCTACCTACATACATTGTGTGTTATGTAATTGTAAATATGAGTTAAGGTGTGTGTGTGTGTGTGTGTGTGTGCAGAATAAGATGTTAATTTTTGTTCAAATTAAATTTATGTAATTTGATGCAAAACGGAAATTCATATAGGCTAATATAGAAGGTTAATAAATCATCGCACACAGAATTGAAATTCATCAATGAAAACAGAAATGTGGAATGAGAGATAAAAAAAATAGAGTTATACCTTCAGTGCTTGGATGATGAAACGGGAGAGAAATATCATTGCATCTGAAGATGCCGAAAATTTCTCCCGGATAAAAAAGCATGCTATTATTTTACTAAAAAAGCCCAAACCCGTGAAAGCACAGTCGACTGGAAACTATTGAGATCCCCACGGTATAACCATATATACACTTACTGGATATGGAAACTATTGAGATCCCCACGGTATAACCATATATACACTTACTGGATATGAAAAGACAAATGCACATACCCAACGGACATTGCCTCTTAGGCAGTCCTTACCCTCGGGAACCTGTCCAAGAAATCCACACCTTGGAGTGGAGGTCAAAAGCAGGAAGCGCGGGAATACACATTTTCAAAGCACATAATTCTGTTTCTCAAATGATGCATGTTTGAATAAATACCAAGGAAAAGTTGCAGCATGTGGCTGTTTTCTCATAAAACAAGGTGGATTGAGGCTACAGTTTTCTCGAATTAGTTCTAGAGACTTTTAAAATCTTTCCATTTTGTAGCTGCATAGTTTGAGAGGTTACAGAGTATATATTGATCAACAGTAGCAAAATTTTGTACATTAGGAATTTTCGAGGATTTTATGATTTCTATAATTGCTATGCATAGACAACAGTTATGATGTAAATTAAACAAAAGGTAATTATAAGTCAGGGAAGTTCAAATTAGCAATATAGCTTATACACCTTGTATCAGAAATTGTCAACATTACATTTCACACATTATCCAGACGAAATCATAATAAAAAATTCGTAAAATTGAGCTGTTCTCAAATATTTCATCTATATTAAAAGTGTATTCTCTTTGCTTTTAAAATTGTACTTCGTATTTATTGTTTTTCGGGGGGTTGGGGTGGAGAAGTTTTTTTTTTGTTTTTTTTGTTTGTTTGTTTGTTTGTATTTGATTTGCATGCAAATATTGAGCAATCCTTCGTGTTATTGTTTCTTTCACTTACAATGTCCAGTTCTCTCTCCTTAATTTGGACGTGTGTTTTGTTCCAAAACTATTAAATAAACAATTCAATTTGACATAATGCCATCTCTTTCTACTATGTTTGAGACAATGTCACAGCTTAGGAAAAGATGAATCTCAAAATTAGTCAGATCCATCAGTTTGAATACTATCACTAAATGAAGGCATGAACAGAACGTTATATAAATCAAGGCCTCTTAACAAGATCAAGAACTAGCCCCGATTTCGCTAACTTTCTCAAAATCTCTCCTTATATTTAATTTTTATTATCTCGCTTCTATCTTTTGTAATATTCATATTTTAGTAAGATGTAGAGATAGAACAAAGGATGAAAAATAACACTTAAGTTGTAAATTGATACGCATGGGCATCTTTCTGTGATTAAGAAAAAGAGTTATGGAATTCCTAGAATTTTATGAAATCCTTCAAATTTTCTCTGAGATCAAACAAGATTCTTTTAGGTGAGTTATAGATCTTATGACTGAATTCTAACCATTGATGTCTCCTGAATATTCCTTGAAAATATTCACTGTTTCCAACAAATGATAAAGGAAGATAATCTTAAGCCTGAATATGAGGGTAAGAATTTGAGATGTTTCGTTAAACCTGGACCAGGAATCTAATTAATTATCAATTGATTTTTTGTCACAGATTAATTCGTTAGTCAAATTCTTTCACTACTTATCCTTCGTGACCGAATCTATCCATGCATGGATCCATTCTTAGTTCCATTCCTCTATGCACATACATACGAATGTATGCATCCACTAATCTATCTTTCCATCTATCTATCTAATTACCTTCCTACTCATTTATGCACAAACTGACGCACTCAGTGATGTATGTATGTATGTATGTATGTATGTATGTATGTATGTATGTATGTATGTATGTATGTATGTATGTATGTATGTATGTATGTATGTATGTATGTATGTATGTACCTACTTATGTATGTATGTATGTATGTATGTATGTATGTATGTATGTATGTATGTATGTATCTATGTATCTATGTATCTATGTATGTATGTATGTATGTATGTATGTATGTATGTACCTACTTACATAACTACTTACAAATCTTTTCTATCTAAATACCTTCCTGATCATCTACGCACATACTTACGCACTTATGTATGTATGTATGTATGTATGTGTGTATGTACGCACTTACCTACTCACGTAGTCACTTACAAACTTTATCTATTTTTTTGTAAACTTGCTTAATATAAAAATGACACTTTGTTATAGGTATATAGTCGTTGTGCTATTTCCCTCTTCCCCTTTAAGGAAGTTCAATATGCAACTGGTCATACGAATAGCCAAGAACAAGTTACGTACAACTGTGCCTAAAATGTACTTGAAACTTACAAAATCGAATACACTTTAAGAAACTGAAGTTCATGAAATAAACATAAAACTCACCGTGATCGGTAGACAGCAGTTTAACAATATCAAGTTAAATGTGCCATTTTTGTCAAGTATCCAGTATGGCTTCCATCATTTTATAGGTAAAGCTTCTATTGACGTCACGTTTTAAATATACCTTTGGTATTTTGGGATTTTAATTATACTAATATTACTTCCTCTTTTTTATTATTCCGAGGTAGAGCAAGTTAATGTTTATGGTCTATAGACCCCATCCAACTCTAGCATAGATATTTTCATGAGTATATGCCGCCTATATTCTATGTGCATATATACCTATACAGGTAGGTGGGTAAACATGCATATACATATTAAAGATAATGTCTACGCTGTTTTGGATTATTGAAATCTTCCGAGTGCATGAGCAAGATATTGTGAAATATATGACTCTCTCTCTCTCTCTCTCGCTCACAGCAGCTAAGTTTAACAATTTGACTTTTTTTCACAAATCTCTTGAATCAAACTGCACCGAACGACCCATGTATGGAAGACACTGAAATTGTCAGTCACAAAAATTGCTATTATATACCGTAATCACAGTAAGTCTTGGGACACCATAAGTCTTGGGACACCCTTAATTATTTTCAAAAGTAATTTTTTTATGACCTATAAAAGTTGGGACACGAAGTTGAAGCAATTTTTTCATGTACTATAAGTCTTGGGACACCTAAAACATTTTTTTTTTCTACTGATCGATCGGCGTATTTTATCGATCGTAACCTCGTGTAAAATAAACAGGACTTCGTGGTTGTTAAGGGACTCTCATTATGAATTATTACATGGATATATTATAAATTATTACAATTTGTTTGAAGAGTCAATAAATATATTGAATTTTCTCTGCTTTCTTATTATTTCTAATAAATTAAAATATGTATAATTTAATCAGACGATGACAAGAACTGAGCATTAGCGGTATGTTACACCCATTCAACAATAACTTCTCCCTATTGTGCCCTAGTTTACTATTGTCAGTTTATGCATTATTGCATTAAAATTGTCGAAAGTCACCTGTAATTATTGGGGAGTTTTTTTCCCTGAAAATGGAAATACCTAAATCATTACAATGTGATACCAGGATGAGAACAATGAAAATGGTGTTTATTTCAACTCTAGCATTTATTGTACGCATGTTTACATCATGGCGTCACCACGTGCACATTGAAGATTTTACTTGTGATGAATGAAGTACATACATTTGATTCGAATCATAGGCACCACTGCACTAAAGTTAAATAATATCTTTAAAATACGATAAAGAAGTTTAAGAACTAATCCGTGGTAGTTTGCTTTGATGTAAGCGACCTTAAATAAGTCATGTTTTACTCAGTTACGGTAATCGTGCTAATATTACGCAGTATAAGCCAATCACACATCAAAGTACCGGCATTGCCGCCGGACAAAATTCCTCTTTACCCAAGCCAATTTCAGGGTTTTAACAATTAGCTGACCTGGATGGCTGTCAGAAAACAAAAGACAAATCCGCCAATTATAAACAAAGGAGACGCCAAAACAACCAGCTTGCCAAAATCAAAAGTTGAATGAATAATGCTTGGAAAATTATCATTTTGTGAAGCCGAAACACTAAACTAAAATGGATCAATGATGCTCTTAATCGATCTATATTCAGAATTTTAACATATATTATATATGACAAGTTATTTGAATTTATGCTGGTTATGTGCTTTATAAAATTAAACACGCGTGCCTTTTCATATAGATTACATCAGTTTGTAGGATCGCTTATACCACTGAAAAACAGTAACTGTTGGGCGCGTGAATACAAATAAATTAAACAGCAATGAACGTATAGCTGAAATGTAATCTGGAAGAATGCGATTTGGTAAAAATGATGAATAAAGCAAAATCTGCATCGAATATTTTTGGGTATAAACAAGGATATAAGTGACGCCAAGTACGATTTGCACTGTGTAAGTACTGTACAGGTCTTCCCTTAAATGTAAGCGGCCCGTGAATTATGAAGTCTTTATTTAACTTTATTTTAAATCATGTTGGAGAAATCGGAAAATATGCACATGCAAAATAATAACATAAACAATCATAGTAGTGTATAACAGTTTATTGACGAAAGACGTGGTAATTGAACGAGCTGGTCACTGCTGTGTGACGTATGTCGATCTTCCCAATTTTGTCTTTACATTTTTTTTTTGTGTCTACAAGTTTTGGGACACCGAAAATGTTATATATTTTAAAGGCATATAAGTCTTGGGACACGAAAAAAAAAAATTATTTTTTCGTGTCCCAAGACTTACCGTGATTACGGTAATACGTCCCCAATTATAATTTTGATAATAACAGTACTTACACGGTTTACAGTCCAATGCATATTTTCATGGTTCTTACATGCTATGGGTTAGTTATTTTACCTCTTTATCGGTCAATTCATCAACCACTATGACCATATTATGTCAGTATGACCATATGCCAGTATGGCCATATTATGCCAGTATGAACATATTATGCCAGTATGACCATATTATCTGTGAAAAATTGAAGCAGTAAGGAATACGTGGCACATTATTAAATGGTGTATGCCAAGAATACAATTTCACTCATTAAATGGTTTACACTAGTACAAAGTATATTGATATATTCAGTATCAAAAACGAAACACAGACACACAGATTGTTCAAATGTCGTGTCGGGTTTTGTCTAGGTGTTACTTTTGACAATTGTTTAGTTTTAGGCATGTTGCAGCGCATTCATTGATTTTGAAAAAACTGATCTCTTTTAGTAATAATGTAACGCACAAAAATACGAAATTATCATAGAATATGCACTGTTTAGAATGATTATTAGTATCTTAGTATCAGTAATTGTTCCTTTATATTAAATTACCACAACTTCTTTATAAAAATAAAATACATTTCACAACACATTCATATCTGCTTTAATTAAAAATTAGGAATTTATCTGAATTTGAAATAGGAAGGATACAAAAGTGGATACAGAAAACTTGGTTATTTCACACAACAACACATGTTAAAATATATGTACACACTGTCCTTGGGGGATCACACAATAAATTTCCATTAAAAAATAAATTTGGTATTGATCATCAGTTTGATAGATGTTGACAAAATCAAACAATCCATTATAAACGTGTTTACGTGTCCGAGTCTACGACACACTTGCAAAATGGTTTGCAGTATTTACTAATGATAAAATCTTACAGTTACTAATATAGTTCGTTATTGTTGTTCTTTTATTTGTTTGTTTTTATATTTTTTGGGGGTGAGGGATCTTTGGGGAATTGGGGGGGGGGGGGCGGTAGGACAAATTCGGCATTCGGGGGGGGGGGGGGCGGTAAGAAAAATGCGTCAATCTCGAAATAAAGTCAGATATACTCCCAATATTATCACCATCGTTTACTCAACTTGGATTCATTTCCATTCTATGATAATTTTCATTACAGGTGCGGTCACATGAATGATCGATGCCACTGAACACATTGCCTTTTAGAGACGAGTTTATCACTTAAATTATTAATTACCTTTGACTTGTAATGTAGCGTATCATTCTTAAAGAATGTTCGCAAAATATGATGTTGAAGTTCCTAACCGATAAGTTACAGCTAGAATATATCATTATTTATAAAGAACCACTGTCGAACTACGACAAACTAAGTGTGACATTAGATTCCAAATAAACAAGTAAATTCCCAGAAATTGATGTGCTCCGCTTTTCATTGGAAGTAGGTAAGTATAATTTTGTAGAGGAAAGGTTAGATGACAATGGTGATGTAGTAAATTAGTTAAAGTACATTGGTTGTTAATTGAAGAAACTACTGATGACGAAGAACACTGACACTCGAACCCAGGTGAGGTCTCATCGACATAAAGTTGGATACAAAATGGGGGTCCAACATTCAGTGGCCATAATTCAACTAATTGATGACATATACTGCTGATCATCACATTCCGAAGAATACAGAGCTGTATATGCAATTTTCTTGAAATCCAATAATAATTAAGGGAATTACTGTGTGAAAACAAAATTGGTTGGGTCCAACAATCAAATGCCACAACTCAGCTAAATGATGATGCAGATAGAACGATGAAAAATCAAACGAAGCCAATGTGTCATCATAAAGTAGCGTGCCGAAATTGGTTGAAATCCTATATGAATTGATGGAGTTATTGCGCAGAAAGGAAAGCGGGTTAGTTCAAAAATTAGTTCAACAAACAAACAACTCCAATAAGAAATGATGTTGCATGCTGAACACGTACCTAAGCAATACTCACAATCAAACTCAGGCTAGGTCTCTTCACTATCAAGATACCAAATTTGGTTGAAATCCAGTAATAAAAGGGCGTTGTCGTGCGAAAATGAAAGTGGATGCGTCCATAAATCAGGGGCAATAACAACCCTCAATGATAATGTTGAATACTTACAATCTAACCCAGCCTCATCAATATCAAGCTGCCTGTAAAATTTGTTGAAATCCTATTAATAATCACGACAGTTATTTTGCAGAAATGAAAGTAGGTTTGTCTGACAATCAAGGAATTTAACTCAGCCAAACGAGGACGACAAACGAGGACGCAGAACCTTGACAATAAACCTCAGCCAAGGCGTTATGAAAATCAAGCTGCATACCAAATTTGTTTGAAATTCAATCTTATTGTGTGGAAACATAAATTGGTGGGTCTGACAATCAAGGACTATAACTCCGCTAAAGTATAATGAAGAAATCTGACATTCAAACGCAGCCAAAATCTCATCAAACTCAAGCTGCATACAAACCTTTACTGAAATGCAAAAATAACTAAGATAGTCACTGTTCGGAAACGAAAGTCGGTTAGTCTGAAAATAAGCGGCTATAACTCCATTTAACACTGACGCAGAATACTGACAATCAAACTCGGCCATGTTTTCATCAATATCAAGTAGCATAACAAATTTGGTGAAATCCAAAAACAATCAAGGGATTTTATTGCGCGGAAAAGAAAGTGAGTGGGTCTAAAGATCAAGGCTATAATTCTACTAATCGATGACGTAAAAGACTGACAATGCAAATTCTTCAAGGCCTCTGGAATATCAAGCTGCATACCAATTTTGGCTTCAATCCAATAATGATTAAGGGAGTTATTGTGCAGAGAGAAAAGTGGGTGGTCTGACGATCTGGAGTTGTAACTCTGCTAATGATGATAAAGAATGCTGACATTTTAAATCAGTTTATGACTCATCAAAATCAAGCTGCTAACAAAATCTGATTGAAATAAAATAAGAATAAAAGGAGTGATGTGCGGAAACGAAAGTGGGGTCTAATAAACTGTGGCATTAAATCTCATAGCGATCACATAGATTGCTGAGAATCAAACTTAGCCACGTTCCCGTCAATGTTAAGTTGCATACCAAATGGAGTTTAAATCCAATGATAATTAAGGAAGTTATTACGTGGGGAAAAAGTGGGACGGACTGAAGGACGGACGGACCCCATTTAATATTCCCTTTTTTGACGAAAAGCGGAGACAAACTTTGTCTGCATAGAATTCCTACCGCTAATATGAAGTGTTACGCAATCGTATAGCGTAACTCTTAAATGACAACAGAAGATCAGTTTGTTTCGTTCTACACTATGTTCCAGATTGACATTAATCCTTGAAATAATTTAGAGCGTCATTGTTTGAAACGTGTTAATATAGCAGTAGTGGACATTATTCAAAATAAGTCATCATCTGACAATGGATAATCTGGATCCGGTATACCATGTATGTAGTCATCATCTTGGATTTCACGTTAGTGGGCCGAGAACTTGATTTCCTTATATAGTTGTGCTAACTCATCATGCAGTCTATCGAGGCCTAAGTCGCGTCCTTTATCCTGGTCTGTACGAGTTCGCTTAAAGTTGTGTCCGGAAATCTGTGTAATCGATCATCATGAGTTGGATTTTCGGCTTCGCGAAACACCTTGTTTAGAGATCAGAGATATTAAGGTCGGAGCGAGATTGGTGTCATTGCGGTAACTGGGATGAGGTGCAGGGGAACAGTGGTGAACACCGTTTGTGTCTGCACAGCCGTTGCTCTGGACCTCGCCAAGACAGAAGCTAGCAGGAATCTGCCTTTCTGAGTAGTTATGCTTTGGAGCGGTGGGTGTCTCTTCCCTCGAGATGCCCGACTCCTCTGGATAGAAGATAAGTCTCTTTTCTCGTACTGTGGAGTTAACCTGAAATGGTCTTTCTCCTGAAGTCAAAGAAGAAAAGAAATAATATTCACAACTAGAGGAAAGCAATCAAATTGTAGTCACTAAAATGCATTGCCCGAAAATACAAGAAGATATCTTTTCGCAAAGATTATCATGTATATTTTTAAGTGGACTAAAAACCGAACGAGTACATGGCTGTCTTACTACATATAAAATAATATATATATATATATATATATATATATATATATATATATATATATATATATATATATATATATATATATATATATGGGGATGAAGTGAAGATTACCTAATACACCTAATAAACCTACAAACTGCAGAAAGTGGCCTTTATAAGAATGTGCTTTTGTATCTTGTATTTAATTATCAATCAAGGACACTTTTTTAATCAACGTTTTGAGAAGCTGTTGTAAAATAGTAAGGCTTAGTAAGATAGAAGACAAAAATAAGCAAATGAAAGACAGAAAACCAGGACACGAAAAATTGGTCTCTATGAAAATGATTTTTCTCTATAGATTAAAAGTTGATAACAGAATAGGCCGGGGGGAGGGGCAAAAATTCCCATCAAACAACTTTTTTAGGAAGGGGGAAGGGGGGACATAATTAGGTTTTGCGGGAGGGGGGCATAATATCTTGCTATGCCATTGGGTTTAAGTTTTCAAGACATACATTTTCCTTGTCAATAATACAATATCCATGACAGTAATTACCTTTATATGATAAGAGTGATTTCCCCATTCGTCGCGGGTCGTCGGGTCTAAGATCATACATTGGATTCACGGTTGTTTCATACCATACATCTTTTTGTCCGTTTCTAATTCGACTTCTTGTGGTTCAATCCTTGAAAAGGAAAGTAAAGACGCAAAAGATGATACAATTTTGAAAGAGAATTGAGCCAAATGTATTTTATCAACAGCTTAAAGGAATTCATACTGTACACGTGGCCGACGTGCAAATGGACCCACACTACAAACTTTTTGGGTTGGCCTTTCTCAATCAATACTCACCTAATTTAGCTTTGGCAAATGCCTCAATCCAATTAAATCTAGAACTGTATAAGAACCAATTAGAAAAATTTGTTGGCAAATGTCTTGTCTGCAATAAACGTATTCATTCATTTATAATTTGGACGGTACTTTAAGATACTTATTCTAATGCACTTTATTGCTTAGGACATACACAATTAGCATGAGATATTTCTTTCACAAAATAATAATATAATGCAAAAAAGGATATAAATAATATCATTCAAATTAATAAACAAGTTCATTTTAAAACAAATCGTGAACGGAGCACAAGCATGTGTTACAGTTCATTTTCTGGCTATAAATTGTCCATTTAAAACGATCAAGTGTCAAGCAGTGCAGTTGAAAATGCAATTAATGTGTAAAAACGTTCTCATTCTTATACTAAATAATTCACTTATTTATTGTTACAAAAATTATTTTTGGTATTTTTAAATAATGCAAACATTTAAGCGTTCAAAATCTACCATAGACTGTACTTCATAATTAAAGCAATTAAAGACAGGTACCGAATTTTCGAGTGCAAATGACAGTCTTGTCGAGTACAGTACTCTTGTCGTTTCCTTCTCACAACAAAACTTCAGTTTATAATATCTCCAAAACGATAAACTCGTCCAAGGGCGATAATAAATGAACCGTTTCAAGAAAGGTTAGTCTTTCAGATTTAAATATCCACGTTTAATATCTACTTTCATATTTAACTTTACACAATTTTATAGATTCGTGTTTTAAAGAAGAACGTACAGATCTGTTCCAATATGTACTGAACAATATGCGGGTTTTAAAGACGAACGTACGGATCTGTTCCAATATGTACTAAACAAAATACAGGTTTCAATTTAAAAACTAAAGTTCATATCAGATATACTCAAGCCTTTCTTTATACTGAATAATACATACTCTTATAAGTTAGAAACATCATACACGTAATAGATATAAAATGAGATGACAAACGGCGAATGTCCATTTCGCCCTACTTACCCCTCTTTCTTGGAGCAAAGAATATCCCAACTATGGTTACGACAGCAAGTGTTGCAGGAATGCGTATTATTATCCAAACCAAGTGTTTTGAGCCTTCAAAACAAAAGATCAGTCATTAAATACGATTCTTATTTTCATGAATTTTCGAGACATAAAAGAATTCTAAACATTGCCATTTTCTGACTCTTGTTTAAAGGATTATCATCCGTATATTTGCGAGGATGTTTGAAGGGTCTACAGTTAAACCTTAGTGAATCTGTCAATTGCTCATCTTGTAAAACCAACTTTTCCCAAGATATTAACAAACATATTTAGGTATGTGTGTGGAAGTGAGAAAAAAAATTATTGGTGGTACGAAAATTTCATAATAGGTTGCTGTTGAAGTAACATTAGCAAGGTTTTGTTACAGTTGTGATTCCATGTGCCATTATTGGCATCCCATGTACTTATATAAAACCTTGCATAACCTTCCAGTACAGGGTAAAGTGCAGATGGAGGTCATGCTGTCTGTCTTCTATGATCGCTGCTCTCTATTGTTCGTGGTTTAGGTGCACTGTTACACATTGCATGGTGTCAGAACGGACCACAGATCCTCGATATCATGGATATCGGCATTCCATCGCCGCAGGTGAAATGAGAGCTCAGTAACCTTCACGAAGTATGGAACAATATTCACCAATGCAAGGAACTGATATTCAGACTTCCCCTCAAAGAGAAAACTGAAGAAGTTAAATGTCCATATTTCTTAATATCGGTGGGACAAAAAAGGATATATATTGTTAACACCTGGTCAGGCATCAGCGCTGAAGACAATAAGAAGCCAGAAACCTACTATGAAGAATTCAAGGCTTACGTTCAGCCCCAACTGGATCCCCTATTAGCGAACTATAATTGCAATAATAACGTGTAGGGCGCTCAGTCGAATGAATTGTTTGTAACCAAATTGAAATAGTTAGCTAGCGACTACTCATTTTACAACCCAGACAAAATGATCCGAGACAAAATAATGTTCGGACCTCCTCACCAAGGGTGAGAGAAAAATTCATTAATGAGGGAGAAAGCTTACATTTGACGAATCAATTCAAATTGCTCACAACTATGAATATGCCCAGTAACTGAAGTTCATGTCATCAAGGAATCAAATAAGGAATATAAGCAGAAACAAAGCATCAGTAGCCGAAACCCCAGGCTGGCAGCTAGCAAAAGTTCAAGAGAACAATTTCTCTATGCATAACAGCAAAGCAGCTAAGAGGGAAACACTCTTATTTTAAAATGGAAGGAATATAGTTTAGAAACTGTGACCTGAATCGTACAAAAATTGACTCTTGTCCCGCCAAAGGAAAGCAGTGCAACACATGCAGTAAGGAATTCCACTTTGTTGCAGATCTGTTTTTGAAGTTACTGACAGTACATACCCAAATCTCAATGATAGTGATGAAAAAGTTCTTTGTGGACAATATTATTAGCTATGCTAAAAACCACGATCAGGCCTTCGTGAATACTGAAATAGGTCCAAAACACAACACAATCACATTTAAGCTTCATACGGACTCAGAAGTCAATATTTTACGGAGTCAATGTTTACCAGTGACTCGTTTTGTAGGGACACGCCATTGTACCCAGCTGAGAGCGATACCAATCCGCTTATGGTGGTAGTTCGCTCAAGATTTTAGGCTGTTGCAAGTTACGTTGCAAATACACAATATTGCAAAATATTTTTTGCCGTAGATACAGAGTCGTCATTAGAACTTCCTTAGCCTTACAGATGACAAAAAAAAAAACGCGGGACAGGTTGAAGATGACGCAAGCCCGAGCTTTAACACAGAGATCGCCTTATGCAAATGCTCAGATGTATTTTAAGGTATTGATCTTTTTCTGGGAGAATGTACTCTCCACATTTAGCAGAACGCTTATACCCGTTATACACCCACGCCAGAACGTGCTCGGATCGCTTTGTGATAGCTTAAAGAAAGAGCTTGATTATATGTAGAAAACAATTGTAGTAAGAAAGGTCTCTAAACCCACTGAATGGATAAACTCAGTTGTAGTTGAAAACCCCATAGTGGTAAACTACGGGTATACCTTGATCCCCAGGACTTAATAAAGCAATCAAAATAACCCATTACATTATGAAAACCACTGATTACGTAACACCTAACCTTGCCAAAGCTCGTTACTGCAGCAAATTGGATGTTGTAATATGGTAATGGGCGATCAAAATATCAGAAAATTCATCGTTTCTCACAACATTCAACATTCCTTTCGGTAGGCACCGATTCCTGTGCCTCCCGTTTGTGATTAAGTGTGCACAAGACGAATCCAAAAGGAAGATTAATGAAGCCTTCGAAAAGCTTCCAGGAATCGAAACGGTCGTTGATGACATTATCGTCTTTGGATTTACGCGAGAAGAATATGATAAGAATTTAGGTGGCGTGCTACAGCGCTGTTAGAAACTGAAGTACGCCTCAACTCATAAATTCGCAGTCCCAATGAAAGAAGTTCCATATTTTGGACAGACCCTCACGTCCGAGGGCACTACCCCCGACTGAGCAAAGAGAACCTCAATCAAAGAAATGATGTTGCCATGTAATCGCGCAAAGCTCGAGACGTTTCTAGACATGGTGATCTATCTTGAGAAATTTGCGAAAGGGTTTTTTACTGTTATGCAGCCATTGCGCCAACTTCGTAGACAAATTGCTGAATTTGTTTGGGATGCACAATATGATCACATTTTCCAAAAGATCATGAATATAATAATATCAACCTCAGTCTTGTCATATTATGATCTTAACAAAGAGCTCAATTTCCAAGCTTATTCGACGAGGTACGGTCTATGTGATTTTTTGTTATAAGACAGCAGGCCTATTGCCTACGCGTCAAAATCTTTCACACGGAGAGAGGTAAGCCATGCTCAAACTGAAAAATAAATGTTTGCGATCCCTTTCGGCTGCAAGCACTTTCATCAGTTTATTTACGGACGATAGACGAAGGTCCAGTCAGATCATAAACATGTAGAGTTGATCATGAAAAATCCGTTACACGCTGCACCGCCTAATTTATAACGCATGACACTACAATTGCAAAAGTATGATATCATGATCAAACACAGGCCGGGTAAACCTTAATGAGGTCATGGATACTCATGTCCATACACAGGTTTCACACATACCTATCAGCGATAACAGACTGCAAGAAATACTAAAAGTTAGGCTGCTGACACGAAGTTCATGACCTTGAAACTCGTAATTCTTGACGGCTGGCAATTACTCATGAGCATGCGCCTAAGATCTGTTGCACCATCTACTAACCGACAACTCAAACTTAAGGTGGTTAATTGCCTCAAAACTCGTAATAGCTACATGATAGCCATATGCGACAGTAACGGGCGTTGGCAACCGGCAATCGTATCGCAGCAGGATTACCCACGTTTCTACGTCGTCCGTGCCCGGCAACCGGCAATCGTATCGCAGCAGGACCACCCACGTTTCTACCCCGTCCGTGCCCGAAACGGTGGAATCGATTGTCGCATCCGTCGCTATCTACTTAAAACCAATGATCAACCGTTTGATTACGTTTACTTAGACCTGCTAATAGATAATATAATCTATGACATGCCGAATGAGACCATTAGGATGGAAACACTACCATTCGTCAATTTATTGCTGCTCCATGATAATAAAAATGCCGCACCACCAAGAATCGCAGTTAAACCACCCACGTGGTCATTCATTTCCTTTAACACACGACAGGTACGAAAGCCATACATCACACCATCAAAGAAATGTATATTACATGAATGAAGCTGCAATATGTTTGATATAGGACAGTTATGTGCAAAGCGATTATTTGCAAGTTATACTAATCTAGTCAAATTCATATTTAGTCAACTACAATTATGTGGTTGTAGAGTCAAGTGCGGCAATTTAACTGAAGAGCGTTCATTTTTTGTTTCCTAATGGTTTGTCTGTATATTTTATTTGTATTGCAGTCAATGAAGTTAACATTTCCTCATAATATTATGTGTGCATTTAACTTTAGAATTATATTTCAGAAACTTTACCAGTTTAAATCCATACACATATAGTACACCACACCTACACGGTATCAGCATGAATACTCTCAAGTAAAGATATTTAACTGTACCTAAGGTATAAGGACCTTATTTAATTTGTTTTCATTTTACTTTAAAGGGGAAGCTGTAACATTATCATGTTTTTGTTATCGGTTGCAATTCTAGTATTCTCCTAACAGTCCTACACCATGTAGACAAGGCGTCATAACACAATTAGCTCTCTCGAGGCTGACCAAAGTCAGGAAAACATTCCAAAAGAAACTAGTACCAAGTTCGATGATGTGTTTCACAGCTGACTTATTTTGAAATGTTACAAGCTATGTTGGTCATATAGACTTCACAGTTTAAAAAACTGTATGGATTGTTAAAATTACCTGCTCTGCAATGAACACAATGATATGTGACGTGTCATCTAATTGCGTGTCACGCAGGAGCTTTTATGTTACTTCATTTACATATTAATACATACAAACCAGTCGGTCAACTCTTGATTAAACTTTCAGGATTTCATCCACTAAACTGAGTTAGTGTGTGTAGAAAGTGACAAAGTTCTCTCAGCCATTGTAACAAATATATAATAAATAATGGTTATACATAATATATAAGGAAAATAATTGTGATCTGAGGCCATATGTCAAACCCTGCAGCATTTCCGGTAAAGAGTAAGCTGTAACAGGAAGTCACGTTGTCCGTCTTCTCTGATCCCTACACTACAATATGCGTTTTTTATGTGCTCCATGACATATTTACAGTTATTTTCCAGGGTTTTATCACAAAGCTGTGTGAGTGTAATGTTTCAGACTGATGAGATTCAAAAGAATATTTTGAAACTGGTGATTTGTTACATGTGCCACATCTGAGAGACTTGTCTTAATTTCTGTGATATCAGCCTTCGGCATGTGCTCCAATAACATGAGATCTTGTTCTTGTTCTTTGGGGGATTTTTTTTTTTTCTTGAAAGAGGGCGAGTTAGGCACCCTAGCCCAATACTTATGTTGCTCTTCTTTCTTTCTTTCATTCACTCTTATATGTGTGTGTGTGTGTGTGTGTGTGTGTGTGAGAGAGAGAGAGAGAGAGAGAGAGAGAGAGAGAGAGAGAGAGAGAGAGAGAGAGAGATGCAACTTTGGGCTTTGTCCTCCATGCGAGTGCTATCGACTTCTGCTCTATTCAGAGTTGCATTACCAAAGCCACCTATATCAATATAAACTGAAGAAAGGATATAGTTTTTACAGTAACAAACCTGAAATGTTGTGTTTCCTCTTGGACAAATCAAGATAAATCGTAGACAACCAGAGGCAGTGGAATTTATGAATGTAAAATGTGACTTCGTAAATTATCAATCAAATAGGTGCATTTTAAACAGGAATGGTAGTTATTCGGCTGATTGCTTACCTGATGTTGTACAACTATGTTTATATTGTCATTTAAACGAAATAATATGGCATGATATTCATAAACGTTTTTCAAAAGCACTGCAAGAACTCCCTAGTTATGAAAAACTTCGGATAACGTTGGTCATGCAAAGATCGATTATCGTATTAACATGCTTGATGGGATGAAGTTTTTATTTTTATGTATAATTACATACCCATTTAGTCTTGTATTGTTGATCTGGTGTTCGATACGGATTGTTCAATCTATATTATCGTATAGCACACCGAAAATGGAACTACTTACGAGTATTCACTATCGTCCGCGCGTCGATGTGCTTAAATATACCGAATAAAACTTTTATCAGTTTCTAATTTTTGGAACTCCTTTCAGACTGTATAGCGGACAATATATGGAAAGAGTACGGGGGGGGGGGGGTATGTGAAAAATACAAAACTGCATTGGTGTTTTGTTCAAAGTCGGGAAAAGAACTCGCTTGAAATGGCGTCTGAATACTTCTCGGTGTGATAATCTCGACGTAACCCTACGCAGTATCGAATTCGTTCTTTCCGCCAACTCAGAACAAAACACGATTGTAGTTTTGTGTATATACCTCATATGTTTTAAGGATATATTCTCTGACTTACTGGCATACAAATGTGTGGCTGGAATTGCATTGCTCAGGCTGGAGACGCCCGCCATGTGTCCAGTGCAGACAGTTATTCCCCCCACCTAGATTTGCCAAAAATATATTTCCTTGTTAATTTCACTGCAACTGTAAGCAAGTTTCAACAACTTAAAAGTAGATATTCTCAAATATACATATTGTTGAGGTGGTAAGACCTGATAACTCAAAGTAAAAGTATCAAATTTGCATGGTTAATTACTACCTGTTATACCTGACATGACAGAAACAGGGATCGAACCCAAAGTCATGGAGGAGCTGATGGTGCACTCCGCTCCAAATTCATCTTCAGTAGAAGACATTAGTGAATGCTCAAAATTGTTGTATAAGAACTTCGATCAATTTGCCACATGTCATTTCGTGACAAGCGAACACATGTTGTTTTATGTTTGTATGTATGTATATTTTGAATGGAAGTCAGTCGGTTAGTCCGTTTATGGGCTATTCGATGCCTGCTGACATCCTTCAAGAATTTTCGACCGATTTTGTCGCAGGTAAATTCGATTCAAGCCAGCACCCGTTACCTTGTATATCTACATTTTTGGACGGAAGTACGTCCGTTTGTCAGTCGATGGGCTTTACGGTGCTAACTTCCGTTTTGAACATAAACCGGTTCTGTCATCAGTTATTTCGTGGCAAGTGGGCGCACGTTACCTATGTATCTATATTTTTGGACTGATGTGCGCTACGCCGCTGACTTCCATATACAGCCATGGAAAAATGTGTCAGATATACATTTCATCAAAAGACAATATCGTGGCAGATAACTGTGCGAAAAATCGTAAAGTCAAGGTCCAAGTTTGAGTCAATGCCATAGTTACCAGTGGTTGATAGCCGCCAAACTACTAGATCAGTCACTGTTTTGATGATATATTACGCTGAAAACACAAAGAAAGAAAGAAAGAAAGAACTTAATGTCGTTTCTAAAGACACACCAAGGCAGCTGACCCATGATGGCCTGTGCGGGTATTGAACTCGCGACCCTTGGAAACCGATTACGACGCTCTACCAACTGACCTACCGCGTAGTCCACGAGTACACTCCTATCTGTGCCTTGAGAAAACATTTTAAAAATCTAAACTTTACATTTTGTAAAACTGAAGGTCCAAATCTGTTATATGTAACGAATAATAAATAAAATACAAATATGAAACCGTACGACCAGCTATAGTAATAGCATTCCCTTCGCCTATACGAACCTGACAGTCAGATCCAATTGTCAGTATTTTTGTCGGCAGTGGCACCAATCCAAAAGTCTCCAGCGAAGTCAGAATAGTTTGCCCAGATGAAATCCTTCAATTGTTCTTCCGTCTCTCTGTCTGGTAACTTGACCAGGGTTGCATTGATGTTTTGAAATTGCAAACGAGCCTTGTCCCAAGTATGGCTGATGAATTTGTCAATATTGAGGTCATAATTTGCCCCGAGTATTCCTCCTATGTAGTAGCAACTTCCATGTCATGTCAGACATCTACTGAGATCTTTGTACGAGAAAATGCGATGATGACAATATATAACCTCATTTGAAAGGTGGAAGAAAAATGAAGTCTGATCGTCTTTTCTTGTCATTTTTTAAACGTACCCAAATCTATAATATCATTCGACCTTAATAGTAAACACAGACACATTGGTCCCTATAGATACTACGATTTTCCATATTCAAATATTTCTTCAAGTTTAGGGAGTTATATTTCAGCAGCTATCAAGCTATTTATTTGGCTGCTTATATTAGTTGCTCCAGCACGTTTCCAAGAGAAGGCAGATAATATGTTATCGTTACAGTCCGTGCGTGTGTATGTCATGCAACTACATCGACCCTTGCCCTTCTATATTGTACTGGATTATGAGATATGATTGTAGGATTCGTAGAAGTGCACATAATTTTAAAAAATCTCATTGCCCACTTAAGAATAAGGCTAGGGGAATGATGTTTTGTATCAAATGCGTGATACTAATATAACTGAAGGAACACGCTGCTTTGCTCTAGTTTTCTGGTCAAATTGTGTTTATGCATGTTGCTGGGGTATACAAAATAGAAGAGAATATTTTTTCTGACAGGAGAGTCTTACCAAACTGACATATGTATTTCGAGATTATTCCATCACTAAGAATTGTATCCCAGCTGAGGACTTTCCAGGTGAACTGAGGAATGGTATTTTGAAACCGGTTCTTTATCCAGAGGATAATGTGATCCCCATCGAAGCTTGGTTCTCCGGGTCCCCAGCTGGTAAAGTTCACAGCTTAATCTTAGAAAATGAGGTAATTAAGTGACTTTTATAAATTCACAAGAAAGAAGTGAGTCAACTTTTCATTCAGATGTGACTGTGGTGAAATTTGTATACATAGTAGTTAAAACTCTAATATTTGAGATTTTTAAAGGAAATGTAACTAATTAGTATGAACATTGGTTCATTCATGATTGATATTAAAGAAATCAAGTCACTTAATGATTTAATCATGTCAAACATAACATTTCTGATTAATTTCATATTAACTTCATATTTAAAATATAGATCTATATATATATTGTGTGTGTGTGTGTGTGCGAAGATATAATATTATCATAGAGGTTAGAGAATTAAATTCGACCTTCTGAGAATCGCACTCGTGTCCGCGAGTTATGGCACCCATCGCCTTGCGTGCACGCACCAACTCTTGACTAAGTGCACATTCCCCATACATTGATGGAAAGAGAATCATGCGAGGGTCAACTTACAATGTATGAATGTGGTGCTTTTTAAAAACGGATGGAAAATGGTGGAAAAAATCAGTCTCATATGATACATTGCCGAGGTATATGCATTGTTTTGGAAGTATCTTTGGGGGTTTCTATGCAGTTCAATAAACTATGGATATACTGTAGGAAATCTTTCAGATTTTCAGAATCATTGTTCCTCCAATGGAAGAAAGAGCACAAGATACATTATATACTTACGTCTCTTTTAAATGTTGAATATAATATGCTTTTAAATGTTGATAATAATATTGCTTTTAAATGTTGATAATAATATTGCTTTTAAATGTTGAATATAATATTGCTTTTAAATGTTGATAATAATATTGCTTTTAAATGTTATTAATAATATTGCTTTTAAATGTTGAATATAATATGCTTTTAAATGTTGATTATAATATTGCTTTTAAATGTTGATAATAATATTGCTTTTAAATGTTGATAATAATATTGCTTTTAAATGTTGATTATAATATTGCTTTTAAATGTTGATTATAATATGCTTTTAAATGTTGATTATAATATTGCTTTTAAATGTTGAATATAATATTGCTTTTAAATGTTGATTATAATATTGCTTTTAAATGTTGATTATAATATTGCTTTTAAATGTTGATTATAATATTGCTTTTAAATGTTGATTATAATATTGCTTTTAAATGTTGATTATAATATTGCTTTTAAATGTTGAATATACTATTACTTTTAAATGTTGATAATAATATTGCTTTTAAATGTTGATTATAATATTGCTTTTAAATGTTGATTATAATATGCTTTTAAATGTTGATTATAATATTGCTTTTAAATGTTGAATATAATATTGCTTTTAAATGTTGATTATAATATTCCTTTTAAATGTTGATTATAATATTGCTTTTAAATGTTGATTATAATATTGCTTTTAAATGTTGATTATAATATTGCTTTTAAATGTTGATTATAATATTGCTTTTAAATGTTGATTATAATATTCCTTTTAAATCTTGATTATTGTATTGCTTTTAAATGTTGATTATAATATTACTTTTAAATGTTGATTATAATATTGGTTTTAAATGTTGATTATAATATTCCTTTTAAATGTTGATTATAATATTGCTTTTAAATGTTGATTATAATATGCTTTTAAATGTTGATTATAATATGCTTTTAAATGTTGATTATAATATGCTTTTAAATGTTGATTATAATATGCTTTTAAATGTTGATTATAATATTGCTTTTAAATGTTGATTATAATATGCTTTTAAATGTTGATTATAATATTGCTTTTAAATGTTGATTATAATATGCTTTTAAATGTTAATTTTAATATTACTTTTAAATGTTGATTATAATATGCTTTTAAATGTTGATTATAATATGCTTTTAAATGTTGATTATAATATTGCTTTTAAATGTTGATTATAATATGCTTTTAAATGTTGATTATAATATGCTTTTAAATGTTGATTATAATATTGCTTTTAAATGTTGATTATAATATGCTTTTAAATGTTGATTATAATATGCTTTTAAATGTTGATTATAATATGCTTTTAAATGTTGATTATCATATGCTTTTAAATGTTGATTATAATATTGCTTTTAAATGTTGATTATAATATTGCTTTTAAATGTCGATTATAATATTGCTTTTAAATGTTGATTATAATATGCTTTTAAATGTTGATTATAATATGCTTTTAAATGTTGATTATAAATGTTGATTATAATATTGCTTTTAAATGTTGATTATAATATTACTTTTAAATGTTGATTATAATATTGCTTTTAAATGTTGATAATAATATTGCTTTTAAATGTTGATTATAATATTGCTTTTAAATGTTGATAATAATATTGCTTTTAAATGTTGATTATAATATTGCTTTTAAATGTTGATTATAATAGTGCTTTTAAATGTTGATTATAATATTGCTTTTAAATGTTGATAATAATATTGCTTTTAAATGTTGATTATAATATTGCTTTTAAATGTTGATAATAATATTGCTTTTAAATGTTGATAATAATATTGCTTTTAAATGTTGATTATAATATTGCTTTTAAATGTTGATTATAATATTGCTTTTAAATGTTGATAATAATATTGCTTTTAAATGTTGATAATAATATTGCTTTTAAATGTTGATAATAATATTGCTTTTAAATGTTGATTATAATATGCTTTTAAATGTTGATTATAATATGCTTTTAAATGTTGATTATAATATTGCTTTTAAATGTTGATTATAATATTGCTTTTAAATGTTGATTAAAATATGCTTTTAAATGCTTATTATAATATTCCTTCGGCAGCTATTGAGGCTGCGATTAAAAAGCTCTTCCCTCGACAAAAGTGATATTCAAAAAGAATTTATGAAGGGTAGATTCATTTGAGAAAATACCAGACTATTATACTATATCATGCATGAACTAGAGGACAACTATAGATCTGATTTAATGTTACTAATATAGTTTTTTAACAAAGCTTTTGATTTAATTGACTCGTACGTTTTAACAAAGTGTTAAAATCTTTTTTTTTTGGTGATTCTGCTTGTAAGTGGTTCAGATTGTTTTGTAATAACTCTAAAAGTTGTGTTATAAATAATGGACATATGCCATCTTTCTTGATAGTTGAAAGAAACTGTTGTAAAGGACATTCCATAGCGCCCTATTCGTTTATCATTGGTGTTGAGACTTTAGTGATAATTTGAAGCAAAATCTGGCTGTACAGGGGATCTTTGACGTCAGTACATATAAACTGAGTCAAAATGCTGATAATGCTTTTATTCTTCTTGATGGATCTCAACGTTCTCCCAAAGCAACTATGAAATACTTTGAAATATGTTTCCATTATCTTTACTTAAATGTAACATAACATAACGACAGCTATTTTGGATTACCTTCTTTTACCTATATTAATACATCTTTTTTGAGTACTTTCAAATCTAATTGCAAAAATATAAATAGAGCTCAACCGCACTTTATTTCAAATTGCACTGGGCGGTAAAGCTGAGAGAATTAAACGTGCATCTTCGTCGCTCTTGAGAATGAGGGAGGGTTAATTAGAGTCACATTTATTCATGCACTAGGTACATTAAGATAACATGGGTTAAAAGACTTTGAAAATGAAAATGGAGTGTGGTAAAATTAGTCAATACAACTATTTTTTAAAAAAAAGTATATTTAGAATTTAGGGAAAAATTAGAACAAGTCTGCACGCTCATTAAAAACAGTTTTTGGAGGAATGTCATTTTGGCAGTATCTTATTGGAAAGAAGAAACACAAGATCCGAATGAATATTTATCGCAGAGTATTTTAAATTTTGTCCCTCCCATACTATTTTATCAAAACGAGTCTTAAAAGACGCTGGCTTGAAAATTCTTAATGATGTAGTGGACGATCAGTGAAATGTAATACCGTTTGAATGATGTAGTAGACGATCAGTGAAATATAATACCGTTTGAATGATGTAGTAGACGATCAGTGAAATGTAATACCGTTTGAATGATGTAGTGGACGATCAGTGAAATGTAATACCGTTTGAAAAGATTAAACTAAATACTGGACGTATTGATTGAAATAGATTCCTTAATATCCAAAATCAGGCAAAAATGTATTAAAAAACCAAATACGACATACAAGATTTGATAAACAGGAGGATAAGGCAATGAAATTGCGAAAATAAAACTCACTGAAATTTATTTACGATAATATTTAAAAACTTAAAGGAAAAAAGAAACATACTGCTAAGCAAGAAACTTCGGTGCAAGTGTAAAACACTAATACAAGTATCGAGGAGTGGTCTGATATTTATAGTCGGGTGAAAATTTGAACTAAAGATACCAAATTGATCTCTTTTAATTCTTCGTTTATTGATGAAATAATCGTTACTAATTATATTTTGAAAAGATTTAAAGATATCAGATGAGGACAGATGCACTTTCTGTATGAGTGAGAATGAAAGTATTGAACATCTCTATGCTTGCGATATTAAAATTTTTTGGCACCGTTTAATACAAGATTTTACACCTTCTTGCCCAGATAATGTATACTTGTCTAAGAAAGAAATATTTTTTAGGAAGTGAACAGTTGGATAGTATTTGTATGTATTGGCTTATTTAGGCTAAATATTATATTTATACTTGCAGATTAAATATGCAAAATTCTTCCTTTTATGCTCTTAATTAAATAATGTAATGACCTAACATGATTTTAAAAAAATACACCGCTAGACAAAAAAAAATCGAACTAATTTCCTTAAAATGGTGCTGCAATCGTGATTAGACAGCTTGTGCAATTAAATACTGGAGCTGGGAGGGACGATGATTTTAGGAGAAACAGCTACAAAATATTATAACATCGCAAAAGACTGTATCACAAGGACAGACTTTGTTAACTTGAATTTATGTATTTAATTGTGTATCTAAAGAGAGTCCATGTTGTATGTTCGTTCTTTTCTTTTCTCTGTATATCATACTAAGTGTCTCTAGAGTATCTGATAAGTGAAAATGTTTTATTACATGGTGACCTTGGGGTAGTTTTCCCCGACCCAATGGTCAACATATTAAGAGGATAATAAATTTTTACAAATGATGCAACTAAGTTGTGAATATAGGCATTCATGCATGGCACACACACTCGCTTAGAGCCCCAGTAATTGACTCTTCTCTAAATACACAGTCACTCGGGATTCCTCTGACAGAAATCAAGGCATATAGATTCTAAGTAACAAATATACACTAGAGTGGAAGGTGATATCCCTGGGTTGTACGAGAGGATGTATAATAATTTGAAGTGAAATGACATGGAAAAACAATATTATCATAGAGGTTAAAGAATTATAATTCGTCCCATCCCCGACCAAAATTCCAACCCGGGTCCGCGAGTTACGGTACCCCTATATACGAGAGAGAGAGAGAGAGAGAGAGAGAGAGAGAGAGAGAGAGAGAGAGAGAGAGAGAGAGAGAGATGGGAGAGGGCTGCAACATATATTAACCGATACTTCGTGAAGTTGAATGCGTGTGTTGGTTGCTTTAGGCTTGGTTACTTGTTGATAATTCAAGCTTAGATATTTATTATGGAATTAACTCATGTCCAGTTCCAGACGTTTCTTGCTCCAATCCATACAGGTGTTGTGCTTTTTGTAAAACTGAGAACAATATTGGATATTACACTCGTACAGGTGTGTGTTAGCAAGATACCGCCTTTGTCGCTACAAATTTTGCCTGCTTCTTTCCATGTTCTTGTTGTGTTGAAGAACTCAAAGCAATGCGAATTGTCAGAATGAATACCTATGATGTCAGATATAAGTACTTTGCAATACTAATGGGTACCTAGGATGTCAGATAAGTACTTTGCAATACCAGTCAATACAAAATTGAAGTAAATGACACTGGTATACAATGGCGTCCGCGGGAAGGGGGGGGGGGGAGATGCCCCCCTCCCCCTGAATTTTATAAATATTCATTGTGCATTATATAAATATATCTCTTTGACTGTGCTTTGCCCGCCCCCCGCCCCTCACCGGATTATGGCTTTGCCCCCCCCCCCCCCGAAACATTCCTGCGGACGCCCATCCATGCTGGCATATCAGAAATGTCCTATCAAATTTAAAACTGATCAATAGCAAAGTGATATGCAATACGCCAAATTTTAAGTCGATCACCAAAGCTGGTATTTATGTAAGGATGGTGATCATATATGTTTTTTGTAGTATCAACGTTCGCCAAATTCCACGGAGGTGTTGCAATCGCATAGGGATGCTGCAAACGTTGATATCAGGAATAACATATATGATCCCTATATTCTTACATAGCACCTACATAGTATCAAAGCATACACACACCAAAGGCGTGCACACACACTTCAATTGATCATAATGCACACACGCACAAGCGTGCACACTTTGTAATATGAAATACACACTAAATCTAAAGCACTCACAGTAGACAAGCACAGTAATTTCTGGATTTATTTGCTTCTCCTTACGATTGATTTTTCACACCGACCGTCATGCTTATACATACTAAAAGCTTAACAATTTAAAAACTTTATCTTTTCAATAATAATAATTAAAACTGAAAACATTATGTAAATCATACACACAGTCTTCTCCCCAATGAAGAAAAAAAGACAAAGAAGGGGGAAAATTTAGGTGGGTTGTATAAATTACATACATTGGAGTTGCACTGTTGGACGAATAAACTGTTAGTAAGATCCATAGTCAAGCAAAATGGTGCGCCACATGATATAACTTCCAAGTGGTGTAGAATTTAGTTTTCCAAAATTGGGACAATCAGTCTCCAAAGGCAGTTTGTCTAGGTCGAAGTTTGATGCTACTGCAGAGGTTGCTGGGTCAGAAATGAACTTGGGTTTTTTTTTTTTTTTTTCCTTGTTTGTTTGTTTTTTTCAAACAAGACTTTCTTCGTATGAGCATTTCTTTATATGAGCAAATGAAATAGTGCCTGCAGATGGGTAGGTTTTTAAGATACAAGGAAAGCAAAAGATTAAGCATGAAGCTGCAGAACCGTCGCCATAATCTCTGTAGTGAAAAATGAGTAATTTTTTGGACTTTTTGTCTGTTAAAGAAAAAGCAATTTTTTAAAAAAAAGGAGAGTACAACTAGATTTGCTTCTAAAGACAGAGTTTTGTTTCACGAGATGTCTTAAAAAAATGATTGAATAACGATTAGACATTGGTTCAGATATGTTAACCAGGTCATCAAAAATCATTGAAAAAATTGGTATTGTTCAACTTGAACTGTTTTGGTATTGTTCAACTTGAACTGTTTTTAGTACGGAATGATTTTCGCAAGTTTGCGTTGGCCGGGTTGAACGAAATCTGTATCGAATATTTCAACGTTGTCATCACTAAAATAAGTGTCAAATTCGCTGACCTTTAAAATACTGAATGACTTTTGTAACGGATCAAAATGTTTTGTCGTTCTGCATGTTGTTCATGAAGATAACCAACTTAGACCAAACTTTTATACCACCTAAACTCGAGAATAAATAAACATTACTTTCAGGCACAGAAATTGTTGCCGTGACATTAAAATTGTGAAATATTTCTATTATTTCTTGGAAAACTGTAGAAATTAGTAGAATATAACTCGTTTTAAATGCGTCAATAATTTTAGAATAAATGAAGAAAAAAAGAAGAGCTATTGCAGCATTTGTATTGTGATCCAGAACGTTATCTGGCGTATGATAATATCAATCACATATGGGAACAAATCAAAAAAGATCACTAAACAATCTTCCTATTCATTACAGTGCAAACGAGAAAATGGTTTCCAAACAAGAGGGTTTATGTAAATGATGTTGATTGTCAGTGGAGGTCAGACATAAGCTGATCAAATGATACAATAACACTTAAATGGGGAGACCTCACCATCCCAGCAATGTTGAATCGTCGGTGTCTGAAAGAGCAAAACATGCAATATGCTGATTCTCCTGTATGTTAAATACAAATCATTGCTTTAAAGTTTATAAGTTTGGAATTTATGAATTTTTGATGGATTTTTTGGTGGAATTTTTATTTTTAAGTGTGCATATGTCATTTCAGATGGGTTTTTTTTAATCCTACAAGAAACTGTTAGTTAAGTTATAATCTCTTTTTTAAAATATTTTGTGTAAACTTTGAATTTCCGCGAGTACTGGCTCTTAGATATTAGTAAATGCACAGTTTAAAAAATATATCAACAATGATATACAGGCTTCCGTTGGTTCTTGTAACTTGATCATCATATGCGGGTACCTTGACGTTTATGGTTTAGATTTCTGCGACAATATACTTTGTTTTTCGAGGAAGTTGTTTTGATGATGTTTAGAGACATACCAAAATTAATGAATTTTTTTAAAATAACCGTTGCATGACATTATTTTTTTCCCCAAAAAATGCAATCTTAAAACACAAAACAACGAATCTTGAAAAACATTTGTACAAGAATAACATTTAGCGTAATGTAATCACTCAATTAAAAGCAGAAATGTTGCCCTCACTTGCCTTCTCTAATGAATTGTAGCTTTTATACCTTAGCTGCTCTCTGCCTTTGATTTTCCCTTTGCAACGTAAATCATCCAATGCGTTTTTGGTTCCAAGTTAATAATGATCCCTAAACCAAAATATTCTATTCATGTATTTTTAGATTATTATAACTGTGACTAATCGATTCTCAGAACCCTAATAAGACGCTGGGTAAAAATGCGTAAAATTGTAGTTCCCCAAAGAAACGGACGAAATTGTCCTCAGACGGGTTCCTATTACCAGGGATCAGGTATATTGCAATACATGAACTATAGAGTCACTTGAAGAACTAAACAAAAAAATGTTTAGTGAGATGTAAAAAAAAAAATAAGAAAAAAAGCAGAAATCTTACGGTGAAAAAGAGTCAATGGAATGTATGGACTTAAGAAGAAACTGTTTAATAGACATACTTGAGAGCATATAGTACATACGGAATCACCGGTGAGTCTATAATTACAACCTATTATATCTTTCTTGAATGTTCACATGCAAACAAATTTTGAATATTGAAGGCAATGACCAATCAATCAATCGATCAAGATTTTTATATAATTTATAGCTCTGCGTTCAAATAACGTAAAACGAAACTACCCTGATAGTGCATCATACACACGCAGTTATTACAGACTGAAATGTAGATGTTTTTAGCGAACTCTTTGAATCATGTAAAGCTTATTATGTTCAACGCTTTCTTCTATTTTTTTTTTTTTTTTGCTTGACGGAATTATGTAGAAGTTCATTTGGTGTCAAAGAAAAAAAGACATACATTCAATCAATAATCAATCTGAATCATTTTGATCACTTTCTATATCCAACGTTTATTCTGAAAAATTAGTATGGATTGTCATTTTCAGATGTCGAGTCAATGCTTCTCAAAGCAGAAAGCTTCTCCTGCGCAGAAACACTGATATCGATGCAGCTGTCGTCTTTTACTCGCATAACTGCTGACGTAATAAGAGAACATATGCATTTGCTTGCTTCTTCTGATTGTCTGGTTCTTGGATAAGTCCAACATTTATCTGAATCTGATTCTGAGTAATGGGACAAGCTGGACGTCTGACAGGTCGACTCGTCTGACCAATGCCTTCTTTTGAACTTAAGGTTACAGATAATTCGTCTTCTGCCCCCCAATGCTCTCATCCTTGTCATCCCACTGCAAATTCATTTACAAAGGTTCCTCTTTCTCACTGCTGCTACCAGATATTTGCTGTTTCTTCTCGTCTGAAACGAAGCAGTATTGTCCTTGTTTTATTGTATGTTTTAAAAATGGACACCATAGTGAACCAAATAATAAAGAAACAATAAATGCCAGTCACAGTGAGCGATTTAACATTTTATTCAGCTAATTCTGCAGATTCTTTCGAACGAAAGCTTGCACTGTAATCGAGTTTTTTGCTGTTCATTTGCTTTTCTAACTTATTAATACTTACTCACAGACTTCTTACTTTTTTTTGGTCGCTAGATTAACATATGTTGCCTGCTTCTCATAACTAACCGATTATGTTTTGTTTCAGTGAGATATTTAAAAGAAATAAAATGTTTTATGTTCAAAACCCTTGTGTATCTTTTTTTGCAGCAGATTAGAGATTGCATGTACGGAAAGTAAATAAACATACTTTACGTATATTTCTTTGTATTAAAAATGTATCCGCTTGTCCAGATTTCCATTCTAACCACGCCATCTTCGCTAAACTAAATGAAACTGATGAGTATCAACTGGACAAAACAAATTGTTCATAACTGATAAATTGAAACGCGCGTGTTAGTTGGGTTATGGCATATGTTATATATTTTTGGTAACTGTATCAACTCAGCAAATAAAACTTAAAGTATATATACTTTGCAAATGATGAGAAAAACAATACTAGTAAGATAGAAAGTTTAAAATGATGTACAACCTACAAACAAATCACTCTAATTATGATTGAAATACTACATAACTTCGCAACTTCGTTGGCTTGAGGATAAATATGATATGCATGCAAATGGATGAAAATACTTTTAAAACATAGATTAGTTTGAGGCCAAATTCGGTACCAAAAGGTGGCTATCAGAGGAGATATGAAATGGAATAATGATGCGCTGAGAGAAAAAGAGCCCACATAGTAAGAATGCCAAATTTTCCAGTATGCATATTTTATAATACGCTTTGTCTTCAGACACTAAAAAGATAAAAATATATTTTAAAAATTATTAACTGTACGGATAGAAAGCCAAAAAGAGTGAATTAGTAATAATCACAGGAGAGTTTTATTCTTTTCCACCAGCTATAAGATTTTAGTTTTCCAGATCTTTTTAAAACTGTATTCTTTCCAAGTTTTGACTAGCTATATGTTATGGAATTATGTATCATCTTTTAAATTATGATATAGTTTCATTTGGTTTATGACCTTTGTATTATAATTTGTATATTTTTTTCAGTAGCCAACGCTGTTATTATAGTACATGTATATCTCGTGTTAGGAATGACTCACGACGTCACGTGAGTAGCGCGTGGTGAAATGTATCACTTTCGTGACCTGATTCTCATGATTCAGTACTTGTGTACTTGTAAGAATTATAATCGCAATTCGAGATTGTTTATTTGAAACGCAGTAGATTGAATTGTTTTAGATCGCAGATTGGGTTTTTTATTTGTTCTACGCAGTATGGACACTATAAAACTAGATTTAATCCCTGTGTGGGGCATTCTTTACAATTACTTCAGCTCGTAAAAGTCATAGAGGAATTTGTTTATTGTTTGTGATAGTCAGCTTGAGAATTCTTATTTCTAACTAGTACTTTTGGGATTATGTACTATTATTCAAAAATCTGAACATTATTTAACTCCGTTGGAATTATCGGAAACATTTCAAGAACTTTTGGGATATTCTACGTTCACAGGAATTTACCTGGAATTAATAACATTTGGATTTAGAACTGATTCTTGTTAGCACATATGCACATTCGTGTCCTTATTCGGAATACTTTGGACAACTTCCGGATTAGTGAATTCAATAGAACAATTATTCCAAAATATTCCGTTAAACAGGGCTTTACCAGGGTCAAATCAAGAGTGCCGCATTCCAAAGGTATTGAGATCAATTCAAAGTATGAAATGTGCAGAAAGCAGTAAATTATGAGGTATATATTCATATGCTTCTTTGCTCAGCATAAGCAAGCATCTTTCCCTGGATCTTCCTCTAAATTATATTGTTCTGTAAAGCAACTTTATAGATGTAAATCTTTTAAACGTCATTTTATATTGATAGATACGTAGCAGTTTTTCAATAGTATTTCTCCCTCTAATTGGTTTTGCTGCTTTGGAAAAAAAGTATTTAGTATTTGCCACTGAATGCACAATGTTTAAAAGTACATGATGATATTTGACTTTGATGTTGTAATCATTCTTTCCTTTTGTATGTATATATTTTCATTGGAACAACAACAAGGTTTATCACTGAGATTCATATTACCTTGTTTATGTTGCTTTAGTAAGAGCAGATTGTCTTCAAAGGAAACAAGTTTGGCAAGGAGTTCCTCACAACCCATCTGTATCATAACATCCAAGAGAGCATAAATTGCTCTGTTGCCTTTGTTCAACACTTCTCTCAGGAACAAGGCTGCCCTGCATCTTCGTTTCAGATGTTTTTCTCTGAGATCCGTGAAGAACTTTCTGTCCAATATTTTCCTGTCCACAAATGTGTCTTTGAATTGAGATGGATCGATTTCTTGAACTATCGACTCAAAGTGAACAGTCAGATTTTCTTTGACTGCTTGTGGATTTTCTGAAATGCATTTTAGAAAAGGAAAAAGTCAGCATGAGACTAAATAACTTGGATCTTGAGATGATAATTACAGCTATTGCTTATGGGAAATAAGTGTGATTGTGTGGCCTCCTGTATCTCGCAGTCATTTTCTCTTTCCACTGTAGGTATCAATAAATGCATCAACATTAGGTAGAAATGCGTTAAAAAGAATCTCTCTTGAGAATGTTATAATGTGATTTACAACGCTCTCATGAAAGATGTGTCCGGAAAATGTCATGTACAAAGGATCAGATCGTTTGTACAATGCATCTCCATAAAGTTGCTATGTTGTATTAATAATTTTATTCGTGTTGATCCCCCTTGAAAATTGAATAAGAGAGGGAAACGTTGATTCCGATTGTATATGTATTTAAACCAACAGGAGTCAACTCAATCTGCGTATCAATGGATACGTTAAAGTAGGTTGATCTTTGCTAAAATGCAACGAAAGGAGTCAGCTCTTCATCGTTTATCCTTTCAACATAGGGTGTTAATTTGCATTAAACGTCTATTCTGCTATAGCAATGATCTGATGAAAGAATTTATACTTATTAGTCAAATTACAAACGGTACATATGATAGTCTTGCTCGCTAATATAATCAAATTCTTACTCATTGGTTTGGGATAGACTCTGCGTCAGGATTCGAGAGGTACCCAATGTAAATATTGTATATTCATCCAAAAATAGTTGACACACGAACACAGACAGACAGACTCACAGATAAATTAAATATCTAACTATGAAATATATACTAAAACCTATTTCTTCAAACATGCTCAGCATGAAATACAAACAAACATTGTACTATATTGAAGGTGTACACACGATATAATGGATCTAATTTTCGGAGGCGATTTATAATTTTCATATTATTTTTCTCTTTAAGGGCATTCACAAGGAATTGTATTCCTATTCCTGTTGGTCCTTTATTCAGTAAACATGCCAAGAGGTAGTTAGCAGCCTCGTGCCTATCCTTCACGGTACGTCTCTCAAGTTCAGTGGTTTCTTGATCGGTGAATATTGTCTTCTGGACAGAGCCAATAATTAAGTTTTTTACATCGAACTTCTCACAAAGAAAAGACCAGTTGTATTTGATCGAGTTTTTTTACATATAACTTTTACTTGATTGAACGATAAAATAGGATATATTTATGAAATGGAAGTTTTAGTGGAGAAAATGAACTGGCCAGGACAACATTTAGGCAATGGATCGACGGTCCTCATCCCTTTACGAGAAAGAAGCAGATATAATTCACAGATCGAATACAAAACGTATAATTTTCACTTCCATTAAGAACTTTCTATAGAATATTTTATATCCGAACTTAGAATGTATTGCTAGCAATCTTTGTTTTGAATTATGATTGAAAATTAATTAATACTCACGGTACGAAAATTATCAACAACCGGTGACGACGATTTTAATCTTCATGCACAGTTCCGTGTGATACAGAAATCAAGACGTTGATGACAGCAGGAGATAAAATGTGCTTCGATGCCAAGTTAATACCATACGATGAACGATGTAATCCTTGTACATATATTTTCTTCTTATAATTTCTTGCATTATAAAATGGTTAACGTTTCGATAAATATGTTTTACTAAGTCTCCAAATTTTCATTACTAACTATACCTTCGGCTTCCAATTCTCCCAAGTGGTATTGTACTTGGACATTAACGCACAATTCACAGCCAGGAAGAGAGGAGAAAATGTCCTACTCATGTAGTAAATTTAGCACAATGTTTTCCAATCCCCCATTTTTGCAGAACTTGGACAATTTGTCAAATGCATGTTTGCTATGCAGCCGAAGATGGACAATCACACAAGCACGTTCGGATTTCGTTATTTCACAGCCAGTTAGTGGTAAGAATATTTGGAGCAAGCATGCAGTATCGGTATTATTCATATATTTGTCGATTTTAATTTCTACCGTTTCCATCACAATGCCTTCTTTCTTTACACTCACCTCCACAGTATAGCGAGGTTTTGTGGACAAAGGTACTGCAATCAGTAAAGATTATTGCTTGCACTTTCCAAGTGATTGTATGTGAAAATGCTTTTTTCATATTTGCATTGTTTGTTTGCTGTTGTCGTGAAAATATAAAACACAATATGAATTTTTTATTCTTTGTTTGGTGCCACATATTTTAAAATGACGATATGCATGCATTTGTTTCAAAAATTAATCTTACATGCAATCACAAAACACTTTTCTATTATATTCACTCAGTTGATAATTGAAAATGATCTCCTTTTTTGACAAACATATACTTATATTTGTCATAAGACTAAATCATAATGATTTGGAAAGGAGCGCTATATACACAAGGTCTAAAATAACTCCAGCAATAGGAAAAGATAAACTTAAATCTATGAAAAGAAACTGCTTACTTAATTATATTTTTGTATTCTATTTAGATCTCCATACATTTATATAGCATTACTCATTAAAATGTTAAATTAAAGAACACACTTTCATTAGAAACTGTTATTTAGTGCCTCAAAATAATTTTTACATTCACACTAATGTTTTACTCTGTCCTATGTACTAAAACTCTTTATTCAGTCATTATCAAGCAATCAAAGATCGGCTTTTAGCGCTAAGGCACCCTCAGCTAACTGATTCTCTCTCTCTCTCTTTCTCTCTCTCTCTCTCTCGTATATACATACATACCTGTGGCAGAAAAAGCAGTTTCATGAACAGTAACTAGATTAACATCAGTGTTAAAACTGCTTCCCACCTAGAATGGAATATATATATATATATATATATATATATACCGTAAGCTTCACTGGTCTACAGCCAAAATGCTTCCGCAATAAATGTTGTCAAACTTTACTAATTCTGGGTCACTGAGAACGAAAATGATGCTTAAAATTGTTGATTGACTCTAGTTTTAAAGATATGATACTGGATCAGAAATACCACTTTTGACTTGGGAATGGCGGACGATAATTGAGTTATAAAGGGAAAGGATCTCAATTTAAACCAGAAATGACTAAAATACATCATTGACTGGATCTATGAATAAATCTATGACTGGGTTTGGACAGTACTTGCTTTTTAGGCAAAACAATGAATGATGCAATCTGAAGCTGGTATTGCGTCATACATGATATGAATGGCATCATGTTATTCCTAGAAGTCATGGATGATGCAATCATAACTAAGCTTAAATCACTCTGCTGAAGAAATCGCCCTATATCAGTTCTACAAATCATACAGTGTCGTGCTCTCTTTTTTGTCAATGTTTGATTTTGCAAAGGGACACATTTCTGTTTAGCCAAAGTGAGCAGAGATGCCTCGTACTTGTGTGAACAATGCAGATAACTTCTGCTATGTTTGTGGTGAAGTGACATTTGCATCACAAAAGCGCAGTATAACCATTATGGTTAAGAAAGCCTATCACCTTTATGTTGGCTGCAAAATTGGAGTTCAGGACAAGAGGTGGGCCCCACACATATGCTGCAACACTTGTGCAACAAATCTTCGCCAGTGGTTGAACAGGAAAAGAAAATCTATGCCTTTTGCAGTGCCAATGATTTGGTGAGAGCCAACAGATCATATCAGCAATTGTTACTTCTGCATGGTGCCTCCAGTTGGGAAAGGTGTGTCAAAGAAGAAAAAGTGGACTGTGCATTATCCAAACATTCCGTCAGCTTTACGCCCAGTACCCCACGGAGAAGGACTGCCGGTTCTTGATGCACCAGAATCATTCTCACTTGAGTCAGACGAGGAAGAGGATGAAACTTCTACTCAATGTCACATGACCCATATTTTCTCCCATCCTCCTCCTCTGAACTACACCTCATAACACAAGGTGAACTGAATGACCTTGTCAGGGATTTGGAACTACCCAAGAGTAAGGCAGAGCTGTTGGGCTCCAGACTACAACAGTGGAATCTCCTGGCAGGTGATGTTGGGGTTTCCATGTTCCGTGACCGTCAAAAGGATCTTTGTCCCATTCTTCTTCATGGAAGGTGATCTTGTAGCCTGCAACAACATCGATGGTGTGATGGCAGCCCTCAACATCGTTCATGATCCAGATGAGTGGAGACTGTTCATTGACTCATCATCGAAAACGAGCATTAAAGCTGTTTTGCTGCATAATGGCAGGCAGTGTTTTTCCATCAATTCCAGTTGGTCATGCAGTCCATATGAAGGAAACCTATGAAAACATGAAACAACTTTTGAGGTGCATAAACTATGACCAACATCAGTGGCAGCTTTGTGGCGATTTCAAGGTTCTTGCTCTCTTGCTTGGTCTGCAGACTGGATACACAAAGTACTGCTGTTTTATATGCGAATGGGATAGTCGTGCGAGAGATTCCCACTACATCAAGAGAGATTGGCCACTCCGACAGTCATTGGAACCTGGGATGAAAAGTGTTCAGCATCCACCACTTGTTGAATCAAGGAAGATTTTGTTACCACCCTTGCACATCAAGCTGGGTCTGATGAAGAACTTTGTCAAGGCCATGGACAAAACACAATCAGCTTTCAAGTACCTCCGTGAAAAATTTCCAAGGTTAAGTGAAGCTAAGATAAAGGAAGGTGTCTTTATTGGTCCTCAGATTCGTGAACTTCTTCGAGATGATGCATTTCACCGTGCACTGCGTGGCAAGGAAAAGACGGCATGGAAAGCCTTCCAGTTAGTGGCAACAAATTTTCTTGGAAACAACAAGGCAGACAACTACAGGGAGTTGGTGGAAAACCTCCTCAAGGCATACAAAGCCTTGGTTGCAACATGTCACTAAAGATACATTTTCTGCACTCTCATCTAGATTTTGTTCCACCGAACTGCGGAGCAGTGAGCGACGAGCACAGCGAGCGATTTCACCAGGACATTGCAACAATGGAGAAACGCTATCAGGGCAAATGGAGCCCATCAATGCTTGCAGACTATTGCTGGACAGTGACATGAGATGCTTCATTTAATTAATACAAGAGACAAGCCAAGAAGCGCCGAGTAAACACTGAATAAGGACTAATCTATGTACTTATATACACATAATAGTTTTTTTTACTTTTGTTTCAATATATGTTTTATTTATATAACCCTTTTGCTGTTTTTTTAAAGTGTTACATAAACAGGACAGGTGAAATATTATCATTTAAAGCAACCATAAACACACGAAAAGACCTAGGGTTACAATTTATGATTAAAAGTCTACTATGTACACAATATACATAGACGTCAAATGTAAAAACTTAAATATCTTGGAAACAATAGCCAATCAGTTGTTTTAATTGTCATATTTGAATTCAGCACATCAAAATCCCTAATAAATAGCACATTTTATCTCTGAAGCAGACGACTTCGAAAACATTGTACACCAGTAAAGCCGTCGGGAATCCTTGGGTACGCTTCGATATTAAACCACACGTTGTGTTTGATAATAGCAATAAAAAGTGAGTTAATTTTCAATTAAATTGAACTCGCACAAGAGATTGTTGAAGTTATATTATATGATTGTAGCTGTGCGTACAGTCTACGTATGTAGTCCAAGGAGAGGCAATTCCTGCATTCTACCTACCAAAGATATTGTTCTTCTCATATCATTCGAAAACACTCCTTTATACTTTGATCATGCACATATAAGTTGAAGTCATTGATTCAACGCCTTATGCCACATATGAATGCGTGGGGTTTTGCTTGTTTTAGTGTACAATTTTAAATCTTTCTTTCGTCGTATCATTAGAGAGAGCAAGAGGTACACATGGATACCACATGTCTCTAGCTTGAGCTCGCGTTCCTATATTAAATCGGCATGGAATATGATACAAAAAATCATTGGCAAAAATAAAAGCAGCTGTATCAAACATGTAAAGAAATCTGATAAAATGGTCACAACCGTACCAAAAACATCAAATACATAGGCCGAAACATTCTCGAAAAACTTTCCGCCGGGTCAATAATATGAAAGAAAAAGTTAATCTAATTTTCCAATCTGTTAATGCTAAAGATTACAATAAACCTTTCATTCTCAGAGAGTTAGAAAACTCTCTTGATGGAGCCCATGACACTTCAGCACTACCAGCTGATATCCATTATCAACTTCTGAAAAACTTATCTGGCACAGCTCTAAATACACTACTAAACATTTTGGATATAATTTGGGAAACTAGCAACTTCCCGCAGTCTTGGCGAGAAACAACGGTGATACCAGTACCCAAACCTGGAAGGACGAAACCGACCCTTGCAACTATCGTCCCACGGCATTAACAAGTTTTATTTGCAAAACTATGGAACGGATGATAAATGATAGACTACTGTAGTATATGACGTTCAATGTGGATTCGGACGCGAGAGAAGCACAATAGACCAGCTTGTCTGACGTTAAGCATTTATTGGAGAAGCTTTCATAAAAAACGATTGTTTCTGACTTCGAGAAAGCTTATGACATCGCATGTAAGTACGGCATAATGAATGACTTATTCAACATAGGTCTAAAGGGTCACGTACCTAACCTTATCTCCAATTTTTTGAAAGATAGAAACTTCCGATTTAAGGTAGGCAGTACCCTTTCCGAAAGCTATCATCAGGAGATGGGTGTACCTCAGCGCAGCATATTGTCAGTCACCTTATTCAACATCAAAATCAACAGCATAGTGAAATGCCTTAATTCAGTAACTGACTGCTCATTGTATGTTGACAACTTTTTGATCTGCTATAGATCAAAGAGAATGCATACTATTGAACGTTAACTACAGATGAGCATAAACATAGTTTAAAAATGGATAGAAGAAAACGAGTTCAAATGTTCGAAATCAAAATCTAACTGTATGCATTTCTGACAAAGCTTTATCTTGATGGTTGTCTTATTCCTGTTGTGGAGGAGAGCGAATGTTTAGGGCTTATTTTCGACCGTAAACTAACTTTCCGTCCACATATTAGATACCTCAGGGAAAAATGTAAAACAAGCCCTGGATTTAATACGAGTCGTGGCAAACACAGATTGGGGAGCAGATCTGAAGGTATTGCTTCTGTTATACAGGTCAGTAATAAGATCAAAACTTGACTGTGGCTCGATTGTGTACGGGTTAGCTTTCAAATCGTACCTGCAGATGCTTGATCCGATACACAATCAGGAACTTAGACTCTCTCTTGGTGCATTTGGAACTTCCCCTTCAGAGAGCCTCTATGTTGAGGAAAATGAAACATCACTCTATCTCAGACGAACGAAACTGGCTTTTCAGTATGGTACCAAACTATATTTTAATCCATCTAAACCGGCATATGATACAGTGTTTAGGCCCAAATACCAAACCTTGTACGTACAGAAGGCAAACTTTATTCCACCTTTTGGCATACGAATTTGTCCTCAGTTAGAAACAACAAAAATCAATGTTGGAAATATTGCGAAATTCTCTATTCCCAAATCGCAATCGTGGTTATCAAAACCTCCCAAAAGAATGTTTGAACTTTGCGAATTAATAAAGTCCTCAACAAATCCTCTCCTTTTTCAGAGCAATTTCAATGAAATCAGAGTCTCCTGTCGTAGTCATACTTCCCTGTATACAGACGGTTCAAAAGATGGAGACAAAGATGGTGCTGCCATTGCAACACCCCATGGCACCATCTCGAGCCGGTTACCGGATAAAGGCTCAATTTTTACTGCAGAAATTACAGCCATACTCAAAACTTTGAACTACGCTGAAACTTCTGAATAAACAAATTAAATCATGTTTTCGGATTCCCTTTCCGCATTGAAAGCCTTGCAGAATCTTAAATCTGACAACCAGTTAATATCACAGATATTACAGAAACACGATGTTCTCATGCAATTTGGGAAAATTATTCTGTACTGTTGGCTGCATAGCCACATTGGCATTAAGGGTAATAAAAGGCCAGATAAAACAGCCAAAGTTGCCCTGCTGTCGCCCGTTTCCAAATGGAAGATTCCATATACTAACTTCAAATTTTGTATAAATCAGCATGTGCGTCATTCTTGGCCAAATATGTGGAATGAAAACTCCACAAACAAACTTAAGAACATCAAATCACTGTTGGAGAGTGACATCATTCGCATAAAACAAATCGGAGAGTTGAGGTGGTATTGTGCCGATCCCGTTTCGGACACACATACCTGACTCATATATACCCCTTGAAGGGTGCACCTCGACCAAAATGTGTACCAAGCAAGCGTCCACTGACAGTGGAGCACATTCTTGTCGAGAGTGTCGATTTCCACCCTGTGAGACAGAAGTATTTTGACGTGAACTGCTTGAAAAAAACTGTATGAGGACGTGCCATCCGAGAAAATCGTAAACTTTTTAAGGGAATGCGGTTTATACAACACATGTTAATATTGTGTTAGGGATTTTACATGTGTTATCTCTATCTGTTGTTTTTTATTCATTATACAAAATTTTAACATACTTACGTTTTATATTTTATCCTGTTGTACTTAATTATACATTTATTTGGAAGGCTTTATCTTCCTAAATTTGTTTGCAATTCAATTTAATATTTTTCGAACTTAACCTTTTGTTGGCATTACATAGCCACTTTTGTGCTGAGGTGCCGTAAAACACTACTACATACATACATATTATATATCATTTTAAGATCCAGGTTTTTACATTCATACATGATTTATTTATTATGGCAATAAAGTGTCTAATCACAAACATGATACAAATCGGATGAATATATTGCACAATAACGTGTCTCAGTGTTCCTACCTAAAATCCCCACCCCAATCACCTAGCATGGTATATATCATGCAAATAGCTTAAGATGCTCACATTTAATATGTTCATGTATATTTGACGCTCTGTGCGGAGTATTACTACATCATGTCTCAGTTTAGATCTTTGAATGTCTTCCCTATGCGAATCTTTGACCAAAAAAAATTGTTCCTCAGGGTCAGCAGAGATAATACCAAAAAGATTAAATTCCTTTAAGGTTTCATTTGTGTTAGAAGCATTTCTGTCAGTTTTGGTTGAGATGCGTTAAAGAGCTTTATACACAGTTTCCAACTATTAGTAGTGGTAATTAGTGATACTGTACAGTAGGTCATCATGATTGAATCGACTTTGAAATGGTTTCATGCTAGTATATTCATATAATGCTGTGGATTTATTTATTAATTGGTATAAATTTATATTGGCTTTGGAAGTGATGAAAGTTTCATTGGTACTTAAATTCGTGAATTTTTGATGGCATTTTCTTGTAATCATAAAATGATCATTGTTTGTTGAGTCTCTATATTCGTACTTTGTAGGAACCACGAAATTCGCAAACATTGGAACCCAACAACGATAGTAAATTCACAGCATTCGATCAAAATCAGTTTAATCTCATTGTAATTAGCGTGTAATTAACAAGTACATAGCTTAAAACTCATTGTAATTAGAGTGTAATCAACGAGTACATAGATTATCTGTACAAAGCGTTTAGTAGTCTTCAGTAGCTGCTTTACACATTAATTATCATGCAGAAAATAAATTTAGATCCTGTCAACGAAATGTTAGACCCTTTTCTAATTGTTTTTTTTATAAAAAAAAATGCAATTTGTTATCTTTACATTTGAAAAAGTTTTTTTCAATCAAGGCTTTATTAGACAATATTGTACTGTTAAACTATATGTATTGTAGCAGGGCATAAAAGACATGAAACAATAAAATGAACTTACTTTTCTATGATGTCAAATCAGAGATACGATAAAATTCCAAAGATTTTTTTTAAAAAATCATTGTTCTTAAAATCTGCTTGAGAAGCTATTATCATTGTAACCAGACACACCAAAATTAATCCCGGAAGAGCTTGAAGATTTAAAAAAGAAGGGATTGCGAGGTATCATAGAAACCAAACAAGAAAAAGCAGCAGGAGAGCAAAAGAAATTGTTTGAGGAGCAGCAGAAAGTATTTGAGGAGAAAATGAAACCATTGATATTGAAATACAAGAGCATATTAATGAAATAAGAACAACGGAAGTAGAAAAGGAGGAATATAAAGATTTTGCCCAAAATCACTTTAAAGATTTTATACCGGTTAATAACATTAAAAATCCACCAACAAAAGAGGGATTCAAAAATAAAGCAAACGACTATAGTAAAACCAAACAAGATGATTTTTTAACAAAATTGAAAGATATTGCCAGGAATGGATATGATATTAAAACACAATTTAAGCGAGATCGCACAATTGATAAAGAAAATTTAGATCATATAAAATCGCTTATGAGGGATGGTTTTATTGCTGAAATCATGCATGAAGCCGCAAAAAAATATATTCGCGGTGACTATAAGGTATTTTTTAGTGTTATAATTAATACAACAGGAAAATCAATGGTTTGACAAGAAAAAGAAAGATTGCTTCGTTACGGAATAAAAACTGGCGGCGCCATAAAATTGTATCAATCACAGGCTGAACTTGTTGACCGTTTGATGTTGCTAATCTCATCAAAAGAGGCTGGGAATACCGGACTAGAAATTGAATATGAAATCGGTGAAATCTTAGATCATCTGAGATCCACTGTAAACCTACCAACGGATGAGTATAAAATTCTCCATTGAGATTTGATATCAAATTTCCAGATTTAATTTTGTCAAAATAAAAATATAATGCAGACGGCATCGTTACTTTTTGATTTCAAGCAAGCAACAGGAAACAGCGCAATTTTTCTGTGATTTACACACCGCCGCTTCAACTTGACACTAGTGAAAAATATGAAATAGGTCTTATTTCAGCAACAGTGTGGTCATCTATTTTTAACGTGAAAACTGGCATAAATGATAATTTTAGATACTGTACTGCTGCTTGGTCATCTTTTACAATACCAGCCGGCGCTTACAACAACGTGACTGATCTTAATACGGTAATAAAACAATTGATATCGCTTGACGGAGCCGACTCAAAAAAATTTACTCTTGAGCTAAACTATAATACATTACGAGCTAAAATCACATTAAAAAATAATGTTCTCATAGATTTTTCTACGCCAAATACAATTGGATCACTACTTGGATTTAACAAGGCCCAGTATGGATCAAACACTGTTACGTCAATTACATACGAAGGTGAAAAACCATTTGACATTACTGATGTAATCACAATACTGATAAACTGCTCAATCGCAGAGGGATCTTACACAGCACAGGGCAGTAGATGACAGACAATTTATAATTTTTCACCAAACATCCCACCGGGGTCTTTATTACAAATACAACCGCGACAAATGATTTATTACCCTATTAATCTTGAAGAAAAAATATCCGTTATCACAATGACGCTAACAGACCAATCAGGGAGACAAATTGACCTAAACAATCAACAGGTGACGTATTATTTGCATCTACACAGAATCACATAGTGATTCTGTGTCACGGAGAGCTACGCTATCCGCGAGAAAAATATATAATTAATTTTTTTATAAAGATTATGTAAAAATAATAAATAATGAAGCGGAGATGAATTTATAGAAGAAAAATAATAGGCGGATTTTTTTGAAATATATTTACAAAAATAGTTGAGAATATACCAGGCATTGCCAGTAAGGTTGCCCCAATTGTCGTTGATGCGTCAAAAGCTTTCGCTACAGGAGCGGTGTCTGCTGCGGGAACCGCTGTTGGGCACATAATTGCTGATAAAATAAAAGGAGTACCATCACAAACAACATCAGCACCAACAACAACAGAATTAAAAGAAGCCATCAAAGAAATCGCGCCAACAGCCGACACAGCTAAAGCAATGATTGCCACGACAAAAAAAAAATGTTTATCACCGCGAAGTGAAGAAATTGTTAGAAAACTACACAATAACACAAGACGTCAAATAGACATTGCGGCTTTTTGAAAAAATAAAAAATAAATTATGCAAATAAAATAATAAGATGTCTTACAAAGATTACTTAAATCTTCTTGAGATAACACCAGTAGATGAAACGGTAACATAATTTGAGTACATTGAATATCTCGATGAAAAGTCAAACGAAATGGATAAAAACGAGCAACGAATAATTAATACACGAGACGAAGATATTTATCTTTTACCTCATAAAGCAATTCTTGAGGTACGCGGTAAACTAATGACAGACGCTAACCCACCAGTGGCATACAATTCCGGTCTTTAGTAACATTACAAAACAATGGCTGGGGTCTGTTTAAAAGCGCTCGATATCAGTTTAATAATCAAACAATAGAAGACATTTCAGATTACCTACCAATAGCCAGCACAATACTAAACGTCATTTTATTTAGCGACGATTATTCTAGGATTATCGCAACAGATATGCTTTGGATAAAGGATACTGGTACTGGCGGAGTTTCTTCATCAGAGTTTGTTCCGGCACGGGCTCAACTTGCTGACGGTACTGATGCAGCCGCACGGGCTGTGATTGTTTTAGATTAACTTATAACATTAGCCCTGTATTTTGGTTTTGCTCCTCTAGCCGCAGCCGCTAATCCTGATGCAACAAGAGCAGCGTTGACTCAGTTTTGTGGCGCTCTTGGTATTGATCCACCAGACGTTGCCGCTGATGGTGCAGCTATGCGTTTAATAGCAAATAACATTATAAACATTATCAAGAGAAATCCATCATACAATGAAGGTTTTGCTAAGAGACGAGCCATCACAAACGCGAGTAATCAAATATCAATGATGTTTCTTCCGCTAAGTTCAATTTTTCGTTTTTGTAGAGACGTTAATACAATTTTTATAACCCTTAAGCACACTATTATTTTTAGCAGAAATGACACAAACGGCTATATTCACAGAGCTGCCGCTGTTGCTGCTGGCCATTTTGTTATAACACGTTTGGCATTATGGATGCCAAAAGTTGTTCCAAACTAACAGAACAATTGAAACTCAATAATGATCTTGCTGAGTTTACAAGAAGAATTTATTTTGTTCAGAATAAAATTTATAGAACCTCAATACAAACGGGAACAACACATTCATGGAGAATAACAACAGCCCCAAGCGAACAACTACCACGGCATATTTTCCTTGTTTTTCAGAGCGAAGATAGAATTGGCAATCAAGTACTCAACAGCATGATATTTAATCATATGCGAGTTAACATAATCAGTGAAAAAATAAATTCTAGACAGTATCCTGAGCCGGCTCTAGAATGTAATTTTAATACGGAATCAAGAAACGTATCGAGAGCTTACATGATGCTAATGGAAGCCATGCAAAAGTATTAGGATGCTGGTCATGGAACACAGATTAGCATCGAAGAGTTTAGATCACTTTACCCAATATTTCATTTTAATGTCACAAATCACGATGGATGGCTTTCAAAGTCTTCAGCTAAGATAGAATTACACTGGAATCTTGCAGAGATTCCAGCGGCTCCTTATTTTGCTTATGCGCTTATTACATCTGACAGGTATCTAACATTGGACGCTGTAGACGGTAAGATAACAATAATTATTTAACAAAAATGTTGTGTACAAATTATTAATAAAATGTCATTGAATGACTAAAATCTTAATGAATTAACAGAATTTGAGTACGTTGAATATCTTGATGATAACTCAGTCAGTCAAAATCAACAGGGTCAACGAACGATTTATGTTCGTGATGATGATTTTTATTTGCTGCCGCATAAATCTTTTCTTGAGGTTCGAGGTAGGGTAATGACACTTGCCAATGCCGCTGTTCATTTTGCCGCTGGCGCAAATATAACAGTACAAAACAACGGCTGGGGTTTATTTAAAAGTGCTAAATACCAAATCAATAATAAACAATAGAAGAACTTTCAATGTATATGCCTGTGGCAAGTATGATACTAAACATCATTTCGTATAGCGAAAATTATTATAAAAGCATCGCAACAAATATGTTTTGGTTTAAGGATACAGGTGATGCTGAATCAGATGGAAGAGAATTTAGAACAGAACGTCTTTCTGGTGCTGTTGCGGGTGCAATTGCTGCTCACGCTGATCCTGCTGCTTTTGCGGCTGCTAATAATCCAACAGAAGCTGAGATTGGTGATGCTGTACGAGCCGCTATTACTACGCTTGCTGCGGCTGTGAATGAAACTGGAGCGTACAGACGGGATGGATACAACGCTGGGGTTGCCGCGAGAAAAGCTTATGCGGACAATGGTGGCCCAATAACAATATTTTTGCGCTATCAACAATTTTTGGTTTTTGCAAAGATGTAAATAAAAGTTTCAGATGAGTTAAACACACATTAGTTCTAGAACGGGCAATCCCAGGTGATTATATGATGAAGCAGGCCGGTCTTGCTGATGGACAATTTGTAATAACTCATCTGGCATTGTGGATGCCAAAAATTATGCCATCGCTGTCTAAGCGACTTGAACTAGGCAATTATCTAATATCAACAACAAAAATTTATTTTTAGCAAAATAAAATGTACAGACAATCAATATCAGCCGGAATAGTCAACTACTCATGGAGAATAACAAGCGCTGCTATTAATCAATTACCTAGGCATATTTTTATTGTTTTTCGAAATCATCAGAGAATTAACAATCAACAGCATAACAGTACACGTTTTGACAACATGGACGTTAATCAAATAAACGTAAAAATTAATTCAATGCAATATCCAGAGAGAGCGTTAAATTGTGATTTTATTCCTGAGCGAAGAAACCTGTCTCGTGCGTATGTGATGTTAAACGAGGCAATGTAAAAATATCAAGATTCCAACAAGGATCCCAGATTAGCATTGAAAGTTAGGAACACTTTACCCAATATTTCATTTTGATGTTTCGAAGCATCCTGAAGTGTTGACTGTCAGTCCTGTTGAAATTGAAGTAAACTGGAATCTTAATACCGTACCAGCTGATCCTTATTACGCTTATGCGCTTGTTACATCAGATCAATATTTAAACATGGACTCTTCTTGTGGAATTATGGATATTTAGGTATCATAAAGCAATTTAATGTAACAAATCAAAATAATGAGTTATTCGCAGGTTGAAGTAAATTTGTCAGACGAAGAGAAGTATCATTAAAAATAAACCCAAAATCAACAACGGGATCAATGACAAACTGATGGTGACAAAAATTCAGATGAAAAAAATTACAAAAGGATCCCCGTTTGTTCTCAATTTGTCAGCGACTCAAGTAACCGCTATGAGTAAAGAAGGCGGCTTCTTTGGTCCTGCGATATCAACTTTTATAAAATCAATAGCACCAAAAATATTGCCTGTGTTGGGCACTCTTGGTCTGGCGGCAGCCTTGGGAGCAATATCAGGAGCAACCAAAAGAGTCGTTGAGGGAAAAGGATTACCAAATTGTGTACTAAAGAGAGGATTCGGTATAAAAACAACAAGATAAATTTTTCAGACAAAATTTTGTGTAAACATAAAATAATGCCAGTAAAATCAAAGAGCGGTAAAAAAAAAATCGGCTGGATCAAAGAAGAAGAGGTCGACAAAACGAGGAGGATTGATAGACCCACTACTAGCAGGAATAGCGGGGAGTTTGCTTCTCAATTTGTTGGGAATAGGGCGAGGACTAACGTTACCGGGGACATTTCGCCGGTAAAGAAAAGCAAATATGCTTCGCCGCTAAGCAATTTTGAAATAGAAGATAAATTAAAAACTAAAAAAAAAAATTATTGGCGTTTTTAGCATAGATCAACTTCCAAAAAAAAAACAACAACAAAATTCATAAATATTTAGGATTTCAATGATGGGCCTGGTACGCATTGGGTGGCATTGTATAAAAATGTTTGTTTTGATACGTTTGGTTTACCTCCTTGTGATACTATAAAAGATTACGTTAACAAAAAAATATTTTATTCTTCAAATCAATTACAACCAATAGGGACAACGGCTTGTGGTTATTATTGCATAATGTTTACCAGACAGTTGAGTAAAAAACTTTTTTTTTAGATTTTATTACTCAATTTGAATCAAAACCATCATTAGCAAACGATGATTTAGCTGTGAAGTCCACGGCAAATTGAGTTTGCCATTAATTCTGTCTAAACTTAAATATAAAAATAAATATAAATATGAATACGTATTGTCTGAAGTGCAGAACGGTAACGGCTAACATTAATCCAGAAACGGTGACAACAGCGAATGGAAGAAGGATGATGAAAAGTGTTTGTGCCATTTGTGAAAGAAAGGAAAGTGATTTTGGAAAAAAGGATTCTCCAATAGCGCCATCAGTTAAAACAAAAGAAAGTGAAGAAAAATTGGTGAAGCATTAGGGAATGTTCTTGTGTTAAGGCCAGATTCTCCTTGTTGATAAAATAAAAAAATAATAGAAACAATAAAAATAATGTGTGTCATTGCGATGAGAAGTATAATCTTTGTGGTGAAGGAAATAAAATTGTTATTTCTTGTAAAGGACGTAATCGCAGGGAAATAATTGGCGACGCTCTTGATATTCATAAATTAATTGGCAAACTGCCAAAACCAAGCAGAGGCTGGACATTACCAAAACATAAATACACAGGGCCTTGGAATCCACTGCATGAACAAATGGATGAAAATGATCAGCCGTTACCTGGACAAGAGCCTTATAATCAAGTTGACACAATTGCTTTGAGACATGACATCTGCTACCGTGATCATGAAGATGATAAATCTGGATGTGATAAAATAGTGCTAGATGAGCTGTCCGCGATGAAACCAAAATATATGCGTGAAAGATTTGATAGAAGATTTGTTCAAGGAATAATAGGATCAAAACATAAACTCGCGATTGGAATTCCAGAGACGTCTTCGCCACCGTTTATTGGTCTAGCTAGAGAGTTACACAAACCAACAAAAATAAATTTCCTTGCAGAAAAGTCGTTGCGAATGTGGTAGACGACATCTGGGCTGTTGATCATGCTGACATGTCTCAGCTTGCCAATGATAATGATGGAAACAAATATTTTTTAAATATCATTGACGTTTTTAGCCGTTATGCTTTTAGTGTACCCGTAAAAGATAAAATGGGAAATACAATAACAGCGTTTCATAACATAATCAAAAAAATTGAAAGAAAACCAAACAGAATATGGACAGATCACCGCGTTGAGTTTTTTAACAAAAAATTCGAGGAATTTTGGATCAAGATAAATAGAAAAATATGACAGGCAATGAAGGTAAACGTGTTATCGAAGAAAGATTTAACAGGACACTAAAAGAAAAAAATTACAAAACTATGACAGCGAATAACACAAACAATTATGTAGATACGTTACAAAAAATCGTTGATGAATACAAGAGCACCAAACACAGAACCACATCGATGACACCAAACAAGGCAGTAAAAAAAGCAAATGAAAACCTTCATAAAAAATATCAGGAGTTGCCTGAGGAAATGGCTGAGCGGCCACTGCGACATAAATTTAAGAAACATGACAGAGTAAGGATTTCTTTGACAAAAAAAAATATTTGAAAAGGGTTACATTAGAAACGGGTTAGAAGAGATTTTTATAGTTGATCAAGTATTAAGAACAAGACCTGTTACTTATAAATTAAAAGATCTTAACGGTGAAATAATATTAGGATCATTTTACGAGCAAGAATTACAAAAAACTGATCAGGATATTTTTGTTATTGAGAAGGTTATAGAAACAAAAGGTAATAAAAAAAGTTTTGTAAAGTGGAGGGGCTATTCTGATTCTTTCAACAGTAGGATTCCAAAGAAAAAAAAACGTTACAAATTTCAATGATATTTTTATAAATTTCTTCATATTTGATCAAAACCTGGCAACATTTGATTGGTTTGCAGAGCTTAATTAATTCCTTTTTTTCTTGTGTAATGATGTCTGTTTCTGCTATCAAAGAAAATATCTTAACAAAAACAAAATCAAATTTAATATTTTTCTGTCGCCCGGGTATCGTAATATTCATTAAAAAAAATTAGCCTCTCATAAAAAAAAAACTTAATCTTGGGTACAATTATTATTATTTTTTTTTTTTTGCCAGATGATATTTAACATCTTAGCGTCCAGCCGTTGTAGCGCCATAATGCTTTTTGATTGCCGCGTCAAGGCCAATATTTTCTTCTTCTACAACCTCACCTGGTTCATATTCATACTCTTCTTGTCTGTCAAGAAAATCTTGACCAGGATCATCAACATTTGTGTTTCAAAATATTTTTTGGTTTTTCAGATTGGTCATGGCAGTGATCGGATTGATAAAGATCATCAAGAAATTTAAACAAATCCATTATAATAAAGAATTTTGTCTAAATAATAAAATAATATGGGTGACAATCAACCTGACAAAAGAGAGGCCATGTATATAACAAAATGTCGAATTCATGAAAAAGATTTTTTTTCACAAAAAAATTAGAGAAGCGTCTTTTAGCAATGATTTTACCCCGTACCATTTCGGTATAGCCGAGGGTAATGAGGACAGTGTTGTGTTATCTCAATCACAAAATGCTTGATAGCTTAAATCAAAAAAAATGCTTGATAGCTTAAATCAAAAATGTCTTTATGCTTCACTTCCATTGTTGTTTGAGCAAGGATAAATTAATAGAAATTTTACAGAAGGAAGTTGAGTTAAATATAATAAAAATCAATTCTGTCCTTGTTAAAAAATTTTGCTTTTGCTGATCTTCTTGTTGAGTCTGCAACCAATTTTATTGACATTGAAACAATATCAAAATATTTTGATGCTTCTGTCATTGAAGTCCATTCTCTCTCCTGTCTAGTCCTCAGATTCATTGATAAAATGGGTTTTGGTGGTTTGTTTGGTCCAGTGTTTTTACCACGCTTATTGTTTTCTCTTTGTGTCACAGCCTGAAGATTTTCAATCCTATTATCAGTTTTGATACCATTCAAATGATCAATAACATACCCTGATGGAATCTCACCAGAAAATGTTTCATAAATGAAACGATGAGTAAGTTGCTTTTTTTTGTTTACCATCAGCACCTGAAACGTTAACTCTCAAATATCCAGTGTTAATAATGTAACCAGGAACATTTTTTGTTGTTTTGTTTCTTATGATCCCTCTATCATTGCATTCATTGTTGGTAAAATCGGGGTGGGTCTTAAATTCATCTTCCAACGCTAAATTTTACATAATTTTATATTTGTTATGTCCCCATCAATTTGACACACACGTTTTCCAGTGGGGACAGTTCCGTTGAAAACTTCCCACACAAATTGATGTAAGAATATTTCTGTAAATTTTTCATCGCGGTATCCTTTCACACGAACAGTGGCGTAACTACTAGGAGTTAAGTGATCAAATGGCTGCTTGTATTTGATGTGAATTATTTGTCCAATTTTATTTGCCGCGTACAAATTTATCGCGGAGAAAATCCAGCGAGGTGGTTGCTGCAAAATCTGATAAGAGAAGTTGACAAAATAAAGAGTGTGCTAAAAAGGAATGAAAAAATTTTGCAGCTAAAAAACAAGAGGAAATTGATTTTGCCACGGTTGTCAACTGTTCAATCTGTGGTGAAGAGATTAAAGATGACAGAGCAAAAGATCATTGTCACATAACAGGAAAATATAGAGGTGCCGCTCATGATAAATGTAATCTACATTTAAACCAAAATTTATTCCTGTGGTTTTTCATAATCTTCGAGGATATGACAGTCACATTATAGTTGAGGCTTTTCTAGACCCTGGTGTGATTGCTGCCACAAAAATAACGGCAAATAACAAAATGAAATGTATTCCAAATAACATTGAAAAAGATATGAGTTTTTCATTAGGCAAACTGAGATTTATTGACAGCTATCAATTTATTTTTGCGTCATTGGGAGAACTCATCAAAGGATGCGACAGATTTGATAATTTAGACAATCATTTTGGTGACAAATCAGATTTGCTAACAAAAATAAGGGATTTATCCACATGAATACATGAACTGCTGGTCTAAATTTGATGAAACTGAACTGCCAAAGAAATTTTTTTTTTTTTTACATCAAACTAAACTCGGAAGAGATCAGTGACAGCGAATATGATTACGCAAAAATGATCTGGGAAAAATTTGACTGCAAAAATCTGGGTGATTGTCATGACCTTTATTTGTCCACAGATGTCTTGTTACTCGCAGTCGTTTTTGAAGAGTTTAGGCGTGTATGCATACAAAATTATTGTTTAGACCCAGCCTGGTATTATTCTTCTCCTGGACTATCATGGGACGCTGCGTTAAAGTTTAGCAAAATACAATTGGAATTATTGACAGATCCTGATATGTTTTGTTTCATAGAAAAAGGAGTAGGCGGTGGGATTTCCGTAATAACAAAAAAATATGCCAAAGCAAACAATAAATATCTCAGCGACTACAATCCCAGCAAAGATTCATCTTATATAATTTATCTTGATTCTAATAATCTTTATGGATATGCAATGTCTCAAAATTTACCTTATAAAGATTTTACGTAAATAACGCCAGCAAAATTTCTTGATAAGATTGACAAAAAAATTCCAGATGACGTTGGATATTTTGCTGAAGTGGGTTTCAATTATCCTGGTGAGTTGCATGACTTACATAATGATTATCCGTTTTGTGCTGAATCAATGTTAATACCTCATAGTTTACTTTTTAAACAACAACAACATATAAAACAACAAAATAATATCGGAGTGAGTAGCGTAGAAAACTTGGTTTCAAATTTGATGAATAAAAAAAAGGTGTTATTCACATAGAAGCATAGGGCTTGTGTTAAGGAAGGTCCATCGTGTGCTAAAATTTAAACAAAAATCCTGGCTCAAGGGATATATAGATTTTAACACAAAAAGGAGGACAGAAGCAACAAATAATTTTGAGCGAGACTTTTTCAAGTTGATGAATAATAGTGTGTTTGGCAAAACAATAGAAAATATCAGAAAACGTATTGAGGTTGAAATAATAAATGATGTTGAGCGACGTAATAAAGTTGTCGCTGATGACAGTTTTGTAAAGATGAAAATATTCAACGAAATTTTTGTTTCGGTTCACAAAAGAAAAATAAATCTTTTACTTGACAAACCAATCTATGTTTGAGCAGCAGTCTTGGATTTATCCAAAATTTTGATGTATGATTTTCATTACAGATTTATCAAAACAAATTATGATAAAGCAGAATTGTTGTTTAGTGACACGGATAGTTTGTGTTACAAAATAACCACAGAAGATGTCTATGCTGACATGTGGAAAAACAGAAATCTATTTGATCTATCAGACTATCCAAAAGATAGCCGATTTTATTGTGAGGAAAACAACAAAATTACAGGTAAATTTAAAGATGAGACCGGTTTTATTCCTATTTCAGAATTTATTGGACTGAGAAGTAAAATGTATTGGATAAAACTAGACAATGGAACATTAGAAAAGCGGGCTAAGGGAATCAAACGAAGAGTTGTTAACAAATTATTTTCATTTGAGGACTATGAAGAGACCTTGCATGGAAAACAATCTCATGTTGAGATGACAGTGATAAGATCTCATTGTCATAAAATTGAGACGGATGTTGTCAACAAAAAAGGATTATGCAATTTTGATGATAAAAGATTTTGCGACGATGGAATAAACACTTTTGGTTTTGGATACGAGCCTATACGAGAAATAGTTTTGGAGGAAGATTTAGGTTATGATATCTTTGAAGATCTAGGACTATAAAATTTTATCTAAAATATAATAATATAGGGGTGGAGGGGCGGCGAAAGTATAAATTTTGTCTAAACTATAAAAATAAACAACAACAACAACAAAAATAAAATTTTTGTCTAAACAACAAAAATAATATATCTTTCTTATCTAGCCCACATTCTCGTGGAGCACTCAATTTTTCGTAGTAGTAGTCTAAAGTGGCCATTTTGGGCCTAGGCCTGATTTAATTTTACTTTATAATGATGACCGAGCTATGAGAGGTCATACTTAAAACAAGACGAAAATCAGGCCTGGGCCCTAAAACCCACTTTCAACTACTACTACTATGATAAAAATCAAACTTAGTTTTTATATAACTAAGTATTATAATGGAAATAATTCATTTTTATGTTGATAATAAAGAAGAAAAAGATGTGTAATATCTTACCCCTCCCCCCCCCGACACTATTTCCCCCACTTTTTAAGGGAAAAAAAAGCAGTAACAAACATGCCTTTATAAGCGAAAGGATTAGATTTTTGATAGCACTTCTAATTTTACTCAGAGAAAACGTGTTTAAAAATTGAAAGTGTGAACATCCATCAGCGCTATTTGTCCTCAAAAATCTTGCATATGCATACACGATTCAGTTTCCTAAATAACACATCAAAAACCATGTTATCGTGGCTACTTTAGGTACATAAACCTTTGCCCTTATGCTGTCATGTCACATATAAATAAGGAAATACAAATGCAATTTCTGAAAGATTTATCCTCACATATTATTGTGGTGACTGGTGCTAAAATATTCTATATTCACTTAATTTCTTTTTCAAATGTAATAGAAGTATGTAAATATTGATAATTATATCGGATGCCTTTATTCGTTATTTTTGCAGTGTCCTTTTTGCGGCCTGCGACAACTGAAGCCAAACGAAGCAATCCATCTCTTCTTGTGTATTGTAATACTTGTTACCGGACCTTTTTTCATACGAAGGCTAGTATTCCACGTCAGAATTTTGAAAGAGTTTCTACATAGATAGCTGCAGACTGGTTCCCTAACAGCATTTAGTGCTTGACGAAACAAGTCGTTAAGGTTTTTGTTGCAGACCACATGTGTACACAGGAGAGCAAACTATACCCTTTCAGTTGATTTTTTTGAAATATTTTTCAGTTTTGTTATCCAATTAATGGCTTTTCAAGTGCCTAATTCTGGTCAAGGTATTAGTTAACGCTCTCAAAACTTATACTAAATAATGCATGCCAATTATTTCAAAGTCGCGGTACATTCGACAGTGTCCGTCAGTCACATTTCCAGTGAATTGCGAATCCTTAATGGACCTCAGGTCGTCATTTCCGTCGCAGTCAGCTGATTGTGTAACACGAGGCAATGTGGTACTTCCTGTAGGCTACATGTAAATTCATGTATGTTAGTATCATATTGCGGGACACACGGATCTAAATATATGGAGCGTAAGCTAGTCAAGAATGTGATTTTTTTTTCATTCTCTCACTGCTTCTCTCCAGTTAACAGCAGTCTAACAATGTAAGACGTAGACTATGATATGTATGATTGGGGAGGGGGTTATCATGCATATCAAGGTCGACGTGTAGTCCTACAGTGTAAGACGTCGACCTTGACGTCAACCCTTCCCCATCATCCATATCAGGCTCGACGTCTTACATTGTAGGACTAGGTCGTGTCTTACAATCTATGACTTGAGTTACTAGGTCGTATCTTACCATCTATGACTTGAGTTACAGCTGTTTTTAAAGTTCATCATAAACACTTTGGACATTACAACATGTATCGTGGCCATTAGACCAAGAAGTTGTTCTCTATTTCTTTTTTTTTCTGACATGACTGTGGCACCAGTCATGTCAAAAAAAAAAAAAAAGGCAGAGAACAACTTCTTGGTTATCATGGCCATACAACTTCAGATATGCACAGCAGAACTTGTACATTGTGATGAAGTCAAACTGCTGGTAGTAGATCTACATAGGTTACAGTTATTGTAATTGTGAATAGTTGAAAATATTTAATAACTTGAACAAACAATTCTATGGGGGTTTTTTTTAGTTTTTAAAACATCACCAAAACTTGATACAAAGTCCAAAACTTTTTAAAGTTGTTTTGAAACAACCTTCGCAACTGTATAGTATGGTGTTCAAACCATATTGGTTGCTAATGTTATGGGTGAGTAACCTCGGCTTTGCACCCACATGTTTAAGGGGTCAGTTTAAAAGTGGTGGTGAATGTTTTGGACTTTGTCAGTTTTTTGTGAAGTTTTAGAAACTAGCAAAAGCTAGATTGTTCTAGTGACTATTTATTTAATATTTTTACTTATTAGCAAGTACAATTGTGTAATCTGGGTACTACCAGCAGTTAGAATTCATTACAGTGTATTCTTTCTGCTGTGCACATTTTGTAGTCTCCAATTTCCTCGGTTTGATATAGCCAATAATGTGTTAAATTGGCTGTTACAACTAACAAAAGCAAAAAAACATTTTGAAGTTATATGGCCAAAATATGTGGTGTAATGACTAAAGTGTAGCGTGCCTACTTATTTAATCTGCAAGTATCCATGAGAAACCTTTTTTTTATAACCCAGATCCCAAAAGCAGGTTATGTGAATCAGTGATATATCTGCAATGCTTAAATGATATAAATGAGAAGAATCATCCATTTGCATGTGAAACAAAATGAACATATTTGTTTAACAAAAAGTGTACTGTGCAGAAAACTTTTAATCTTTGAAAAGGCCAACAATTGTCCATTTGTTAGGGAATGAGTTTATATAAGTTTTTCCAGACAGATATTTAGTTTTTTGCATGTTGCGGTCGAAAATATAATGGACTGCCTATCTATCTATCTATCCAGAAAGACAAAATAGAAAACTTCTAGAACAATTGGAGGAACAGAAGAAGCGCTTGCGTGGAATTCCAACCCACCACGGAAGTGTTTTATCCAATGCAGTAACCCCAGGAGCTGCTGCCATCGCAAGGTAGCTAGTTTCAGCATGTTACAAAGAGAGTGGAAAGTGCAAATTGATTTAATATTATAGGAAGGACATGAATAAAAGAGTATGAAAAATACTGTTTCTCTAATGACAAGAAAAATGAGCAATTTAGTATTGCAATAATGATGAACCGTACGTGAAGTATTTAGTGTTTATATATATATATATATATATATATATATATATATATATATATATATATATATATATATATATATATATATATATATATATATATATACAGTGAAAAAACCCTCAAAACGGAAAACCCTTGGGACTCCCCAAAAATTTTGGTTTAGAGGTTTTTGGTTTACCAAGGTTTTCACAAATGTGAAAAAATGTCTTTTTCTAAGCGTTTATGTGACGAGTGATAGATTATATATTATAGGGTCTGAGATTGGAATGTTTTTGGTCCTAGCTTGGTTAAACCATTACAACATAAGATCATTCAGTTTGTCAGATTTGCAGGCATTGTTGAAACAACATTTGTTTGCATCAGTTGTTTCCAAATTCATTCTTGTAGAATTCCATTTTTTTTTTTAGAATATCTGAAACAGTAGATGTTCCTATGCCGAATTTTTCCTCTAGTTTCTTGAATGTAGGTTTTGGCACAGATTCATACTCCATGATCAGACTAATTTTAACCTGTAAGGATAGTTCAATCCTACGATGCTTAGCTGGTCATTCTGACATCTTGACATGTGGGTGAAGACAAATGACAGTCATGGCTACTTGGATGCATGTATGTAATGACTTTTCTCCATTGAAAATCAGTTGAGTGAATCTGGCTTTTAGAATGCTGTTTTGACAGTGTCAGTTGGAAAAGCATAAAAGCGAGGCCCCATGCCTGGTGATTAATGCTGTGATATTTAATTTAAAAAAATTAAACAAAAATTGTTCTATTGATCATGTATACAAATGAATAGCATCAATCACAATTAGATAATAAGCAGATATACATAAGCTTTCTTAAATGGCTTATCTACAAGCAATTAGTTATTAATAATTTGCCTTAAAAATTGGCACATTTTTATGGCGCAAAGACTTCAGATTAGCCTGTTGTTGGCTCTAACCTGTGCCTGTGTGCATGTCAAGTATTGTTTTAACATAGCGTGCCCTTGGAACATTTTCTGGGTCATTGTTTCACAGATAAACCTACTGCAGTATTTGCTAACTGTGATTAATCTGTTTCAGTGTGTGTCAGGAACTTAACAGCTAAAATACATTTTCAAGTTTGAAGCTAGTTTCGGTACTGTGGGGTTTTTTCTTTGCGCAAAATTGAAATTTGGGATCGAACTTTGTTTTTGGTATTCAGAGTTGAGGGGTTTCTGTTTACTAGAGAAAAAAATGATGATATTAAAGAAGGAAAAATTTGGGACTAGAAAAAATTAGGTTTTGAGGGGATTCCAGTATACTGAGGTTTCAGTTTTGAGGAGTTTCACTATATATATTAACACAAAAATTTATAACAGTACAAATAGAAAACAATTTCGCAATGCTTTGGTCTAAACAAGCTCTTCATTAGGGGAAGACAACTTACATCCACAAAACAAACACTAAACACAAAAGCCAAGAGAAACTCTTAACTCCTACATGTTTGAATGATGGGGGAAATCTACCAATAAGAGATAAAAGAAAGAAAGAGGAAATGATTGAAAATGGTCTTAAAATGGGTAAACTACATGTCTCTTTTTGCTGCTGTCAGCCCATCAAAGAAGGGAATATCGTGCCTATCTCACATAGAACCAAAATATTTTGACCTAATTCCAGGCTGGAGACAAAGGATGGAACCATGCATGGCGAGAAATCAATGCCATCTACAAAATTTACAATAGAAATTGTATCGCAGTAAAGATATGCATGGAGGTATTAAAGGAAATATGTCAAGAGAGCAGGATAATGGACCAGAGTTCAAATAATAATAATAATAAAATAGCACATGTAAAGAGTTATGGAATATTTACTTAGGTGAATATTGTCGCAAACTTGCATACGTCTGAAAAACTGATGCCTGGCTGTAGTTTTTATAAGATCACATTGGGAAAGTTAGACTTTTTCATTATGGCTGATCTCCCCATGAGATTTCAATTGTAGTGTCCATTATCATTCCTTAAGTGTCTGTTCTATATCAGTTCACCCAAGGTTTGATTCAGTCAGTAGCATCTCGAGGGACTTGACTAAATGCCCAGTCAAACTGCAGTGGTTGGCGAGTTTTGCGTTGATTTTGTTGCAAATGTGGCTTTTGTGGTTATTCATTCATTTTCTGAAATCAACAGTTTCACCAACATATTGAGTGGCTCAGATCTTGCATGTTAGAAGATGGCTTACATTTTTGGTTTGACATTCTCACTTCTGATTGATAGTGAAGCTAACTCCTGTCATCGAACTTCTGAACAATTTAGTCTGAGGCATATATTTGCAAATTTGTCTGTGCCTGAATCTGTGGTCCAGTTTGAAGTTACCTTGGCATGTACCGGATGGTCCTTCAGATTTTTTGGCCTACATATATACATATATTAATGTCCCCAGTTCATCATAATGTAGTTCCAGATATGGACTGCATGACAAAATTTATAAATATTAAAAACCGTTGAAATTGCATTGGTGTATCAAATGTGTGACAATATGGGTAGAAAGAAATCAACATGAAGCTTAGTGTTATATCTTTATTTCCTTTTTAAAACATTATTATTTGACAAAAATTAAATGCACAAATAGCATGAAGTCCAAAAATATATTTAATTTACATAAGGTAAAATTATTACTAAACGTTTGACTAGTGTTCATGGCCCCCTCTCCTGTTGCACATACATACATTCATTTAATTTTGAATCTGATTCTTGGTGTGTCTCAGCATAAAGTGGTCAGCAGTTATGAGCCCTAATTACTGCATTATAATGAGGGACATATGTACATACAGGGTAGGTACCATTCAAGATACAGGAAACGGAACACTAGCATCAAACAAGTAGATGCAAGCTGCAAATAATCATTCTGCTCCCACTGCTAGCTATGATGTAGTTTAACTTATATTGGTCAACAACTGGGAGAAAAAAAGTCTCTACTGGGTAAAACGTATTTACATTCCAATACATGTCAGTTCCAAATTGAAACACTGTAGAATAAATTTGTGTATTCTTTATCCTTTTTAATTTATCAAAATTGGGGGCAAATGGTGTACAGGTATACTGTATTTGTTTTGAATATCATCTATTGTAATTGGTAGTGACTCCATTTATGGATATTCATACTTTTTTAGCTCGTGGGAAGTTGAACATCCAAAGTTAAAATATTTTTGCATATTCTTCCATATCCTGTTGTAATATGTGCCACATTTTTTAGCTCAAAATGGCCATAAGCTTATGTTATGACCTTTTGTGCATTATCCATTATCTGCCAACAATTATTTTCAACTTCATCTCAGAAGCTGCTGGATCAATGTAACCAAACTTAGGTCAAAGTAATCAGGCATAATGGCTTTTCAAGTTTATACTCTTGATGCTGATCTGACATCGTATATGGCCACCATTACTAAAAATTCAAAAATCTTTAGATGACTTCTCAAAAATAACTGAACAGAACTTGACCTTATTTGATAGAAATCGGTAGCATAACAGCTGTTCAGTTTTGTACAAATTATGCTGATGAGCCATCAGATATGGCTACTATTACTAAAAATAGAAAAACCTTTTGACAACTTTGTCATAATAACTGCTGAACAGAATATTGTCAGATTTGACCAAAAGCATACTGGAATGATGACCCTTCAGATTTGTACAATTGATGCTGATCCACTTTCAAATATTGCCACCATTACCAAAAACCGAAAAACCTTTTAATGACTTCTCCAAAACAGCTGAAGAGGGTTTGACTAAATTGGACATAAAGCATCATGGTATGATGACTTTTCAATGTTACACAAATGATGCTGATCTCCCATCAGAAATGCCTGCCATTACTTAAAATAGACAAACTTGTAAACAACTTTTAAAAACTGCTGAACAGAATTTGACAGAAGGCATTTTACTGTGATGTTGATCTGTCATCAAATATTGCTGATATTACTAAAAATAGAAACAAAATTGTAACAAATAATTAATTAAATTAATTTCCATGGAAATAAGCACAAAAATACAATACCACTGCAGAACTCTTAGTAGATTTATGAAACTGGGAGACCAGGACCCCCAGCCTGCTGATACTGGGGGGCCATAATAGAAAACTGGGGCTCCTCACAGAAATATGAATGTCCAATATTTTATCAACAATATATGTGTATATGTGTGAAAAAATTATATGAATTTAAGATATGTTAAAATATTTTGTTATGTAAACATTCAATCATGTTTATGTGTTTGTGTAAGAGATAGAGAATAGGTTGAATTGAGATGTTTTCATGTTTATATCTTTAAACAGGGCTCTGGTATGTTTGTGACAAAAACATAGGAATATGAATAGAAAATTACAAATTCAGAATGAAGAAATCACATCCTTGGTTCAGCATTATTAATACACTTCACATAGATGCTGAGTTTCTTGTCCGATGTCAATCTGTTGTTTCATCAATGATGAGTTCAGCAAATTCAGATGTGGAAATGTAATTGTCAGCATCCTCAGCTTTGAGAGAATATATTGCTGTGAGCATGTCCACTTTGATGTCCTGACCAGTATATATCTTCATGTCATCCTGTAGATGTGAACATCCATTTGATTTCTGAAACAGTGAACACAGGATAACATGACAAGTCATGAAAACTAATGGAGGTTTTCAACACTCTGCAGTTAAAAAGAAGACACAGTCTTATTTTGGATTCCTGGAAATTATTTTTGGCCAGTAAAGTGTCAGCCCTCTTGAGAAACTTTTGTTTGATAATATGAGCATGCAAGGAGTTGGGTATGTGTGTCCTTTTCTTGCATGAAAACTCCAGTTACTCCATTACCCTTATTTCTCTTCTGTAGAAGAAGGTAAACAGGTTCAGATGATAGTAAATATGACATTGTTCTTATTTTCAGTTCTGTGCCAGTTCCTGTGCCTCCACAAATTAACCCTATTTCCTCCACTGTAAGTATCAACATGTCAGTACGTAACAGATGTATTTTTGCCAGAGTAATTTACTATAGATTTAAATTGAGCTTAGTAGTGGCTTCTTTGTCAGGTGTGAAATTTACAATTCTAAGTGACCCATACTGTGCGTCTGTTGAGTATAGGGTGTTTCAGAGAGAGCACGATTCTCAAAGTTTCTGAAGAATTACACCAAGTGACATATGCCTGTGTGAGAATCAATGAAGAGGCTGTTTATGTAAATTGGCACATGCTGCTAAATGACCATTGCATCATATTGTCAGCTTCATGGTGCAGTTTTGACTGACATGTGCAGGAACAATACATAAGCTGCCCTGTATTTGAAAGCTACTAAATGACCTTTACATCTGACATGCCTAGAATTTAACTTAGATCTCTTTGTAGCCAGAAGGACTAGTAGATTGAAAAATGTACTAGTCATGCTGAATCTTCACTTGTACTTCCCACAAAACAATGTTGGCAACAATTGAAACTTTACTAGCCATTGGACTATTGAAATTATGAAAACTACTAGTCTGACTGGAAATTGAACTAGCAGACTACTGCTAATTTCCAGCCCTGTCATCATACTGTCACCTTCATAGTACAGTTTTGACTAACATGTGCAGGAACAGTACACAAGCTGCCATGTAATCGGAAACAGTTAAATGACCATTACATCATACTGTCTGCTGCATAGTACAGTTTTCACTGACGTGCAGGAACAGTACACACGCTGTGCTGTATTAGGAAGCAGTTAAATGACCATTACATCATACTGTCTACTGCATAGTACAGTTTTGACTGACATGTACAGGAACAGTACACAAGCTGCCCTGAATTAATAAAGCAGTTAAATGACCATTACATCATACTGGCTGCTGCATAGTACAGTTTTGACTGACATGTACAGGAACAGTACTCAAGCTGCCCAGTAATCAGTATTAGGAAGTAAACTCTCATTGCACTTCATTCTAGCAAGTTTTGAAAACAGACTATAGTTTATGCATTGTTGCTGTTGCAAGAAGGTAGGTATTGTAGCATGGCAGAGACACTTATTGCTGCTGTAAGAAGGTAGGTATTGTAGCCTGGCAGAGACAATTGTTGCTGTGAGTATGCATCAGCAGTGATTAAGTCTACTTGATTGTATCTGCTCAGGTGGAAACAGGGAAAAGAAGAAAGAAAGATGTAAATGATAAGTTTAACATTATTTACATTAGGAAATCATAAAATAATGTAAGCAACATTATTATTAGTGTAAAATGTCATTATACATAAACAAACTATTTTTTTACTTTATTTATCCTTCCATTAAAACCATTATAACTTTGATATGTCTCAAATAGTGGGAATGATTTTGTTAAATAAACATAAGTCTTTTGATCTGACTGTCAAGTTGGTGTGTTTTTTGTCTGATGTTTTAGAACAGTTTTGGTCAAAATTATACTATAATTAATTTCATTTTATGTTTATTTTAATTGACATCAAAACATAAACTCAAAAAAAAAAACTGTCACATTGTGAAATAACTTTTAATAACAACATGGTACCACATAAATAACTTCACTGAGTAAATCAAAGTTCATAACATTGATAAATATAATGTTCAAACCAGTGTTAATTTCACATGAATTTTATGAAACCTCTTGAAATATACAATGTGACACTCACAACAAGCAGTTAATTTTATACATTATTATTCAACTAGTTTCTTAAATTTCATATCAAATAAACACTTATTAAGATCATATATAATCTTTTATAGTTTTTGTGAATTTTTAGGAATTACTGATTAACAGTTCTTTGTTTTTTTTAAAATACCATTTTATTTTGTACTTACAATTGTCATAGATTTCCTTGTTAAATTTGTGAAAATCTTTTGCTCATTTCAATTTTGTGATTAGTAATATTAATTTGTTGATAAAGTTGTCATCTCAAAGTTAGCTGATAAATTCTTCGTTTTCAGTTGATAAGTGAAACACAACACATGACACCAGCACAGAGAGCAGCACTACAGGTATAGTTACATCATCATTTTTTCTACTGTACTGTATTATTTACTTGTGTGTACTGCACAGCCAACAGTAAGCATCATAGCCCAAATCTGCTGTGACATCTTGTGCTGGTAGATTGGGGTCTGTGCTGTTAGTTTCATTTAAAGTAAACAGCATAGCCCCAGAGATGCTGGTAGATTGGGGTCTATGCTGTTCCTTTGATTTCAAGTGAAGAGCATAGATTCTGATCCTAGGTTGGTGCAAAAATTTCTCAAGTAGTCTCCAGAATTGACCCCATGTTTAGTTATTTGGCTTACCTTAAAAGGGGTGTGAAGGGAATTTTCCATTTCATATCTTGCTCTTATTTCACTTGATACTTCACCCATTAAAAACCAGTGCTTTATAAATCCCTCATCAGAATTTTTTGTTTGTTTATTGTAAACACTTGTAACATATTATTGGCTATATCATGCCAAGAAAATGGCAGCTATGTTCCTTACCCAAGGACATTGTAGCAGCTGACAAAGGCTGGCATTCCAGCTAAGCTACTGCAGCTTCCTCTTTCTTAGAACTATGTTTCTTTTCAAGCAAACAATTCATTGATTTAATGCTAAATAAGTATTTATGCAAGTTTTGGTTTGCAGAAATTGAGCTCCTTTCATCATTAATTAAATCTGCAAAATATGTTACACTAGTGACTGTTGACCTTGCACAGAAACTTGGCATACATGAGTGGAGAAGCCACTATTGACAATACAAAATGTTTCTACTTCACAATTGAAATATTTTCTTATGTTATGTCAAAAAATGTAGAATTTTTTAATTATATATTTGTAGGTGGAAAACATTGATTTGCATAAATTTTTCCCATTCTGTCTGTGCCAGTGCAGTTAACACTGTAAAGTAAGCTGTATTACTGGAGTGATAAAAAGAAGTTCCACAATTTTTTTATAATTTAACACAGTAAATGTTTACACATTTTTCTCCTATATCTAATGCTTTAAATGGTGTCTTTTGTTTAATTAACTACTGTTTTTGTATGAAAAATGAAGCAAATGTTTTTTTTCAACTCATTTCTTGCATGGATTGATACCATGAACATTGCTGAGGTGAGTGTATCTTCACAGAGCGGTTGAATTTGACAGCCTTCAAGGCCTAACATCTTTGAACAAAAGATTTTAATGATTGTGAACTTACCTATGGTTTGGATAATAATTTTGTTATTTCTGCATTCAAATGTGAACTGAAGCCTTGAAAAGCTGGTAGTATAGTTCAGAAACAGAAGTTTCACCCAAATTTCAACAGTTAATTGATTAGCTCACCTTTGCAAAGTTGAGGTAAGCTATTGTACTACTCTGGTGTTGGCATTGGCATCCACACAGCTTAAAGAATATACATAGGTACACCGCCACTGAATGTCTTCTTAGGTCCTAGGCAACAGTTTATAGTGTTTTTCATAGCACCTACCCCCAGGGGAAGGGGCTAACTTATACTACTCCCTTGTCACAAAAGTAGGTCACTGTGACCTATATTTTAAGCTTAACTGACTAGGGTTAAAGTTTGTGTTTTAAGTTTATTTCTCAAGCTCTTTTCATGCTAGAATCATCAAATCAGATGATTGTATGCATCTCTATTAGTACCACACCTTTACAACAAAAGAAGTTCATGGTGACCTACATTTCACATTTTACTGGCTTAAGTTATTGTTTTGCATATAGCTCATAACCAAATAGGTTTCTAGCACCTTGTATATATGCTGTTATACTAAGATGAATGAAATTTGGTATGGAAATGCCTCTTAATGAGTATTTCACCCTCGTCACAAACTTGGGTCATTATCACCCATATTGCATGCTTCATTGCCTTTGGTTAAATGTTCTGTTTTAAATTTATTTTTAAAGCTGAGTTCACGCTAGTATCATCAAATTAGATGATTGTATGCATCTCTGTTGCTACCACACCCTTACAACAAAAGATTGCTCATTGTGAACTATATTTCATATTTCTTTTACTGGCTTTGACTTTGTTTTTGCATTTAGCTCATGACCACATGAGTTTTTGGCATATTATATGCATACCATCCTACCTGGAATCATAAAACATGGTGGGTGGATAAGTTTTACATTCATTTTTCAAAAAGAGGTCAATGTGACCTATATTTCATGCTTCAATGACTTTTTTAACAATGTTGTTAAAAGCTTATTTATCGGGTGCTGTTTATGTTCCAGTTATGAAACTTATTAATTTGATGCATCTTTGTTACTACTACACCCTTGCAACCAAAGAAGGTCACTGTGACCTTCATTTTATGCTTTATTAACACGAGTTAAGTATTTGTGTTTATGATCACATCGATTCATCTATGCTTGATCTATATACATGCAAGCCTGCTCAGAAGGCCCTTTTCTGACTAATGCTGTTGGAAGTAGGAATAATAGTGGTTAATCAAGGCAGCTATTGATGCATGAACTATGTTTGATGGATGAACTATGTTTGTACTGCTGGCTGTCACTCCAAGGTTACCCAAAGCCTGTGACTTGCAGCTAGTAAAATCTGGCTTTTAGGGATGGACAATGATAATAGCTTACAGAGCAGATTTAAAGAACAATGATTTCAAAAACAAATTAGTACAAACACAACATTAAATCTCTGGGGTTTTCCCCACTCTTTATACTACATCTACTTTGATATCATAGTAAAGAATATTATTTTTCATTGTTATATGTCTGTTATGCCCTGTCATGGTAGTTATGTAGGTAGATAAGTAGCAAGATCTATTCTCTGATGTGCAAGTGCTGGATTCGCACTAGTTTCTAAACACACCAAAAAATTAACCAAATGCATGAACATCATGCATAATATTTTCAAGCCATACTTTTACTTCTTCATTAGATCCCTCCTTTATTCAGAATATTTCCCCCTTTTTCTGCAGATGGAGGAGGGGATTCCCCCCCCCCCCCTCCAATCTGCCCCTAAATTTTTAGTTGTAGAATAGACCCTGAGGTGGGTGGGTCGGTAGGTATGTAAGTGGTTTCACAATATATCAGCACAATACTGGCTATATTGTGCCAATTAATAGTTACAGTTTTAAATTGTAAGAAGTTTCTAATGTAAGGATAAAAGGTTGCAACAAATGTTTTGTTCAAAAATGGGCCAAAATCAATTTAGTTTTGAATTTATTTTCGGCATGATAATGTTTACAACGGCTACTGGAGACTAATAAAAGTAGAGATGAGCTATGTAATCGTTGATTACACTCAGGTTTTGGTTTGCAATCGATACTTATCCAAGCCCAATTTGTCTAATGTTTACGGACATAGGCATGCATGTGATAGTTAAAAGCGCAAGTTAACCAAGTTTTTTTTGTACTGGGTATTCAATAGAGAGTTTTGCCTTGAAACTTTTTATCATTTTTGTAGAGTTTATATGGTAATTTGGCAATTTGGTGACACTGAATATCGAAAATAGGAACATTTCATGGTAAATCTACTCAGCGATAGTATGCATGATGGAGAAGAATTGTGTGGAATTTTTTTAAAATACGCTGTTGTTTTAAATCCACTTGTTGTGGTCATAGTTTGGTTGAAGACATTTTACTTTTTACTGGCATTGCCTCATTCATAAGTGGATATTGTAGGCACATTTTATTTATGATCTGTTCAAACTGTGGAGGGAGAGAGAGGAGAAGAAAAACAATTTAAGACAGATGTGTCTAAGGATGGATATATTTCCTACATGGGAAAAGAAAGTAGTCCCCGAGGTGATATTGCCACTGTGGCAATATTAATTTTTGTCAGTGATAAATTTCAGTATCCCATTATCAGATATATAATAACTGTATATTACTTTTTCAGTGTTGGCAGCATTTGTGATGTCAATACTAAAATAATTCTAAGTCTGAATTTTTTTTAAAGTCGTTGAAATTCATAAAAAAACATCATAGTTTGGTTTCCACCTCAGTGTTCTGTTGCAGATTTGTATTGTTATCATTTTATCAAATCCATGGTTTTGGCATATATAAAGGAAAGAGTAGTTTTGGATACAAGTAATCAATGAGATAAATGTCATTAGAATAAGTACAAAACACAATGTACATGTCAATCCCAAGCAAGATATCCGCCATGCCAATCAACCAAACCTGTCACCTCCTTATCTCCTTACAAGTTAACCAATGCAAGGGTGGCCAGCTGTTGCCTGGCACGAGTGATTGTACAGTATTAATTAATACAGGTTGACATACAGGAGCAGACATTGGCCAGGTTCCACTAAGTTGACTAAAATATAGGGAGTATATATGCAGTAGTAACCTTGAACTTGGACAACTCCAAGGGTATTGATGGGATTTAATTCTAGTTTGAAGTTAGCTCATTTTACAAAACAGAAATAAGTCTGTAAAAGATTTACAATATTTGTGTGATTAGTAAAGAATTTCCTATGCAAATGAGGGTGAGCAGAGTTCAGGACAAATAGTGGAACTATTAATTTGTATACATTTGCTAATAAAGTTACTAAAACCAGAGTTATTCCCCCTGTGTGGGTTTCTTGGACATTTCATATTGCTCTAGTCTTAGTAATAGTTGCAGTGTTTTCATATGACCCTCAATCATGAAAATTAACTTTAAAGACTGCCCAAGGCAAATAAAACTGGGGTCAGGGCAAGTAAATTCTAAAAGAGCTTGTTGGCCTGTTACATAAAAGATCCAACACAATGATAGTCAGATTAGACTCACTGATAAAAAATGACTTGTTGAATAAAAAATGACAGATGCATAAATACACTTAGAGAACAACACATGCAAAGAAATTGGACTCGAGGAGAAATCACTGTCACATAGATAATGCAAAATATATTTGAAAAAAATATGATAATAACCTTTGCAGTACACTTGATCTTTACAGATACATGCTCCCCTTGACACAAAATTTGCCATAGTTAACAAACTTAAACCTGAGAACTTTTAAATGTTTGCACTGTAGCTGTTATTCTCTGTATCATTTGCAAAAATTTGCAGCATGTATATATGTATCTGAAAAGATCTGTTGTATTGCAAAGGTTATTGTTTATCATATATATATATATATATATGCACACACACAAATAAATATTACCATTCACGTTAAAATTTGCATGTTGAACAGGGGCTCTCCTACCTGTAGCATCAGACAAATCTTGTAGCTCTCCTACTTGAAGCAACACAATGATTTTAATAATCAACTGTGTTTTGTCAACATAATTTTAAAAATAGGCCAAAATGTCATGAATATCCAGAGCTACAATGTGACCCTTGTGCAGGATTTGGGAAGGTCTGGTCAGGTAATGAATTGGTCAGGAGTATTTTTTTTTGTTAAGCAAGTGTGATCTAAAATATTAATGTCAAGCCCTGTTATTGCTATAAAAATAAAAGAACGGGAACAAAAAATAAATGTCTCTATTTAAGGTTTGTGATTATAAAAACCATGTTTTGTGTCAATATGATAACTGCTCACAACTTCCTATACTTTGATAAATGGGGCATATCTGCCTTGTGATTATTAAACATGTTTTGTGACAATATAATAACATCTCACATCTTGTCATACTTTGGTACATCTGGCATATCAACCTTGTGAAATCTCAAATTGTATGGATTATAAGGCACAAAAAAAAAATATGTGTTTCCGGTCAGCCAACCGTCCCTGTTTCTCATTGCTGACTCTAGCACTCCCCCCCCCCCCCCAAAAAAAATTAACAAAAATAAAATGTAAAAACAAAAATTACAAATCACATTGCCGATATTGATTTGTGCATCTAATTGAGTCGGTTTTGTATACTGTACTTTGAAGCGCTTGAAATATTATTTGATTTATATGTTTTTTTTATATAAAAAAAATCCAAGCTGCCTACCCTAATTTTAAAACCATTGCAATAGGAAACACACATATTTTGTTTTTGTGCCAAATATAGTGCTGAGTAGGTATATTTTCTGTATGTCTGTCTTTTTTCAGCATGCTAATGCCAATTCAGTGGGCTACTTTATCACACAGGACTCCTCCTTTGGTAACCTGATTTTGCCAGTGCTTCCTAGGTTTGAGAAATGAAATGGGCTTTTAAGAAAGAATTCTTGCCTTGCATGTCAGCTGTTCCAGTGCATGAAGTTTGGCCTAGAAATGGCATACGATTTGAAAGAGAACAGAAGAGGCCTTGACATCCCTGTTGAGAAACAAAACCATTTAAGGCTGTTCTGTTTTTATAAAATTCAACAAAAGATACAAAGACCAGTAGTACCAATGGAATCCATAAATGCATTGCCCAGTGTGAGAAATATCTTTGAACACCTAGGAAGAAAGATTTTAAGTTCATAAAGCCTTCAACTATAGCATCTGCTCCAAGTTGGAGAGGGACTGTGTTGTGTGGAGATACATGCAGCAGCAGCAGGAATGACTCAAGACAAGGTTATCTTAATACATTTGAGTAAAAATATTCTCAGAAATTTAATGTGATTATTTTTAAATATTAAGTATTGAACTTGACTTTTCTGTTCACTATTGTACGTATTAAGTCAGTGGTCAGGATACAGTTTGTCCATAGAAAGGAAGAGAGAGAGAGAGAGGCAGACAGACAGTATTTGGTGAATTTTATAAAATAGCATTTTTAAGGCAAATTCTGTTATCATATCTCATGCTTGAGATAGAGCCATCATTGTTGAAATGATACATGAAACTTTGATTGTAAATGAACAGTTTAAATATTATTCAGTGTGAGATTAAAGAATGTTATTGAATGCTCTCTGACAAAAATTAGGCTCTGATAATTTTTTAAAAATGGAGACGAAAAAAAAATAAAGCAGTTCCTATCGTCAGTCAAGTTATGTCATTTTTATCATATCAGCATATAGGTCTTGATGTTAGCTCACCAAGCAATGAGGCCAGGTGAGTTTATGGTTTTGCCCTATGTTCATCCTATATGGGTTTGCCTTGTATTCGTCCTGTATGTTTTGGCCTTGTATTCATCTTGTATTTGTCTGTTTTACATTGTGCTTCTTGTGGCTATCAACATTTGCTGTTTTTAACTTCTTGAAACAACAAAAAGACATACCTGTCAGCTTTTCAAAAGCCAAGTAGGGAGATTGAATAAAAAAAAATAAGGAGATTGGGACCTAAAATAAGAGGTTTTTTTGCAGCTTTTTGTTGCATCGTTTTCATTAAATATTGCCCATTTTCGACAAAATATGACAAAACACGTTTAACTTTAATTTTTTAATTAGTAAAAATATTACACATACAAAGGTCAAAGCACAGATTATCCTCTCAACCTTCATATTGGTCAATCATCCTCTGCGTCAGAGTGGCCATCCTCTTCTTTCAAAATCTCCTCAGCTGCAGATTTTAAGTTGTTGTTGTCGGAAACATGTGCCTTTTTTTGCAGCTGTCATGACCAGTGGACTTGGGTCAAAATTCATGCACTCCACATTGTTGTTAACTTTGGTAGATAGCATGTTGTTCTTGTTTTCTTACATGCAAAGTTCTTTGCAATGTTGGAGTCCGTAAACGTCGTTTTGATAAATTTGATATGATCTGCTACCGCAAACTGGAGATTGTGTTCTACTATGAAGTTGGTAAACTTCACCTCTGCTTTGATGGCAAGTTCCTTGGAGTGCGTTGTGGGGCCAATGATTGCCATGAACTTCTTAATACTTAAACTGCACTGAATTGATGCCACATTCGCCTTGTGTAGTTCAGTTGTTTCATGCTTCTTGATGTCGGTTAGTCCACCATGCCCTATACCCACGTCCTTCTTACAACTTGTGCAGAAGACGTGGTTGAGACTTGCGAATCCAACTGTTACTGCCAAACCATTCTGGTTTTGCTTTACACAGATACTTCGTCCCTTTTGATCGCTTCAGATTATTCTTATCAGGTGAGCTTTCATCTAGTTTGCCGGCATTTTGAAAATGTTGATAAATGCTATTAATATATACTCTGCCATATGCTACTTACTCTTTTACTTTATTACACACCAGACTTGATCAAAGTCCAGCATTTTAGTTAACATTCACAGTTTATGTCATGTGATAAGTGTGCTGAGTAATTATGTGACAACAATATACACAGGTGATAAAATAGAACTTGGCTTCTGTGGATTGCATACAATATAGCTACTTAAGTAGGATTTTTTCGGAAAAATTAAAATTGGCAGGCATAATGTAATAATTGGGAAAATTGGGAGATATTATGAGATTGGGAGGTAGGCATGGAACAACCTCAAAACTCTGGAGGTTTTTTTCTTCTGACTGGAGAGTTGACAGGTATGAAAAGAAACTTAATTTAGACTAAATCAGAAATTGAGCATCTTATCATATGGTCTTTCAGTTTTGTACAAATGATACTTATGCACCATCAGATATGCCAGCAGATCAGGGTCTATGTTGTATGTTCTATTGATTACTCCTAACAAACTGCATTAATCCTGATCTGCTGGCATATTATTCAACGGCTGATCTGTGTCTATGCAGTTTACAGTTGGACCCAACTTCTTAATAACCACCCAACAGAAATTTTGCCATATCAGAATTTATCAGACAGAGCATTTTTGCATCAATTTTTTTCAAGTTTATAGTAATGATGCTGATCTTCCATGAAATATGGCAGCTGTTTATTAAAGAAATTGAGACCTTTAGAGGACTTCTTTTCAAAAGCTAATTGTGAGAAATTTTTTAAAAACATTAACAGCATCATGGTATCAGACCTTTCCAGTTTTCATGATTAATATTGATTCACAATAAAAAAAATGGCAAGTTTTTTAAAAACAAATTAGATAAAAATGAACAGGTTTATTTTCAAAATTACTTTACAGAATTTTGACCAAGTTTGACAGAATATTATGGCGTCAAGGCCTTTCTGTTTTATGCATATGATGATATCCTGTGAAAGATAGCCATCATTGCTAAAAATAAGAATAAAAATTAAAATGACTTTGTCACAAAAAACACGCAAGAGAATTTGGATGAAATTAACAGAGGGTCTTTTTGTATTCCATACTTTTATATTAAGATAATGATACTGATGCACCATCAACTATGGCTACAGTTTGTTGGTGCTAGAAATAATTTTAATGGCTTCTTGTCAAAAAAATATAAACAGGATTTAATCAAACTTTTTAGAGAATCTTAGCTTCACAACCATTCATTTTTAGCTCAACTGTTCATCTGTCTGTCCATTAGCACAAGTTTGTTATCGCTTCATCTCCTAAACATCTGTGAGGGTTGCCAAGAAATTTTACACACACATTCATCCCAAGGTCTTGATGGTTCTAAATGAAAATGGTGCTGCTTGGACATCCAATATGGCTGCCACAGCAGCCATCTTGAAAATCTTGTCATCGCTACTTCTCCTGAATGGATGGTAATGTCAGCATGGGGTTTTCACCAAATTACTTTTTATGATTTCTCATTGGTCCTAAATGAAAATGGTGCCGATCTAATGTCCAATATGGAAACCATGGCAGCCATGGTGAAAATCTTGTTATTGCTACTCCTTCTAAGCAGAAAGTCATACCAGCACTGGGTTTTCACTGGATGACTTCTTATGGTATCTAGTTTGTCTTAAATAAAAACTGTGCCAATCTGATATCCAGTATGACTGCCACAGTGGCCATCTTGAAAATCTTATCACTACACCTCCTAGATGGAAAGTCATGTCAACATTGGGTTTTCACCAGAAGACTTCTTATGATGTCTGGTTGGTACTAAATGAAACTGGTGCCCATCTGACATCCAGTATGGACACCATGGCAGCCATCTTGAAAATCTTATTATTGCTACTCCAAAATGGAAAGTCATATCAAAATGGGGTTGTCACCAGAAGACTAATAATGATATCCAATGATCTCCCCAGAAATTTTTTATAGCATTGGGGTAAGCACACGTTAGTGCCATAAAATGTTTTTAAAAGTGCACGTTATCATCATAAAATGAAAAAATTAATATATGTGATATATAAAAGAAGTACATATATTTACTTAGTATTCTTTAATTCCCCAAGTTATAACATGATTTAATGTCAAACTCATTCGTCTTTGAATTTAAATAAAATGATATCCTTCATTTTTTTACATCCCCATATCTTTTGATTGCCACATTAAAATTAAAGTCTTTTAGGTAAAGTTAACCTGTTCCTTAACACACTCATGATTCTATTAATTGCAGAGAATGAACTATAATACATGTACAAAGAGATACAAAACTACCTGAATATAAAGTCAATTAACAGGGACAAATGCTTCAAGAGTCGAGACAGGGATGTGTTTTCAAATAATCATGACAGTATAACTAATACATATTCCTTTCCATTAAGAACAATATATCAATGTGTTTGTCATTGTTTAATTTATTACCTGAATTAATGTCGGAGCCAAAATATTGTTCAAAAAAGGCAATTTTTTCCAATGCCTGTCTAAAGGACATTGGGTCCTTTGTATGCACCAAGATCTGCCTTAAATTGTGCCACTCCACCTTCATATCATCAAACTTTACACTTTTCTGAAAGAGGTCGGTCAAGATGTTGACCCTGCTAAAAAAATACCACAACTTAATTTATTATGTAATACATTCCAATTGCAACCGACAATTACATCTACAACTATTGCTACTACTATAAAAAGAAAAATATTATATTCTAATAGTGCCAGAGGAATTGCCCCCTCCCACCCCCACCCCCCATCTCACCTGTTGATAATTAAGTAGATCTGAACCAAAATTTAGCAATATGGAAAAATTACCATATGATCCAGCAAATTCCACCCAAGGATATAGTCTTCCATTCAGTGTTGAACCCAGTCCTTTGTTTTTTAAGCTCTTTCTTTGGGGAAAATCACACTATCTAAATCTGAATCACCACTGGTGACACCAATCTCTGATCTTCGTAGCCAGGCCAGCTATGGTGACTGTGTCAGTGCAAAGATGAAGTCCACATAAAAGGTCATGCACTGGCAGCTAGGCAAAGCAGGTACAAAAGAGAATGGCTATGTAAGTGTGTAATTATCGTGGATTATCTTAATTAAATACCAAGAACAGGTAAGAGAAGGTGTCATTTGAGTAATAGGGCTTTGAATTAGGTGACAGGATGTTTATTTAACATTAATTTTATAAGGATAAAAGTGTAGCAGCACAAGCGGATAGTGTAGCTGAAGGTTCTAAAGCATAGTGGGCTGTAATGATGGCATAACAGAACCGCTATGGTAAAAAGGCCCTGGGGAGAGCACTGATATCTAGTTGGTCCTGAATGAAAATGGTGCTAATCTGACCTCAAATATGGCTGCCACAATGAACATTTTAAGTGGGCCACTAGGTTACATACTTAACATAGCAGTTGAAGTTACAGGCAAGTTGTGTTTAAATACAGAAGACATCATTATTGCTCCTTACACGATAGAATTGGCAGGTGTAAATATAGATTGTTTTCGAAAAACCAGATTAATTTATAGAAAACGTAGCTTGGGAAAATCTTTACTTCGTAGTTTTGGAATTTTAACAAGGTATAAGTGGCACAATATCTAATTAACAAACATAACAATGGAATAAAATGAACAAAACATAAATTCACAGAGAATGACAACACAATTGGCATAGACTGCCATTGTTGGTTTAATGTTTTAAAATTTACAATAAATTTGTATGACAGTTAACATTTCTTTGTACAAATAAACATATTGGTGCACATATTCGATTTTTTTGATTGCCCAAGCCCAAAAATTAGCAAGTACCTTTAACAACCCTTAAATGACTTTGGCAAAAAAAATGGATTAACACTATTGGAAGGGACAGTTAGCGACTATTCTAACTTTTAAGTGCAAACAGGCATTAAATAAGGATGAATCTTTTTACAAAGCACCATTTTTGGAATAGTGGAGACGGTTTGTTAGACACACAGGTATATTGAATTTTGCTTTGTTTATAACGGATCCAAAGAGCTATTGCAGATTGTATATTCGGCAAACATACAAACAAACAAGATAATGGGCATTGAGTACAATTTGCCAAAAGGTTCAGAGAAAATAGAATTATTAACTTCTCGATCAGCTTTCAGCTTTAATTGCCAATGCCAATAAAGTACATGCATGTAGTGACAACAAAGCAGGAAAATGCATTGCAGTTAACACAGAAATCATTCTGGAAGATTGGTAAAACATGTGTAATGCAAAACAAAACTTTATTTTATGCTAGGCATTGAATTGCTGGATTTTCTGAGTCAAATAATTGTGATATTTCACTGCAGTGATCATTTTTTCACTGGCCGTCAATAGACATTGATAACATTATAACTAAGAATTTTCAAACTTTTTTATAAGACGCTTGTGAGGTGTAAAGGTTACAATGGCTGGTTCGCATCCAGATGAACTGGGTTCAAATCCAGCAAGGGGCAAATATATATTTTTTCTTTTTCTTTTTATCTGCTGTTTTACCTTGAATTGGGAAGGAGCATTATGTAACTACTGATATTTTATGTGCAAATATACACAAAACAGAGCAGAACATAAGTGGTAAACTGCTGACATTATCGCACGGGATGCATTAAGAAATCAGCTACTTCAGTGTGTTTCACAAATTGCTAGACAATACACTTGAGCATAAAATAAAAAGAATATTTGCTTGCTCTGAGTGAGTAATGGATATATTTCATCTCGTGGGTGAAAAACTTAAGTATTTTCATTGCCTGGCTTCGCAGCTCATGAAAAATACAGTTTTTCACTCACAAGATGAAATATATCCATTATTCACTCGTTTCAAGCAAATATCCTCTCTATATTCCATGTGCAAGTCTTTATAGCCTGGACACTACAGAAAAGTGTTTATGAGTATTTCATGAGAAAATATTTTTATTATTATAATTATTATTATTAAATAATATTTTTAATATCATGATTATTATTACATGTATTATTAAATACAACAATTATGTGAGCATCATAAATTTCTGAAGTGTATGGCTGATAATTATATCTACTGAGTACTGAAATTTAATTTAATTTCTTTGAGATAAGAAGATGACAAAGAAGAAAAGGAAAGAGACAAAAGCAGTGAAATAGGCTCATGAACACTCTTTTCCTACTATATAGATTATACAAGATTCCATTAACATGAGCAAGCTTTATGATCTTTTCTTGTATTTTAACATTGGTAGTATGGAAGATGGGGATATACTGCCACAAAAAAGCAATAATTTTATTTACATGAGAATTGACAGTTGTATAATTTTTCACCTAATGGGTTGGGCACAACTTTGTCTTTTTGTTTTTTGCTTTTAAACTTGAAAAAAATGATAAATATTTCAACAAGATCTCCCAATCTTCTATACTACTTGTTGTATACATCGAACAAAGCCATCTCACTACAGATATTTCTAAGCCATGATCACTGCGTTTTTCAACCTCAAAATGCAAACATAATTAGTTTATATAATTTCCTTGTCCTGCAACTAAGTTTAACAATGCAGTTAACAAAGTCATTGCACAGATATTTACAGAAATAAAAATGTACTACACCAAAAGCAATTTTCTATACAAACCACTAAACATTTTTAATAACTACATTTTAAGATTGGACAGTGTTGACTGTGTTAAGAGATACAGAGCACAGAGTGATATAAAATTTTGGCAAAATCAAATGAACTGGGTAGTGTGGATGGCAACAGCTGGATATGGATTATATTATTGGCATTTAACAGACAAAAGGATTACAGAGTTAATAAAATCAGTATGTAGGTTTCGCGTCTACATACAGATATGAAAACTATTGCCTGAATGTGCATACCTTTACAAACTGAACAAGCATTTAATTCATATGTAATAGCATAGACGTAAAACAATTTAACATAATTTGTAATAACTTTTACATTCCAAAAAATAAGTTGTAATTAATGATGTATAGGCATAGCTGATATGGAAACAATTATATGGCTGTTTTAAAGAGGATTTGCATCATATATATCACAAAGAGTTAATAATTCTTATGTTTACAAATTACACAATATTTAAAAGTAAGGAAGCTAATACATACAAAGAAAAAAACAAAGAACAAGCTGGACTGTTTTTAAGGATAGCAATGGGTTGACAGATGAAGGTATTTGGATATTAAATCAGAGAATAGGGTCTTATATGATCTATGTATTAGATGTTCAAGTTCAAAACATCATCTATTACTCAATCAGTTTTAACAGTTAAAGATTCAAGAAAAAGTTATTTGGGAAATTAATTTTAGGAGAACAACGTTATTACTTGGATGAGAAGATTAATATAAGATTTCAGAAATATAATTCAGATTCAAAAGTTAAACTATAATATATTCTTGGTAGTAATGGTATTTTTTTGTTACCAGGTGATATAATTATGAAAATTTACAGCATAGTTGGATACAACAATAACTTGAACAAGTCATCTGATAGCTTTGGAATAGGAGCTAATCCAAGTATAAGTACAGATGTTTAAAAAATATTATTCCAGTAACTAATGAACAATCGACAATAATTTGTCAAAGATAGTCAAAGAAATAAAACCAGAAAACGAGAGTAATGGATCTGTAGATAAGAAAGACCAAACTGATAATATCGTACTTGCGACTGCATATAATTAAGGAAGCAAAGAACACCAAACAAACAAAGAAACACTTATAATATTACTAATGTATGGCGGAGTTGTTGAATTTATCTTTTAAGAAATTAGGTTATCACTTTTTAACCCTTCTTTTTTGCTCAGTCTACACCTCCAGTCACAACTGCAAATAACAAGCCAACTAATTCTAGAACAAGAAAGACATAAGCTAACGAAGAAACAATTCTTCCAACAGTTTTCAAAATCCAGCTTATTACTCTGCCAAAAATTGCAGGCAATGCTGCTGCTGACTTTTTTTTTCGTTAACTCGAATAATCAGCAATATTTTTCAACCCTTTTTTTTTTACTCGATCAAAACGTGATTCTTTAGAAACAGAAGTAGGAGTAGGATGACCAGGAATAAGAACAGGATTAATCGTATCAGGTTTTGTTACAGCAGGGGAAATAACACTTTTTACTAAAGTTGCAATAGACGGAGCAAGAATTGTTGCAATCATACCAATAGCTGTAATAATAGGTGCAAAGGCTACACCTTTCTCTCATAATAATCTTTTAAACCATTCACCTAATGGTACATTTTCCCTAATTTTTGAGTTGATGTTTAGATGTGTTAAATTTCAAGCTATTTGTGCTCTTTTACTTTCCGCACTTAGCAAAGCTTTTATTAGTTGCATATGTTTAATTGCTCAAGGGGTCGCGGGTGGCCGAGTGGTCTAAGGCGCTCGCCATTACAGATCACTCACATTTCACCTCTGTCCGCGTGGGTTCGAGTCTCGGCTTGGCCAACGTGTGTATGTGAGAATGCTTGCCAGTAGCTTCCCGTGGGTCGGTGGTCCTTCACTGGGTCTTCTTGGGTTCTTCCTCCACCAATTATACAGTACGCCAAGTATAGTCTATCGTGTGCTGAAAAAATGGCGTTAAACCCACAAAACCAAACCAATCTATTTCTTTGCTCATGAATTTTTTAATGTCTTCTATCTTTCTCACACGTATCTATGTTTATAGCTGTTAAAATGGTTCATTTGTGTTGATTTCTTGCATGTCTGTTTCGTCAAGAACTGTTGTCTCGTGTAAACTGTTGGTTCTAAAGGTTGTTGTGGAGGTTGCCGTGACACTTCGTTTAGTTTTTCACTTAATGATACACATTTATTTCCTCTTTTTTCAAGCCTGAAGATTTGAGAAAGCTTGTGCATCTCGTTCTGTAGCTATATAATCAGGATTTTCGAATGTACGATCAAAATTCTTTCACTACCTCCTGCCATTTTAACATTATTTAAATTACAGATAAACAACTTGAAAAAAACATGAGTTTATTGGAGAGAGAGACAGAGAGAGAAGTAGCCAGACACTCCGTAAAATTGAACAAAAAAGAATTGAAAATTAGTACAGCAAATTAAGCGTACAAACAGATAACTGGCAAAGCCTTAACTAGCAAGAAGTTGCACAAAATGGATCAAAAGCAAATTAAGAAAACATGAAATTGTTGTCAATTCAAGATCGGTTAAAATATCAGTCATTGATGTTGTTATCCTGGCAGCAACATCTTTGATCGGCCAATTTCCGCCAATTGATCATGTAAATTGCAGACTATTCAAAAGGAGATTGCATGACATCAAATGGTATGAGGTATTTTATGGGTATTTTGTTATTTAAGTTAGGATTGCCTGTATCAGCACTGAGTGCTAACTTTATAACATTTAAACATTTAAACACATTAATTTCAAGAAGCAATATGAGGAGAAACCTTTCAGAAAAAGAAAGTTACAGACTCTCTCTGAATACCTTGTACCATACCAATTTCATATTAAGTAAATACTGTGGAAATATCATTAAGAGGTCCTATTGAAATAGGTTAGAAATTTCTGGAGGAAAAAGCAGAGGAAAAACAATTGCAGATCATATATTAAACATGAATAGCAACTGTATTACATGTTTAAGTGAACCAGTAAAGGCAAACGATGATGTTACCAGACACTCTGTAAATACACATATTAGTGCACAATACGAAAGATTTTGAAGGATAATAATTTGAAAGATATTAAAATAATGGAGAAAACAAATAGACGAGAAACTTCTATCGACTGAATAGAGTGGTAATCATTGGGTCACTAAAATACAAGAGCTACAAAAACAGATTGATAACAACAGGAAACGATATTAGATGGACAATATTTATTCAAATATAGATTTAATAATTTATCTGATGCTATAGAAGCATCGCAAACAGTGAAAGATAGACCAGAAATATCAAATATTCAACGATGCTTACAACTAATTGAACAAAAGATAAATTCAGAGATGGATGCATTGGAGATTGTCGTGGAAGAAAAAAAAAACTTTGGAAAACTATTATGGTTTACAATCATAAGTTGAACAACTACAATATGACTTAAAGAAAGAGATAAAAGAAAACTATCAAGAGATTAAAAAGCTAATGAATAATTTCACCGCATTCCTTACAGAGTTAAACAACAACATAGTTGCAAACGTTCATACTTTATAACAGCTGCAAAAAAAAAAAAAAAAAGAATAACCTAGGGAACGAAAAGAGGAAAACAAGAATAAAATAAATATTAATGAAACCACGGTAAGATATGTAAGAAATAGTTATTAAATAGAGTAAACATAAAAAAAGACAACGTATGATCAGTATATAAGAAACAATACATACAAAATGCACACAAAAAAACAAAACAAAACAAAAACAATTACAAAAATATCACAGGGTCTTAAGAAACGTAACCCAACACATCCTCGTATTACACACTGCTAGTGGTATTATACTTTGACACATCCTCGTATTACACATACTGCTAGTGGTATTATACCTGGACACATCCTCGTATTACACATACTGCTAGTGGTATTATACCTGAACACATCCTCGTATTACACATACTGCTAGTGGTATTATACCTGAACACATCCTCGTATTACACATACTGCTAGTGGTATTATACCTGAATAAACACTTTAAGTAATACTTCCTATATTGGGACTCAGTGTTACGGTTGTACCTAACAACTCGGTTATTAATAATTTTGGTAGAATGGTTGTTAAATACATAACCCTTTCGTTTGGTAGTGATGACTTTTTACAATAAAATGACTTTAACAGATTCATGCGGTACTATGATTTATACCTACCAACGTCTATAAGACAAAACATGATTAAACGAGGGAATGCAACTTTAGGGTTTTACAGCTATTAATATCAAATCCCTTAGTTTCTGCTGCTCAGAAGAAACCTTGATGTAAAAGTCATGTGAAAAATGGAAACCTGAAGCATACTGTTATTTTTATTGTTGTTTTTCATCCCCTTCCCCACTCCTAAAGTTTAATCCGAGTTTCAAGACTCTTTTGTATAGCTATTAACTGTCCTCAACCATATGCAGAAGTTTAGAGTCGTTATATGTGGTCTGTCTACAGGGATGTATGGTTATCAAACAAACCATATGTTTGGTTTTAAACATATGCCTAACGAACGGTGTAGTTGATCCCCATTACTCCCCCCCACACACACACACACACACACTGGTGAAATTAATTACCTGATTTGCCTCTTCGATTTGAGCTTTTAGATCCGTATCAATTATGAGATTTTGAAACCACTGTCGTTTGATAGTGATCAAATTACGCTTGCCACATATGATCAACGTTGACCATAGTCTCACATGAATGCAAATTCATCGTTTAAAGCGGTTGATTTTGATGCAATGATTGTATCTCAGCAAGTTCTTGAATGAAATTGAGGAAATAAATTATATCTGTATATACCGATTAGGTGATATAAACTGTGCAGATTACATATTCATTTTTTTGACATCAGATAGCTTTTTGAAAATAAATTATTTAAATCTATATTCACAGTTGCTAATACACAAGTATCAAAAAGTAGATACCAGAAAGATTAGACCTGTCTCTATTTAATCTCTAATAATGTGAACAATTTATCAAAAAGGAAATACCATACAATTCGTGATGAAAAAAAATCAAGTTTGAGATTGACAGCTTGAGCCTCATGCTAGTTTTGGTACTTTTTTCTTCTTTTATCATCTCCACCAAATGAAACGATTGTTTTGGACCTTGAGTTGATCCAACTGGCAATATTGGAAATTTTCAAATGCATTCAAGCAACCATATTTGCTTATCTTTCCTCTAGACCACATCCGTGACTTATGTTTTCGTTTATCAGAAGCGGAAGTCAGAGCAGTTTTATATCATCAGTCGTTAAATTGTCGCGAATGTAAATGTGGTGCAAACTCACACTTTAATACGTTTCAACGCGTGAAAAATGACCGAGCGAAGCGAGGTCGTTTACAGATGTTCAAAATATTATTATGTAATTTCAAAACACTGAGTCAAAACAAAATCGTTTTTGTCATTTCTGAATGTGTTACGGTTATAAAACATTTATAAGTTGAATTCAACCAGTTATAGGACAGAACTCATCCAAGTTCTTGATCAGTTTTAGGAAATATGCAATGTGAGACTACTAGTATTTCAGAGATATCATATACTGAATAAACAGATCAGGATCCTTACAAGGAAGCAAAAGGTGAGTTTTGGTGTGAGACGATTCTTCCAGTATTTTTGACACGTCGATGATCATAGCAAGAGTCGACAGGCTGAACGCTTATTCTATACCAATGAGTTTTACATATTTAAAATTTCTTTTTCAAAAGAAATATATCAGACATGCAACCTACTTTGTTTACAAAGGAGCATTAGATAGTTCAGCACACTTGTACCATTTTTTCCATTTGCATTAAAAAAATCACTCTGATGCTTTCAGAAGCAAACTTTATGGATAAATAATGAAATGAAGAAACACTATTGTTTCAGAGTGAATGTAGCAGCTGCTGTCAATGTCACAAGTGAAATTGACGACGCCAGTCTACCCTCGCCGACCACCAGTTTAGTATAGCGTGTTTGAGAGAGAGCATGATTCTCAGTACCCTCAACTGATCACAACAATTAATACTTGTTTATGTTAGAAATAATGATAGCGTTTGCATTTATAGTGGCTGTCTCTGTGTAAACGATTACTACATGGGAACAATACGATCTCTTCGTGGTGCGATGTTTGCTGAATTGATGAGACAGCACACAGGCTGCAACTTCAGTACGAGACAACTCTAATTGCAGTGTATTTATTGCAGCTAGTTTGGGAAACAGACTACATGCAGCATAGGAGCGAACTGTCTCTATGAAGGGAGGTAGTGTTTACCGTTGGCGCGGCAGAGACAAACGCTACGGTCAATCCAAATCGGTTGTATTAAGTATCTTTTGAACCTGCTTCAGCAAGGTTTTACTTTTCAATTTGCAGATACGAAATATCCGTTTATGACATTTTCAAAGTTTCACTTTTATGACGTAATGATTATTCTGACTAGTTATGGACAACTTCTCATAATCAATCGAGGCCACTGGAGACTTGACGGTTATGCGCATTGTGTCCAGGCTGTATTCTTCTCTTTTGTTCTGAAAATCTGACATTTGAACATAATGACAAATACTGGAACTCTGGGTGTATTTATTGTATGTATATATCTTCCCAATTATAAAAATAAGCCGTGTATATAGAAGCCTTTAGTTTAGTTTTGCTTATACCAACGCCTTTAGACCATTTTAGCCTATATCAAAGTCTTTTTCATTCGCTTTAGCCAGTTGATTCTATAGTTAACAATTATGTTACAATCCATTGTAGATACAACCATATCAATTTGTCATCGAACATGTAATCTTCCCTAATGACTTTTGATCACGAAAATCAATATTTGCTGACAGCCTGGATAAGAATACTGAGCCCTTGTACATGATCTTATCAGCTTGTGAAGTAAATATACTAAATTGCTTTTTGAAATGTTTACACAATGAAGCTCCCAATCCAAGTATGAAGGTCGTTGTTAACGTCGAAATAGACCAAATACAGGCATGAAGTAAGGAGACGTGAAGCAGTGCTCCTTTAGGATGACTTTCCCAAATCCAATCCATGGTTACTTCGACCGGCCGGAACAAAGGTGTCTGATCTGTCCCGATCTACTCTCCGTATCTCAGGTATAGATTTGAACAGACCTAGCTTGTTTACATGGATCTTAGGGTTCCTCGTTGGTAAAATGTTCCTTTTTAATAACATTGTGTTTGAAACCTGTCTTCAATATCTTTATCTAGCGACAACATGTGCACAGAATAATTTAAAGATTACTTTTCTTTGTATTTACAGGTTGAATAAGATCAAAAACAACAAAAATGGCGTATCGGAGCTTCGCTACTAAGGTGATCCTCTCTCTCTCTCTCTCTCTCTCTCTCTCTCTCTCTCTCTCTCTCTCTCTCTCTCTCTCTCTCTCTCTTCTGTACCTGTTATAGACATACATATATTTATCACTTAATTATATTATGATTATCTCAGATAAGAACAATTTGTAAACTAGCACGCCAAAAGCTGTACTGTCATATACACATGAGGCAGTGGTATCTACTTAATTACCCTCTTATACAAACTACCTGTGGCTGTCAATCATCTGTGAATTTCTATTATGATTTCGGAACAATGTGTAGACATGGCCGTTAACACCCTGTCCCGTTTCAATAATGAGGAGTGATTTATTTTCTTATTTATCATTTTGTATTGGATCTCGTACTACGTGAATTTATGAAATTTAAAAGATTGGTATGTGTACATGATGTTATGGAACAATATGTGTACAAAATGACAAGTTGATATTCATCGTTCCCAGAATTAAAGTTTGTCCATTTTGTTTTAGGTGATGTGATTTGCTTTTTACTAAGGTAATTCTGCTATGCAGATGCTACGCTATTTTAGTGCATGCAAATTATCCTTTAACTGAGCCAAATTATCGAATGTCTAGTTTACTTGTCTAGTCTAGTAATATGTCACTTCTTTTGTTGCTGTTAGATTGAATGTATACGTCTTTATTTTGATTTATATAAATAGCAATAATTTAATACAAACGTAACTTTTTTCATGTGTATTTAACTGCTTGACCTTTGACCTTTATCATAATTTTTGGCAAAATGCCCATCTTACTCTCTATAAATTCTGCCTCTAGTGGTAGTTAGATCAGAACTACACATCTTAACCCTCCTACACACACACATACCCATCCCCCACCCAACCTGGTGGAGGGCACATTTTTTATTTATTTTTACAGCAGGTTTTTATCTACTTGCCGCATATTGTGTACACATAACGTGTGTCACACGCGGTTCTTTTACGTCGACCGCATAATGAAATTTGTTTTTTATTGTTTGCATGCTTCTTTATTTTTGGCATATGACTTTCTAGTGAGCGTATTACGTACACATTGTGACTGTGTCATGCAGCTCAGGATGTGTAAGCTACACAATGCAAATTTGTTACATGTTTAGCATGGCTTGTTTTAAGCATTTTATCAACTCGCAGAGCTTTTTTCGATCGAAGAGTATATTGATCTTTTTTATGTTGTGGCCGATCTGTTGTCAGTGAGATGGTTCAAAATTTCTATAGAAAAAAATGTTTTCCCCAGGCAGGAACCAAACCGTAAACCTCTAATTATGAAATCTAACGATATACGCCTACACCACATATCTTGCTTACCAACACTGTGAAATTGTGTATATAATAGCACCGATATTTGGTGTTCTTTGCATTACGCTTTCGCTTTTGAATGTCTGTCTGTCGTTGTCTTTGTTTGTATTGGTTAACAGTGGTTTTGTCCCAAAAGAACAAACTTTGTTGCGTAGTGGTACAGTTTCTCTTACTGTCCTGCTATCATTCATTATATCCGGGGTTTTATGCATTTTGTAATGTGCTATTCGTATTTTGTGTGTATTTTTTTATATGAAAAAAACATGTTCGTTGAATTATATGTATTTATTTGTTTTACCGCATAAACAAGTACAGTGCTGAATTGTAATTTCTTGATATAGTCATCCATTTATTATACGAGGAGAAAAGCCTATGTAAAATCTAAGATGAACAGTCAAAAATGTTCACTGCGGTCATGCTGAAAGCAATGCATGCAAGCACATTCTTGAGTCATATACATTACTATACAATAATATTGGACTTTATTCCGCTGGGATTATTCAGTTAATTAAGGTTGATGGAGAATGTCTTGAATATGTTAGTTATTGATTTGTGTTGCTGAGTGGTATAACTTAGTCTATCTGCGCTCCGCTCAATGCCTAGCTGTGCTAGAGTAGGACATAAATGGTGTACCAAGGTGGGTACACCTTGACTGAGAAACGTGCGGGCTAGTCAAAAAGATTTGTTTCACCGGTTTTTAACATTGCCCAGGCGAGCTGAATAATGTTGAGTCAGCCAATGAACAAAGCTTTTGACAAGGTGTGCCAGTTTGTAGCTTGAGTAGTCGTGGAAACATAATGTATGAAGCAACTTCCTATATCAATTATATGGTCATTGCAATGTTCTAGCCTTTATGGTCACGGGTTTTATTCAAGAGTTCGACTAGTGTACTAATTAACACTATTAATTAAATTAGTTCGACTAGTATGCTAGGGACTTATGATTTGTTTCTAGTGTTGTCCGTACATCGTACTATTTTAACTTTCACGGTGAGCCAGTTGTTTTCATTTTTATACTACTGATGACATTTGTTTATTTATTTATTTAACGTACGCTTTCTGTCTCCTTATAAGCTTGTAATCCTTCGAAAATGAAAGTCACTCCAGATCGTCAGATCTTGGGCTACGCAATCGACCACTACATCAGTTGAGACATTTTTAGTTTTGAAAGAATGAAAGGAAAGGAAGCAATGACGAACTGAACAGAGGAAGGCAGAAAGATGTATAACTAAAGGTCCTATTGCCAGCCGTGTATATAAAATACGGTAAACTACGTACACTGCTCAATTTTGGGTTGTTTTAGTAATTACTTAGCAACTCTTGGCACTACTTCGTTCAGCAGTGTATAAAATGAGAATTCTGGCTCACTTGATGTGTAGTGTTAATGTATTTTTTAAAGACAGATCAGCGAGTAACAGCTCGTTGCTCCAACGCTGTGCTACTCAGTCGCTCTCAGAAGTGTTACCAACACTGATAAGCTTCTTCGCAATTCGTAATATCAAACAATTTCATAACTCTCTACTTATATTTTATATAAATAACTATCAGTGATCACCATATACAATTATTCAAACGATCTATAAAATATGTGATTTGATTTAAAGAAAAGAAAAAAATAGTGATAATGAGTTGAGGCCGCAAAATGCAAAACCTATGTTGACATCTGTGGGAGATAAATATTAAAAGATAAAGTGTGTGATCAAGATCATTTGACTGTTAAGCACAGATGTCCTGTGCATAATGAATGCAATTTAAATTACGAATATGTAAAATAATCCCACTTTTCATTATTCATAACTAGTCAGGTTATGACAGTCATTGGTTCATTAAGGAGTTAAACAAGATCCTGATCAGAGGGTAATGATCATACTGAACTGCGAAGAAAAATACATATTGTTTAGCAAGGACTCTGTAGTCAATAGATACCAAAATGTTTATTTACAAAAAATAGATAGATAGATACCAAAAACAAAAAAATAAAATAAAAAAACAACCTAAAAACACCAAGAAGAAATAATACCTAGAAGAACGATCAGAGTTATAGACAGCTTCCGTGTTTTGGGGTAATGGTTGGAATAATTAGTGAAAACTTTTAAGGACGAAAATGGAAACTCTGATATGGGTTTCATAAAGCTAAAACCTAAATATTTACGGAAATAAGAATATATGGGGAACTTTGAAAGGTTAAATGAAACATATATTCCATCTATATGAAACTTGTACTTGTATTTAAACAACTCGAACAAATTCCAAAACGATTATAATATTATTACTTGAATGATGTTACGGAACATTATAGCCTTAAAACACTTAGAGATCCGCATGACTATTACGTTAAGAAAGATACTCTGACATTATGTGACATTTTTTTAGGAGTCTGCAAATATATGTATGAAAACCTTTAGACTTAATCATAATCACTTTTACAGTGCTCACGGTTTAGCTAATGACGCTAGCTTAAAGCAAAAGGGAGTACAATTAGAATTGGTAACATATTACACTGTTTCTAATGACTGGGAGTGAAACACGAGGACGAATCAGCATCATACATCAAATCAAATAACAAATATTAGGTAGATGATAAAGGCACAATTGAAAACAATGAAGACAAGTGTAAACCAAAGTCCTTCGTCATACACCTCGGCACTAGCAATTTATATGCATGAGATATGTGTTAATACACGCCGGTAAAAAATCTTAGATAGGCAACTGATGAACAAATTAGACGGGAAGAAGAGAATTTATTAAATGTACAGGATTATTATAACAACGGTTACATTTTAGAATTCGATTTGGAGATTCTATTACACTTGCACAACTATTTCAAAGATTATCCTCTAGCACCGGAAAAACTTGTAGCGAGTATGGGTGACTTATCTGAATTTCGAAAACAATTCATTGAACAGAAAAAAAGACACAAAACCAACGGTACCTAAACAATTATGTACTTTGAAAAACAAAGGAAAATACATTATTCACTTCAGAAACTTTAACTTAAACGTACAGTTGGGTTTAGAACGAACAAAAAGATATAGTGTTGTCTGTTTTGAACAACAACCTTGATGACTAGCAATTAGTATAGCAAACAATCTGCATATTTCAATTTCAAATTGGGAGGAAAATTGAAATACTTACAATGAAAACCCATGTGTCCCCGCTTTTGCAGAGACATCAGGGTACACGTCAACAGAAATTATATTTGACAGAGGTCACCGTTTGAAAAAGGAAGGCGCCGCTACGCTCAATCTAGAAACGATAGTAGATTATTTTTTAAAAGTATTTGTAGAAATTTTCCTATTTCTACCCTCAGAGCGCTCCGAAGTTCAGGATAGATGGCCAGGGTTATCAGAAGGCACCAGATGACGACGATTTGGGAGCCTCGTCTAGCGCTGACGACACGAAATCTCTCGCTGACTCCGCAGAGACTGACATAGAGAGGCTTGAAGACAAAACTACATTGGTTGGACAACTTCTGGGTATCAACAGGACCCTGGAAAAACAGATTGACACTCTCCGACTGCGGCTGGACTTTGATGCTAGGCACCACGAGGTGCAAAAGCAAGCCATTGTGGAGCAGACCAATTCCCAGATGCACGAAAAGGACAATGAAATTGAAAAAGTGCTGCAGAAGCTGCAGACGCAGGACTCGCAGCTTGCCGACCTAGAGAGAGATAACGAGATTAAGGCAGAAGAGATTCAGGAACTCCGGCGCCAACTGGAAGCCCTTGAAAAGGATGTGGAGAATGCTAAAGGCTATGCGGACGATCTTCAGGCTGAGATATCTGTACTTACAGAAGAGAAGACCCGACTGGAAGACGGCACTGCGTATGGAGACAAGGATGATGAGATAGCAGCTCTCAAGAAGGAGGTTGATAACCTGAGATTAAATCTTCAGCTCCTGGAGAAGGAATTATCCAAAGCAAGGGAGGCCGTGACCGCTCAGAACTGCAAAATACGGTTACTTGAGAATGACAAGAATAATATACATTTAAAATTTAAGGAGGAGTTAGCCAAGGCGTCTCAATCTATGAAGATGGAGGTTGAAAAGATGAGGGATGTGATGAAGAAACAGTGGGAGGAGATGAGATCCTTGCGGGAACAGAATCAGTCCATGAGCCAGGACATTAAGGAGATCAAGAACATCATCCTCAATGGCTGTCTTGAGGATAACAGAAAGGAAACTGTCCAGACCCCTAGGACAACCGCCACCTCCGTGTTTAACACGAATCCCCTCAAACCCACACTTCTTGCACTTAGCAAGGATTCAAAAAAGATGGTTCCGAAGAGAAAGTTTTAGTACCAATCAATAGGGTCTAAGGCACCTGCATATCGAAATCTGACGGTACATTCAAATTAAATTTCAAGCAGTGTCGTAAAGTGGAAGACATGATGACAGATGCATAAAAGTGGTGTCCAAAATAGCGAAAAATGCAATAGTTTTTGTTGGTGTTTTCGTGTAAAAACGACAAAACTCAGAATGCATAGGCGTGACGTACATTACATCTCTATCGTGATAAAACATGCCGACCACCAACTTTTGCGGCAGTATGTAATGACAAAAAAGGTATAAATAAATGCTGACATCGACAAAGAAGATTATGGATTTCTTTAAACATGTTGTTTGGTGGTATTTGCATGGAGCAATTCTGCGAGGACATTATCCATTTGTTTTTAATATCTACATAGATTTTGGTTCTTTTTAAAGTGCTTTACATGCAACATTTCAAACACAATATTTTTGTTTCAGATCACTAAGCGAAAATCAGATGCTTGTATATATGCTAACAACTCTCCATTACGTTTGCGGATGCAAGTCCTTGTGTGGAAACAAATTGGTGGCTAAAGTTCACCTGTTTGACTTGAGACAAGTCGAAAATAAAATGTTCCCGTTATTTTATACATGACAAGTTCAAAATATTGCCAACTTGCACTAAGTCTAAGCTTTCGGTCATTCTATTCGTGTAAGGATAGCATTTCGTCGTTTCTTTTATTTAGGTTTTAACATTCATATCCCAGAAGAATGTAATGCATTCTTTTCGTGTGTCGGCAGCTGCTACGTGTACAAGTGAAATCTCCAGGATATATGTGACACTATCCATCTTAAATAAAATAGAATACGAAGATGCAACAGACCTGTCATTTGTGGAAATACATCAATTTGATTGTGTCTTAAAACAAACTACCGTTTCAGTTTTACCTTTCGCTCCTTTTTGCAGGGAAGTTACAGGATAAACCGGTGTACTTTATCTTAGTTAACCAATCGTCAGTCCATTGTGTTCCATCCACGTCAGTGTGGAATACTGTGAATCGACCATCCTTGGCTATCGAAAATATGTGCACATTTGCATGCAACATTTACTACCTAAGATCTTGTTATTAGCATTGATTTCAGTAGGACAACATAATTTGACGTATTACACGAGTTTACATAAACACGTATGTATAGAGATGAATTGCTTTTAGGCGTATTTTTATTATCGCCTGTATAATGCGGACATTGCACATCCAGAGTGACAAAACACATATTCATTTACAAGTAATCCTTCTTTTCTTGTTTTTCCTTGCTTTTTCTTCGACTTCCTGTTTATATGTTATTGCTGAAAGTCTTATTTTAAAACAAAACAACAAAAATATATTTAAACTGTCCTTCGGAGGGCTACAAGAATAAAAAATTCTACAAGTTCTCATTCACGAGCAGGATTGTCATCGTTTTAATATTTTTAACATGTGCATGCGTCATCTACTTTCTTAGCGACGTGAAAAGTAATCTGAGTCGTTGTAAGAAGCCCAGATGCCTCCAAAAACTTTCAAAATTTTAATTAAAACGGATATACTACTATACCTCAACTAAGCAAAATTTTCATTATATCTCTTTTTGTCAATAATACAGCTATTTCAAGATATAGACGTTACTGCTAGTGTTTGCGCTTTTTAAAAAATAAAAATTGTGTAATTACGATGGTGAATAGACAACGTATATTAACATAAATAAACTAACAGTTAAACACTGGGTATTATTATATAGAATAGCGCATTGATTCAAAACAAATCAGTAATAATTTGTGCAAAAGTTGTATGTTTGATATAAAAAAAAATATGATCTGGCTGCGTTTTGTATATTTTAAAGGGTCGTCTTATATAATTAAAGAGATAATACAAGGCAGTTGAAAAAAAGGTGTTTGTTTCTTGTTTATATAGAAGTTGCCATTAATTTCATAACATTATATCATCGAGATTTTTAAGTAATATCCTGAAAGTTTGAAAGAATATATGCTGTGCTCACACCCCCACACCCTAGAATCAATAGGTGGTCTGATCTGAACAGAATAGGCTTTATGCATAATTTTGTACTGATTGTTACATCTGAAAAAGACATGGGTGTTTGGGACGAGAGCTTGGCAGAAAGATTCAAAAGATCAAGATATATATATATATATATATATATATATATATATATATATATATATATATATATATATATATATATATATATATATATATTATACTGGAGTTTTTAATAGAATGTGACTCTTTAATTATATTTTTAAGGAGGAAGCTAAAATGTCGAAATCATTATTGACAACATCATTGGGGATCAACTTCGGAAATATCTTCATTCCTAATATACATAACAAAACTCTGGTATTGTAGCATATTGAAAGGTTTTAGATAAAGATTACATTGTAATTCCCCCGTTTTTGTGTATTGTTATATATTTGTAATATTGTATATTTGGCTATATTTAGATGACCAGTTTATCTGAGATTAACTTTTAGCCTGTTGTTGTTTCAGTCATGAGATTTATTCTATTTGTAAATAAAGATTATCAACAAATACTAAACACTTTCTAATTATTGATAAAAACAGATGTGATGTCTAAAATGACGTTTGTCATTACCTTTTGAGTTCCCTCTGTTTTTGATAGCTGTATTCGTTTTTATTTTGAAACAGTTAACCTTAATAATAATAATAATAATAATAATAATAATAATAATAATAATAATGTTGATTGTTCTTTTAGTACCGTAGGCCCAAGACCCAAAATTACATTCAGATATTAAACATTGAAATCGAAATCGAATGTCACATATATACAGATATAAACGCCATTATGCTTTCTCACTATATATGTATATAGTCATCTTTTGTATGTTTTTACCATATTAAAAGTTGGTAAATATCTATTACTTACAAGAGAAAGAGCAGGACAAACTGCAATGAAATGGGACTCATCTTCAATATTTTGATGACAAATTTGACATAGTCAAAAATGATATTGACTATGTTCATATCTGCTAAAGTTAGCTTGCAAATCCAAAAACCCGCCTCGCAGCCTGCATATTAAGTTTCTTTAGTATTGATTATCAAAACGATCTAGGAGGATGGCACGCGTTCTAAACAGATTAGATAAGTTTGTAACACCTAAGTCTGTCCATTTAATTAACATCAGGCTGCCATATTTATATCGATATCACGACACTGTTGTTTAAACAAATGCAAAAAGTGATGTTCATCGACGACACCCTGATTGTACAAAACCTCAACAAATCGATACGAAAGTAACAAACACTTTAACATTTTGGCTTAAGATTCTTTGTTATTTTCTAGCCATTTTAACTGCAGATCATAGGCTAATTTTGGGAATCTTGTCTGAGGCATTTTTATAATTCTTAACCAGCAAAATTATAATTCTTGACTATTTCATTTTGTCTAGCATACTATGACCCAATGCTCCTCTAACAAAACAATTTGGTGCTGTTCTAAACAATTTTAGAGCATCTTTACAAAACTTACTCAATATCAGGCGCCTTGTGAATCCCCATATTTCACAACAAAAAGTGTAAAATGGGCAAAATTTTAGTGTAAGATATTTTCAAAAGAGCATGAATAGGTATGTTATCAAAGTTTGAGAACTTAGATTTCAAAGAAAACAGTGTTTGACACATAAAACAAGAGTTGCGTAAAGAAACTATGACGCCAAGGTTAGCTTGTAATAAGAGGATGCTTCTAATGTAAAACTGTCAAAAACATTGATTATCCATTTTAAGAACCCACAATTTCGAAAAAACATTACCTTTGTTTTTCCTATAGAGACATTTAACTTCCAATTAGTACAATATATATTCAAAAGGTGAATTGATTTTTTTAACTCCCTAAATGTATCTCCAAATAAAACTAAATCACAGCATACAATAAAAGAAACACCTTTACAATATCTTTACAAAATTACGTAGTATTCTTTGATCAATTCCTCTTTTAAGTCGTTCAAACATATATTAAATAAAATAGGTGACACTACATATCCCTGTCTTACACCTAGTGGACAGTTGAAGATGTCAATAACAATAGTCTGCGTTCTAAAGTAGGCCTTAACATTAAAATATATTGACTTAAGCATTCTTAATATTTTTGCACTACTTTTTTAGTCCATAATGTTTGGTAAAGCGCCGATCTATCAATCCTATCAAATGCTTTTGGAAATCTACAAATAAACAGTAAAACATTCTCCCAGTTTTCATTAGATATTTAGTAATTAAAGTATGAAGGTGAAAATGTTATCTGTTGTTGAGTATTTTTCTCAAAATTCGTCTGTTCCTCACCTATAACCGTATGCAAGTTGTCCATTCCGATAACCTGGAATAGATTTAAAGAGTTTGCTTATAACTGGCAAAAGTCGAATGCCTCTGAAGTTATTCGGGTCATATGAGTTTCCAATTTCAGCAAAGGTTCTACAACTGCAGGTGACCAATCCTCAGGACATTTTCCATTGTCATATATTTTATAAAAAAGAGCAACAAGGAATGGAATTAAACTATCAACAGCATATTTATTACAAAAAATAAGCGGGTATACCATCCAGCCCAGGTGCATTTCTATTTTGTATTATTTAGACTAGGAAAACCTAGTTTTCAGTTTTTGGATAATCAAGTCTTTTATCCTTTATATCACGGTCATTCTCGTGTCTGAACTCAATACAAGGGGAATAATTCGGAGAGTTGCAAACTTTTGAGAAGTGCTGAAACCAACAGTCACGTGATATGTATGAATACATTGTATTGGACCTATCTTTAAGGAGTTCCCAGAATGTTTCGACACTTTACTATAAAGAGACTGGAGCAGTGTTGCCCTTCTATTTGCCTAGTGAAACTTTTTCTTATCAGAAACAATCTTCTTGTATGAATGTTTGAATATCAGACTTTTCTTGAAGATTCTTGTATCTAAACTTTCTAAATGCTCGCGATGCCGATAGAGCTTTTGTCTTAGTATTTTGACAAGTCTTGTCATACCAAGTTTGATTATGTCTGTGTTATAGTCTGCTTAGGTATTACCTTCGTTGTCTCAACAGCATTGGTTAAAGCTATGACAAAAGTCTGTGATGCATTCTCTATTTTTTCCCTTGTTTACATTTTGAAAGTATTCATCTGAAATGTTGAAAAGGTTAACTTCTAATGTATGTCTTTAATTATATTCAGATTTACTATCCCAGAGAAACCTATTCACTTTAGATTTGTTTGTAATTTTGTCATCTGACGGAGCATCTGGGACTGTTTGACCAGGCTAACAAAACTGAGTAACATTGCCCATCAAGTCCAATGTAAGGGGCATATGTATAGATTCCAACATTACTTCAAACTTTAAAATCTGCAATTTCAAAAAGAGTTCATGTTCACACATTACATTGTCTATCACACTGGCTGATATATCAGTCATACATGTAAAGTTTCCAATACTATTATCTCTCCCTATGCCTACCATCATCCGTTTGGGCCTCTTCCACGTAATCATTTTGCCTCTAGTCTTCTCTTACTCCGTTATCTGAACTCCTTCAAAATCATATCTTTTGTCCTTATAATATGATAATTTCACAATAACCGGTCGTCGTTTACTCCTACTGTTTAATATGTGCTCATTCAGTCAGAATGTTTGTCTCATCAAGTTCTAACTGATCACGCAGGTATAATCGCACTTTATTTTCTGTTTATGTTCACGATTCTTTTCATTTTCATTTAAGCCATGAAACACGAGATTTTCCCACTGGTCCCTCAACTGTTCAATTTTTGCATCCCGATCTTTCGTTCCTCTCTCCAAACCATCAACATTTTTTGTTGGAGAATCTATATGGCGGGTCAAAATAGCATTCTTCCCTTTCAGATCCTTTACATCTGATTCAAAATTATCAAACCTGTTATTCATACGTTTCAGTTCAGTTCATATATCCATCAGTATTGAACTAATTGTAGCTTCAGTAACTGTTTCAGTTCAAGTGGACAGGCATGGGGATTGCGCGTGAGGCTGGGTTAAAGGTATATCCGAAATGCGCTGCCATTCTGAAACCATGCATTGTTTTGCCTCTTTTGCATTGGTCTAGCTTCATTGGATGGATTGTCTAAATTACGGCTTTGAGATGGAGGCGGTGGAGTTCTAGTACCACATAAACATCTCTCAGAGGTAGAACTGTGATATTGTCTAGGCGGGAGACCCCTCTGACCTTCTCCCTGAGTTGGGCAAAGGTTGCTTTCTATACCATGTATTACGAACTATGTAAATAGCAGTAGTTTAATAGCTAATGAGAAATCTACCTAATTTCAACATGGAGAGAAAGTGTTTCGCTTTTACTGGCTGCTAAAATGTTTCAATTTATGTTCCAATTTTCACCCTCAACTGTACTAAATCAATGCCCATCATGCTGTTTTTCACAAAAGACATAATTATAACAGGCCAAATCGTATGACCGATATAAACAAACACAGTTATATATGGTAAGCGGTTCAATATAGAGGTTTGCACTGAACTAGTCTTTTGCGACGCTCAGTGAAGCTGTACATGTATGTATAACGCAGTGGCCAAAATGTTCTTTCTAAAACACACGAAACAGACAATTTCACTCCAAAGTCACTAATCCACATCATGTAACTTTCAGTAAAATACTTACTGGCTTATTTTTACCGAATAAATGTCACTATTATTTAATAATAATAATAATAATAATAATAATAATAAAATACAAATACAAATAATAATGCCTTTATGTTAAGAGGATAAATTATTTAGCATTAAAACGTATCTTCCTTATTGTCCTCATACATATTTATAATTACTACATTTTATATACATAAGTTAAAACTCGTAATCCTAATTAAAACTCTGATTAAAGTGATATGTCAAGGATTGGATGTTGATATCATTAATTTAAAACAATATAAAGTAGCAAAACATGTATATACTATAAATGTTGAATATAAGTCTGGATATCATTACGGATGAGTCAAGGATATGAATATAAGTCTGGATATCATTACGGGTGAGTCAAGGATTTGAATATGAGTCTGGATATCATTACGGGTGAGTCAAGGATTTGAATATGAGTCTGGATATCATTGCGGGTGAGTCAAGGATATGAATTTATAAGAAATTGAAGTTCTAGTTTCCATAGGAATAATATTCAACAATTTGGGAACCGCTACAGACATTTAACGAAATAGGAAGATCGAGATCGTGGAATAAAAAGATACTGGTCATGTATTAACGGCTTGGTGAGATATGATATGTTATCAGGTTCGAGGATATTGACCGCTTGGTGCAACCATTTTGCAATGCAACACGTTCACAAAATGGTAACAAATTTAATCTAGAAAACATTTCAGAGCATGGTGTGAAAATATAAATCGGCAGAGTTACTCGGACAGCACGTTTTTGCAACTTAAAGGCGGACAGGATAGCAATAGGTATATAACCTGATGGGTCCGCCTTTATGAATAGGAAAACCTTTGGTTTGCTTCGTGTCACCTTGGAATACACTGATTTCTAAACAGTTTAATATTGAAGATATCAATGAGAGAGGGAGCTATAATATATTCAGAAAGCTTTATTATTTTGGCACTAATTCCATCTGGACAGTTAGCTTTATTCGTATCAAGACTTAAAAGAATGTTACAAACTTAATGAAGAGAGAAAATATCTATACCAAATTCAATGTCAGAATGTATTTGTTCTGCTACAAATCAGACATGGATGAAAAGTAATTTGGAGTGGAAATAAGTTTTCCATTCAGGCGATTGCTCACAGATAAGAAAACTTCATTCATCTTATTTGCAGTTTCGTGTTCGTTATGTACAGTTTCATTATTTACTCTAATTCGATGCGTTAATGACTTTGAAATGCTTCCAGATAAGCTTTGTGTCCTTTCTACCGGAAATTAATCTAGAAACATATTTCTTTTGCATTCCCTGATGAGAGATGTTTTCCTGTTTCGCCAGATTCTACGATTCTGCCAGTCTATGTTTTTTGGTGGCAGAAGTGACGCAATTTACTTAGTATTTTTATATCACTGGTGTACCATTCCGGTTGTGTGTGTCACTTAATCCTTTTGTATTTTAGTGGATCAAATTTATTAAGTAGCCTCGAGCAACCACTTTTCGTGCACTTAACGTGAATTTTAACGCGTTCGTTATAATATTGTGAGAATCTATTCAAAAAACCATAGAAAGTGTTCAACTATATCTACTTCGTTTAATCATCGTTAAAACAATTTTGGCATTCATGTACATTAGTTCAGAATTACCGTTTTTCCGAGCGTGTCTAATTTAGGTTATTTATGGAAGCGGCTTCCATGGTTCGTGACGCTAACTAAAAAGTCAAGTGGCATATGACCGGAATGTGCCAGTTAGGTCAAGATATGGATATTATTAGTTCATAGCGTCTCATTGTTTTTGAAATAAAAAAAAATTAAATATGAAAAAAATGTTTCTGTTAGTTCTATATGCAGTTTGTGCACTTACATTACTCCTTGCTTGTTCTTTACCATATAAATACATGACTCAATAGACTGAGAGACAGACAGACAGAGGGAGAGAGAAATTAAAAAATAGACACTGGTGAATGGATACACATTTTATGATAATAGATTCAATGTCTTTTGAATATATATTCATTATGAAATAATACTGAAACGAAAAAGTCCGTAGTGAATATACATTTCGAGTGTAAATTTTTCTTACGTTGTATAAGAACCCCACATGATTAAAACCAAATATTTACATTGGCTATCACGTTTTATAAATTACCAAATTTGGTTTTCCTGTTCAAGATATGTAAACAAAGCCATCATGTGATCGGCGGCGCTATCTTCAGCATATAATAGAAAATTCAAGGCAAAAATGTCTAACACAAATAAGGCATTAGTGAAAAAATAGATTTTCATTATGATTTTTTTAAATTACATGCAATTACCTGTTTAAATGTCAGTTGGTCTGATTTTACTATATAATTCAATGCCGTCACTCTTGAAGAACGCTGGTGACACAGTTGATGACGTCATTGTCTCGAAACAAGCGCGTTAGATCGCGAGAAACATGGCGTACGATCGAAGGAGCCTACAAGATCGGGTCGTTGGACGATAATGATAAAAACCTGTCCGACAAAACTTTTAACGCATTTTCTGGATCGAGTGATAAAAATGAAGGTTGAGGATAGTTCAAAAAGGAACAAATCGTTATCAAAACGATTGAAATATCTATATAACACTTGCATTAGTATTTTGTATGGTTTGATTAATTAATTTCGCGACACGCAGACCGGATGAAGGTCACTTAGAGCGTAGCAGGGTATAATGGTTTTGGATATGGACTGTGGATGAGTGGTGTAAATATAATCAATCAAAATAGATGTTGACTTGGTCACTCTTGTTAGTTTATTAGCAAGTATGGCAAGGTTATAAGAGAGAATCATGTCCAACCACTTTTTATATTTTGGATTCAAAAAATCTCTGCTAAAATCACCCATTGATACATTCAATTCCATATTAGGCGTGGAGAGAGTGGCACGTTCAGTTTCAGTATCGAACATGTCAAAGCAAATTAGCAGGCGAGTTAGGGGGACAGTAAACTGAGTAAACAAAAAAAAAAAAAAAAAAAAGGGTGGAGGAGGCGATTTAAAGAGGCAAACCTTTATCCATAAAGATTCTATGGCTTCAAATTCAGGATTAAATCTACGTTTGTACTTCAAGTGGCTGGAAATATAAACAACTATCCCATAGCCAGTTCGGTGTATCCTGTCTTTTCTCTAAAAACTGTAACCTTCAATGGTAATTAATGGCTCGTCAATAGAATTATTGAAAAACCTTTAACATAGACCAAAGATATCGATAATATAATATAATATAATATAATATAATATAATATAATATAATATAATATAATATAATATAATATAATATAATATAATATAATATAATATAATATAATATAATATAATATAATACAATATAATATAATATAGTATAATATAATATTATTACTTGTGTACTTCTACAATGTAGAGAGAACACTTGGTTTAAAGTGTTACCGATAATTCCACAACGTTCATCTTGATACATACTATTATATCAAAGAACCATTATTCATCGTTTCAAGCAGAAGAATAATTTCTAAAAGAGACTGGTACAGTTCCACCGGATTTTCCTTTTCACACCTCCTGGACAGATTTTGTGTCAGCACAAATTTATGTTTAAAGGTGTAATTTGAAGAGTCCCTACATTAAAACATTCGATATTCAAGAACATATATGCTACTCAAGGTTATTGTTATTAGTGCTGGTACTATCGCTAATAAGTTAGGATCCAAGCGAAATAGGAGGTTATTTTGTTTTATATTTGTTGGTTTTAACAGCACTTTTGACGCATTCTTGGCTATATCATGACAAGGAAATGGGAGCTAAGTGACTTTACTATGGACACACCGAAACAACCAACCCCTGCTGGCCAGGACGGGTATCGAAGCCGCGACCATTGCATCACAAGTCTGACGCACTACCAACTGAGCTTTCGCGGCGCCCCGAAAAAGGAGATAAAGAAAGGTACAGCATGTGACGATAAATGATTCACCGCTTCATAAAATTCTTTAGACCGCTGAAGTGATTGGCATTTATTGAAATTCACGCGAAAAGATGCTGGTAAAATACCTACACAGGAAAATGAAATTTTTTTTTTTTTTTTAAAATGTTGTTGGGATATTAAAAGTAAATTTTCAGAGGCAGTTGAAAATTTTGACTTTAACATTTTGACTAGTCGAATTCCCATAGGTTATCATTATATCTGGCTTAGTATAATTGATAATCAACAGTCACAGTCTTATAACACTTCTACATCTCCTCATTTGTATTAATACTGTACTCATTCTACATCTCCTCATTTGTATTAATACTGTACTCAAGAACAAACTTTCACAATCGCACAGCATCCTAATACAAAGTCCAGTCAAATGCGATCGCTCAGCATCCTAATACAAAGTCCAGTCAAATGCGATCGCTCATTTAAATCCTACAGTTTTTTATTTTTTAAAAATGTCCATTACTATTTAAGTTTATGTGATTTTTTTTAGAGCGGTGGCTCATTTATGGGAACATATTGCATAAATGTGTTCGTGGAACACTTGTGCCCCATCACAGTGCCCGTAAACTGACCTAAACGTAAAACTTAACCAAGGTGTGGCAGACTGTTGGACAGGGGTAACATTCGATGCCCCTATCACAGTCTTGGTGGGGCATACAATGAAATTCAAATTTCTTAAATTAAACAATACATAATCCCTTTCTATTTCTCCACCCCCACCCCCCAGATATATCAATCCATTACTTATCTACCTACTGATCTTTCTACCTACAACCTCCTTATTTGTCTGTCTTTTTTTATCTGCCCTAAAGCTAGTACCTTCCTGCCTATACTTCAGCGTTTATTTATTAATGTCCATTAATAATCCACTACTCCATCCATTCATTCTTATATATATATATATATATATATATATATATATATATATATATATATATATATATATATATGCACACATACATACATACATATATATGTATGTGTGTTTCTGTATTTATCTAATTGCGCATTTTTCTATTCGTCTGTCATTTTTCTCGGTTAGTTTTACTTTCCAACCTATATCCCTCTGCCCATCCATCCGTTCGTCTACCCACCCATACATCCATCCACATACATACATATATACGTACCTACGCACATGCATGCATGCATGCATACATACATACATACATACATGCATACATACATACATAAATGCATGCATGCATGCATGCATGCATCCATACACATACATACATACATACATACATACATACATACATACATACATACATACATACATACATACATACATACATACATACATACATACATACATACATACATACATACATACATACATACATACATACATACATACATACATACATGCATACATACATACATGCATACATTCATACATGCAATTGACATTGTAAACGCTTTGTCAGATGAAAACTACTAATGGTCTTAGGAATTATATTCGTTTCTGAATCTTCTCTTATAATAAATCACTTGTCTATAATTTCGATAAGCTATTTTTCATTTTTTTTTAAATGGATGTGCAAGGTGTTAGAACTTGGTACGAGTCACCTCTACTATATGTCTTCGTTATCACGTACAAATTACATGTATTACAAATCACCCAGTATTTCTCCTGTTATTTATTGGAACAAGTGATTCCAACTCTTATGCATTGCAATGGGAACATTAATTGCGAATTTATAAATAACACTGCGTCAGATTTTGTCAGACAGCACATTATAAAGCGTTGGCTCTTTGCCCTGTGAGAAAGATAAGGATCAACGTTGTCCAACAATTCAACTCGAGTGCTAATGACTCGCCGATTTATTCAAATTGCCACTTACATGCTGTATAGCGATAACTAACCCTTATTCCGATGAGTGTGTATACCTTATAGATTTTCAACGACTGCCTCTATTATCTACCACACAACAGATAGGTAAACGTGTCCACGGTGACTCGGAAATTACGCGTCATGTACCTTCCTCCCCGTCTCAAAAGTGTTACCTGTGACTTAAGGTGTATTAATCAGGTTAATTCATACATGTGTGCATGAAGGAATCAATAATCAATATAGACCAATCTTTTGTAAGAAACTTAAGACAAAGTTATGAATGTGAGACTTATAAATCAAAATGTGGAATTTTATGTGCTTTAAAGTTGATGAAGGAAACTGTGTATTTTTCTTGGCATACATGTGACAGAACATACCTGGCAGTTTACCTGGACAGGTAAGTCAATACACAAGTTGTATTCAGTCATCGATATAAACATTTTTAGATTACACTGGGTTGATCATAATGTCTACCAAGGATATGTTTAATTCTTTTTTTCTGACTAAAATCAAGCATTTACAAACAAAAAAAAAGAGTGTTCAAAGGAAAATAATCAATTATTAGGTGAGCGAAAAGTTCAGGCAGTTTTACAGAAACTGCTCTTTAACGATCGTTCATTGTTTTCTGTCATCCTACAACGAGAAGTCTTAGTAGACGATTAAATACAAGTGAATTTACAAAAAAATATTTAATGTTTAGATGTACACTGTACAATGCATGTATAAATAGTTTATTTTATGATAACATAAGAGGGCAAATTATTGGCAGACGTTTTCAACTTATAGGTTGCCTAGTAGTACAGTATTTAAATAATACGTGTATTGCGCAGTTTCTTTGGCAAATGGCTTGTGTATGTGACAAATGTTAAATTCAAGAAAATATGATTTTTTTCCCCGCATAAAAATAACCTTTTTTCTGCAGAAAGTTTAGTAAGTTCATGTTCGTGCACATATTCTACTAATCTTTTAATACATTGAACCCTAACAAAGTATTTGAATGCTTGATAATTTCTTTCATTCAACACTTAAGAAAATTATTGAATAGCACGCGGTGAGAGAGAATTCCAAGTCACGTGCTACATTGATCATCCACTTAAACTGATCCATTTGCATTCTGATGCAGATATTATAGATGGATCAATTGAATAAAATTCAAAATATTAAATAAGAACTTCCATACTTGATAACATCAGAATAATAAGACGATCCTAATAAATGTAATTGAAAATGATTTATCGTACATTAAATAATGTTTGCGAGGAGCAATTTCAGCGTATTTAGAGGCTTAGAGACATATCCAATTTAAATCATTATAATACTGTCGCTAAAATTCAATTCAACAATATTGTACACTCGTTGAAAATCTTCTTCCCTGTAAATATATCTAGAAATCTTCAGTTTTATTAGGAAAGAAAAGGAGTGACTTCATTGACAATTTTTGTTTTTAGTTGATTGTAACGACACTTTTACGACATTATTGGCTATATCATGCCAAGTGATTTTTCAAAGGACACACTGATGCAGCCGACCCGGGCTGACCTGGGTGGGTATCTAACCCGCGACCCTTGGATTACGAGTTCGAAGCTCTACCAACTGAACTACCGCGGATCCTTCAAACATAATAGAACAGTTTGTCAAGAGAGCATGCGGTAAGTCTACTCTCGTAGAGAAGGAGATGGAAAGGGAAACGAAAGGGAAAAAAGAGAAAATCGACCTTAGCCCGAGTGTCACGGTGAGGCAATTCAAACCTGTTACATCTGTTGATCATTTTGCACTATATCGTTTCAAAGAGCACCTCTGGGACAAAAACGACTTTACTTGGCAAGTGGCTGTTAGTAGGATTTCATTCTTCTACCTTTGAATCAAAGAACCTCAAGAGTATGAAAAATAAAAAAAAATAAAAAAAGGAATCAAATGATCACAGTGCTTCAAGTACTGTAAGTAATGGGCTATATGAAAATGGCAGGATATGGTTGATTGTTTTTTTTTTACTCCGGTGTATGTATCAATCTTCGTTTCCGTCTTTCAGAAAATATCGAGATATTATTAATCAACTCTATGAAAAGCTTATCACCTAAGCCTCAGATATGAAGTATTGATTAAACAGTGTCTTTTATGTTGTATGAGGCACTTACTAAGACTCAAAAGAATGAAAAAAAAAATTACTAATTACAAATTAAAAATAACGTCGTCAAGAAAAGATATTGATCATGTTGAATTGTTTCAGACACAATGTACCAAAACCTGTCTTTAATCCGTTCAGATAATATTGGGGAACAGGAAGTGATACTGGGTAGTGTATATTGCGCAGTCGTTCTATGTTGTTTTGTGTATTTTTGGTTTGGTAGAAAAGCACTATATGAATTATATGTAGCTATCTAAGCATGCCATGTAGTATTACTGTTTCGGATCAAGCGTTGCAGCGACTGCTTTTGTCAAGCGTGAAACTGAGAAATCTATTAAACCCTCACCGCACACATGTTGCGTATGGCATATTTTAGAGAGAGCATGATGAAATAGATCCTGTATTCACACAGAAAAAGAAAATTGTCTTATTATATACCAAATATGCTTTTCAATCGAAGCTTTGAAGATTTTAAAAAACCAACGCTTTGACCCTAACGATTTAAAAAAAAAAAAACTACCGCCCTATTTCTAACCTACCATTGTGTGAAAAATCTTAGAAAAAGTTGTTGTGTCCCAACTTGTATCTCATCTGAATGTAAATAGTCTTTTTAGTAATTTGTAGTATGCATACCGAACTTGCTATAGTACCGAAACTGCCCTTCTGAAAGTCGTTAATGACATTCTCTCTGCTTTGGATGGTGGAAAGATTTCTGTTCTCACCTTACTCGACTTATCTGCAGCATCTGACACAAAAGACCATGATATATTACTTCACCGTCTTCAGCATGTATTTGGTATTCGTGATACAGCCTTTCTTTGGCTCAAGTCATACTTAGCCGAAAGGACACAAATTGTGTCCGTAAATGGAAATCATTCCAGTCCAGTTCACTTTTGTTTTGGCGTGCCAAAAGGTTCTGTTCTCGGACCTGTTCTCTTCATTCTGTACACTCAGCCTCATTCGAGTGTCATAAATCGTCATCCGGTGTATCACCGATCGTATGCTGATAACACTCAAATATACAAATCTAATCTCCCAACTGAAGTTGATGCTACCATCAGAGGCGTAGAGAAGTGCATTTCCGATGTAAAGTCAAGGATGACATGTAACAAGCTGCAGATGAATGATGATAAAACCGAAGCCATTCTGATCACCTCGCAAAGACTTTCTCATTCTTATCCTTTACCTCAAATAATAAGTATTAGCAACACCAACATTAAATTTACAAAATCAGTACGAAATCTAGAAGTCACTCCTGACAGTTCTCTCTCGTTGCACAAACACGTCATGAACACATGCAAGACTGCATATATGGAGCTGAGACGCATCAGCTCCATTCACAGTTTTCTTTCTGTTGATGCCACTAAAACACTTGTGTTTTAGTTAGTACTTTCTAGACTTGACTAGTTTAATTCTCTTCTGTCTGGTTTGTCTCAATACCTACTACAGAAACTTCAAAACACTGCTGTTTGGATAGTCCTTGGAGTACCAAGAACCGAGCACTCACCACCACCACCCCCTGCTCGGTACCTTCCACTCGCTACCCGTTCGCTCCAGAATCAAACACAAAATCTCTTCTATCTGCTACATTTCGTTGACTGCCACGAGTCCGAAATACCTATCCAACCTCACCAATCTGTACACTCCTTCTAGAAATTTACGTTCTTCTTCTGAAGATTTCTCATTATTTCACCGTTAAAACTAAGTCCTACGGACAACGTTCTTTTGTATATCAGGGTCCAGCTACCTGCAACAAATTGCTTCTTGTACTTAGACACAATGACACCATGATCTCAGCCAAGAGCGCTGTAAAATTTCACCTTTTTCAGCTGCAAGAACAGATTTAACAAGACTTGACAATGCTTGTTTACCGTTAAATATTTTCATCATGCTTTGTTTGTAACTCCACCGTGTCGTGTTTATTTATTTATTTAAAAAAAAATATAATCTTGCTTATATATATGTCCTTATGTGTTAACTAATATTGTAAAGCGCTCGGAGTTTTTAATGATTAAGCGATGTACTAAGTCGTTATTATTGTTATTTTATTATTATTAAATTTCCTCGTCATCACACCACTCCATCACCGTGTTCGTAAGTTCACTTACATTTTAGTCGCATTTATTCGCTAATAAAAAAAAAATAGTAAATAAATAAAAATATCAGCGATTTGAAGGAACATTAAGTTTACGATACCTAATATGTTGTAATAAAATTGCATTTTTTACATCTTGTCAACTATTGTACCCTATCTAACAGGAAAAGCAAGTCCAATTGAGAGATGCAGCACACATGATTTTTTTACAATGTTGTTACGGTTGCTAAAGGGACATAACTTCGTAAAGAAGCAACGGTGTCGAGTCAAATATTTTCGGTAAAAAATAATTTCAGTGCCTGAAAGGTAATACGGTTTTTTTATTGTTCAAGCTCACAAATTGCTCGTTTTTCTTTTGCAAGTATAACTTCTATAGACACACACAATCAATTGTGACATGATGGGAAATCATAAGGATATATTTGTTTACATGTGAAAATATAGGAACTAAAAAAATAGGAAAACTATTTCGCCAATAATTTTCTTTATTTCACATTTAAGTATATAATAAAGTTCGTTTCTGCAATATGAAGCGATCCTCAATGCAGTTTGTTCATTTTAGCTTGTTTGGGGAATAGATTATAGCGTAATAGAACACTATCGTTGCTACAGAAATGTACTGTTTTTGACTCAAAAGGGCAGAGACAAGCATTACGATCAATCCGAATTGGTAGTAAATACAATTGACTCCATCGTGTAGTAATAAAAAGCTACGAAAATACTTTGGAGCATCTGTTTACAAAGTACATTTTACTGATTTCCGTTTATTTTCTCGTTTTTAGCTCGACTGGTCATAGACCAACAGAGTTTATGGGATGTTCTGTTGTCCATCGTCCGTCCGTCCATTAACACAAGTTTGTTACACAGTAGCCATATTGAAACTCTTTCTGTCTCTGCTCCTCCTGAATGGATAGTCATATCAGCATGGGGTTGTCAAGAAAAGACTTCTCATGCTGTCTAGTTAGTCATAAAGGAAAATGGTGCCGATCTGATGTTCAATATGGCCGCCACAACGGTCATGTTGAAATTCTTGCTATTGCTAATTGTCCTGAATGGATTGTTATATCATCATGGGGTTTACACTAAAAGACTTCCTATTATATCTAGTTTGTTCTTAATGAAATTATTGCCACTCTGACATCCATTATGGATTCCACAGCAGCCTTTTTTAAATCTTGCTATTGTTACTCCTCCTATACAAAAGATCATATTGACACGAAATTTGCCCCAGAAATCGTTTTATGATGTCTAGTTGGTCCTAAATGAAAATGGTGCTGCTCGCAAAACTGATATGGCCGCCATGGCGGCTATCTTGAATTTTTTTTTATCTCTACTGCTCCTGACAGGTTTGTCATATCAACATGTGTTTGTTACTGAAAGACTTCTTATGGTGTCTAGTTGGTCTTAAATGAAAATCGCGCCGCTCAGACATCTAATCTGGCTGCCACAGTGGTCATCTTGAAAATCTTGATCATATTAACATGGGGTTTTCACTGAAAGACTTCTTATGATGCCTAGCTGGTCCTAAATGAAAATGGTGCTGAACTGATATCCAATATGGCCACCATGACAGCCATCTTGAAAATCTTGTTATCGTTACTCCTCCAAAATGAAAAGTCATCAACAAAGGGTTTTCCCCAGAAAAAATTGTGATGTCTTATTGCTCCTATATGAAAATGGTATCGATCTGACATTCAATATTGCCACCATGGCAGCTATCTTGAAAATCTTGTTAACGCTACTCGTCTTAAACGGAAAGTCATTTTGATATGGGGTTTTCACCAGAAGAATTCTTATGGTGTCTAGTTGGTCCTAAGCGAAAAGCATGCAAACTGACCCTCAATATGGCAATCATGGTGGCCATTTTGAACATACTGTTATTTCTACTCACCCCAAATGGATGGTCATATCAAAATGGGGTTTTCACCAAAAGACTTCTTCTTATAATGGTCCTAAATGAAAATGGTGCCAAATGTACATCTAATATGGCTGCTATAATGGCTGTCTTGAAAATATTACTGTTACTACTAACCCTGCATGGATGGTCATATCAACATGGAGTTTTCACCAAAAGACTTCTAATGACGTCTACTTGGTGCTAAATGAAAATGGTGCCAATCTGAAATCCAATATGTTCACCACAGCAGTTAATTTTAAAATCTTGTTATCGCTGAATAATATTAAAGATGGTTCAACACTCAGCAAATAATAGGACGAAATTCCTGGACATTCTTTTCAGTCCCTTCGAGGGACTCTTGTTTTGTTTTTGTTCTTGTTTTTTTTGTGATTTTTGTTGGAACTTTTGCTATGTATTTATATAATTTTTGGTCTGCAATTTTTTATTTCTTCAGAAATTTCTAATAGAGATTGAGTAGAAATCTCTTAAATAGATATCTTTGGTTCTTAAACATAACGGATACAGGAACTGTAAGCTTTAGTTTCAGAGCTTATTCTTTATTCTACAAATGTAAAATGACAAGATATTGGAATGACTAGGAATATCAACAACGTTATAAAAAAGGAAAATAATAATTATAAAAACTACAAATCAGACAGTGATTATTCCGCTTTTTTAAATTATGGTGCTATTGGCAATCTTTTGAGAAAGTTTACATTACATTTTGAATTCATTTTTTAAATAGAAAATCACAATGAAAGGTGATCGGCCATAGGATGCCTACTGTTATGTTCAACCATAACAGTATTCGCCTTACCGGTTTAAACAATTCTACTATGCACAATCAGGTTTGGATGAGTCCACTAGGAAGTGATTCTCCGTTACAACCATGTTTGGATGAGTCCACTAGGAAGTGATTCTCCGTTACAACCAGGTTTGGATGAGTTCACTAGGAAGTGATTCTCCGTTACAACCAGGTTTGGATGAGTCCACTAGGAAGTGATGCTCCGTTACAACCAGCTTTGGATGAGTCCACTAGGAAGTGATGCTCCGTTACAACCAGGTTTGGATGAGTCCACTAGGAAGTGATGCTCTGTTACAACCAGGTTTGGATGAGTCCACTAGGAAGTGATGCTCCGTTACAACCAGGTTTGGATGAGTCCACTAGGAAGTGATTCTCCGTTACAACCAAGTTTGGAAGAATCCACTAGGAAGTGATGCTCCGTTACTTATATAACGCGCTATTTCGTATTTGCTCACCATGATGTTAGCATCCTTCGATGATTTAGGCTCACGAGCTTTAACATACACTATGACTGTAGCACTCGCGCGCTCTAAAACCAGTGGCGCAATAGCCAGTGTATGGTCGCCATGTTAGTTTTGTTTTGTTCAAATTCCATCTGTCCAGGTTCCCGATAATTGTAAGACTAATACGATGATAGGCAAAACATTATATATGAACTAAAAAATTACATGGTTTCCCCAATTTTAGTCCGATAAAAATAGCAATTTAAAGTTTTTTATTAAAAAAACGCTGATCGCAAGTAAAAGACCTGTAACTGTTGGCATTTACACATTTATTTTCCACGTACATGCTAGTGCCATTCTACAGTCAAGAAAACTCTCTTGCAAAACAGTCCTGGGAAGCTTTGAGTAAAAAGCAACGTTTCGTAGAATTCAATATTTTCTTTGAATCGACTTCCTTTCTGAAAGAAATAAGTAATTTTTATGCTGTTTAACATGATTATTGATAATTTCCTGAGGACACTACAAGGATATTTTGAAGAGAAAAAAAACGTCCGTCCGACCACCTGTCTGTGCATATGTTTGCCGTTGCGTCCATCCATCATGCCTTCTTTGTCATCATGCAGAATCACGCCAAGCTTGGTAATATGTTTTCCCACGATCTGATAAAGTACAGAAATCATGCATACACCATAAATTTGTAAAACCTTGACCAGTCTCTTTCCTTCCATCCCAATATTTCACCCGTCCATTCCATAGGTCACTCGTGTCAACTTGACAGCCAAGTTACCCCAGATTGAATTTGACTGGTGATAGAAATACTGATGCGTGAATCCAAATGATGTTTTCATGATTCCTTGTTTCCAAAAGTTAGATTACACACGAATATTTGTTGTAAGTTACAAATTCTATACCAAACAGAGGGGAAATTCATTTCCTTGGATCTAACAGGAGGAAACGCGTTAAGATGAAGTGAAGCTGATTTAAAAAAGATTGAATATCTTTTTCAGAAGTTAGAGTTCTGTCCCACCTGCTAATGCAAATAGTAAGCTCTTTAAAAAGTATATTTATTAAGCACAAGGGGATCACATTTTTTAGCCCAATTTTAAAATGTATGAAAACAAAGTAGAATCATTAGAAAGTGGATGTATTACCAACAGGGGGAACGGATTTCTGGCTTAATTGTAAATTTTATGAAAAAGCAATTGGATGGGAGATTGTTAGAAACAGGTTTTTTTAATCACACGCTATCGGTTGCTGGAACAATTACGTACTACTGCGCGAAAACAGTGATCACACGAAATCGTTTGCTGTATCACTGTATTACTGCGCGAGAACAAAATTGCCATTTCGTGTAGAGATATGTGATTGGTTGCTAAAAACTGCATTACTACTACACGAAGACAATCCATGCAAAGCATGATGACAACACAAACTAATTTGGAATCTTTTATATAACATAGATGTAATTGAAACATATATTAAAATATTGCTATTTAAATAAATCAACGATGAATGTTCCGATGCTTGAGTTACCGATTCCAAAGCGCGTGAGGAACAATTTAAAGTTCCTTTAATACATGTACAAAAGAAAAAACAAAGATTAAAACGTATGAATAAGCAAAATAATCAGGTAAAAACTTATTAATTCATTCGAGAAATGTTCAAAGAGTGCAGACTCTTCGGGGGAAATAATTAATATTTCTATGTTTTCCCAATGGCATTGAACCATCCTTGAAGAAAGACATTATTCGAAAAAGTCGACAATTTGGTTCTGTACAGGTACAGGTAGACTTAATGATCATATTTATGAAACGCCCGACTGAAAAAGTATTAAAAACTGAATACAGTGAATGTTACCACAGAACAAGACCTTTGAACATCATAAGGAGAGGCGAAATGGATTATGTCACTGAACGATTATTTGACATTTTTCATGCAAATTTGAACAGGAAATAAGCAAAAGTGCCATATAGGTGTTCGACTGCGTTGAATATATAACATTACACATAGATAGGAATGAACTGCTCATATATAGAAATCGCCTGATTTTTTTTTACAAATTGCAATAATGTACAAGACAAAGATAACAAATGTTTCTTTTATGTGATCGAATACATTTTTAATACTCCTTAAAAAAAAAACTTCCTCCGAGGACTTTTTACTGCAATTTGAATAAGTACCAAGTTGGTTCAATATATATTCCATAAAAATTGAAGATATAAGCACATCCAAAAATGATTTTAATAACTACAAAAATGCAAGATACAATTACATTGGAATAAAAGATCTGTCCAGATTGCTGTCATCACAGATAAATAGACATAAAGGACAGAAATATATCTGCAAAAAATGTTACAATGTAGACAACTCCATATATGTAATGCCTAAAGAGGAATCAGTTGTCAAATTTAGAAACTATTATCATCAAATGAATTTTCCTTTTGTTGTTTACCGTAATTTTGAATGCATCATCGTGCCAAAGGCAATGTGTACTATTCTGGAGGAACAACAATAAAGTTGGAAAATGCAAACGGCGAACCGCATTCCATCAGGGTATTGCATGTACCTCAGGTCAAGTCATCAATGTTACAAACCAATCGTTTACACAGATACTGATTACATTCAGGTGCTTTACAAGTGGTTTGGGTAGAACAGCAAAATTAGAGTACGTAGAATCGCAAAACATGTGGTCTTCACATTTACAACACAAGAGATTTTTAAAACAAAGTTCGCAAGCATTGCCACTTGGCCACACTACATAGAGGTCCTGCACATAATAAGTGCAATTTAAAGTTCAAATATCCATCATTCATTCCGCTTTTCATTCATAATTTGTCAGGCTATGATTCACACTTGTTCATCAAGGAGCTGGCAAAACAAGATATAAGACATTCAAATGACAATTATACCGAAGAATGACGAAAAATATATTTAATTCAGCAATTACTTTGGGATTGAATAGAAAAACATGGAAATTCTAGAGGAAAAAGAATTTATTAGTTTGTATGTAACTTTATATTAATGGGTCAATCTCTAGAGAAGTTGGCTAAGAATTTAAACGATGACAAGTTCGTTGAGACAATTAACATTTTGGTGAATTGAAACTTCTGAGGAAAGACAGCATCCGACACGAATACATGAATAGCGTTCAAAAGTTTAATGAAATAGCGATACCATTTAAGATTTAGATTCTAAGCATTTATTCTAACGATTCACATATATCTAATGTCGAATACCAGTATGTATATCGACCTTTAAACGTTAGGTGATCTGAAAAGATAACTTTGTTTTGTGCAGATACAGATTAATTTTGTACATTCAGGTTGAGATAGGAAACGTTTACACGGACATGGAAAACGATATCCAGCTCTATGACATTAGTAACTATCCCAAAAACAACATCTATGACATTCCAAGCGAGAAAAAAAAAGAACGAACTTAATGGTACAGCAATCAGAGAGTTTATTTGATAAAAGGCAAAACTTTATTGATTCAGGACTGATACTAATGAAAAGAAGAAGAAGAAAAAACGGTTTACATAGCAAGAACGAAATGTGTGATCAAAAAAGAACGTTAAATGGGAAATGTATTGAAATTGTCTTTTCAAACATAGAGCAAATTATCAACAGATGAATTTACCCAGGCCATACAATCACGAGATGTACGGCATCAAATAAACAAAGTAGTATTGTCGATATATGACGACAAAATTTCCTTATTCATAGTATCAACACATTATCTTGCAGACACGTCAGGACTTTGCATCGAAAAGGAAATTTGAGTCTATTTGCTTTTGCTGTTGTTGCTATGTTGCAAGTTATCTACAATCTTTTCTGTGCATCATCTGTGATGAGATCATTTTCAGTGAAGATAGTTTCCATTGCCTTTCTGTGCATCATCTATGATGAGATCATTTTCATTGAAGTTAGGTTCCACTGCCTTTTTGTCCTTGCTATTGAACACAATAAAAAACGTGTATTTTATCCGCAATCTTTGATCAGGCACTGTACGTTTGAACGATCACCTGCTGATATTGTAAAATGTCTACCACTAAAACTAGTTTGGTTAAGTTAGTTGCTTTTTTTTAGGTCAAAAAGATTCACACAGTCATGAATAGTAAACAAATTATGTGTACCTCGGTACATATCAACCAGTAAATCTAACCACTTGTCTAGTTTATATTCTTGATTTATCAGAAGAACCTTTTCGTAATTGAATAACCACTTTCTGTCACAAGTCTTTTGTCCGCGGAAAAGTTGGACAGATGAAAACGATGTAATCGAAAAAGTCTTTGTTTTCATTCTTCATCAGATTTAATGCAAACAATGTTTTCCAAAAAAGCAGTCACTCCACAAATTATCATGATTTGAGGTTCTTTCAAATACATTTATACACGGCTAAAAATGATTTGATCTCATGATTTTAAATGTTAAGCTGACAATCAAAGCAAAAAATATATACATCTTGTGGGCATCAACTTTTTCTTTTCTGTTGATTTGAAAATGAATATCTTGTTGTACATTGACTAGATTAAGACCGCCACCATGAATTTTTTTTTTATAGTGGGTGCTCCTTAAATCAATCTAGATACAATGAATGTCAGTGTTATAATTGTTAACACTTACGTTACTAATGTTTGCGCTTTTCTTGTTCATCAAACAAATACTAAGTGGATTCTGTAAACTGTCGCATAAATTGTAAACCCTGATAATAAACAATGTTTGAAAGACCTTATATAGTCACCGAGATTGTTTATATTGCCGACTTTTACAACTTTTAACGATCACATTCTCCATTATTTTTGCACAGTATAAAAACACCCTTCAAGTTCACTCTATGAGAATCAAGTGTTAGGCTCATTTAAGCTGTATTGGCTTCTATGTTGATGATCGCCCCCCCCCCCTTCCTCTCTCTCTCTCTCTCTCTCTCATCATGTAGTAGTATAAGAAAGCAATTCCATTTATGTACTTCGCAATAACTGATAGAGCAATGGATTCTGAGTTAATCTTATCCTACTATAGGCAATGTTTTTTCAGTTCAAAGTATTGATTACCGCTGTCTATCACGTTGGATGCTTCTGAAAGTGTAATACTTAATCTTAAATCCAGAGGAGGAGTCTATAGTCACTGAGATTGTTTCTATTGCCGACTTTTACAACTTTTAACGATCACATTCTCCATTATTTTTGCACAGTATAAAAACACCCTTCAAGTTCACTCTATGAGAATCAAGCGTTAGGCTCATTTAAGCTGTATTGGCTGCTATGATCCCCCCCCCCCTCTCTCTCAGAGGAAGAGCACATGGATACAATGGACAATGATCTGTTTGGAAGTTAAGTGGTATTCTAAATTTCTTTTCCGCGCACCACATACTGTATACTTTCTGTGCCAGTATTTTGCACCACATACTGTATACTTTCTGTGCCAGTATTTTGCACCTGAGCAGCTCGTGATCGTAACTTTCTCAATTTGTAACTCATGATGTCTTGTTCAATCCTCTTGGCTCCAACCGAAATAGGTAACCACACATCTTTGAATATCATGAAAATGTTGTAGTCATTTAACTTGAAAAGATCACCGCTTCGCTGATATGGTGACCTCTTTCATAAGAATTCTACCCAAATTGTTTACCATTGCAATGTTAACATCTCCTTTCACCTGCATATCAAACGGCACAAAGAAACTGCCAGGTATAATTAAGATATTTGAGCTTAGCTTTGGAATACAACCTTTTATAGTTTGTTCTGGTTTACTGCTGTTAGGGGTGTGTGTAATACAATGATGTATTGGATTGAGGTATTTAACTCCAAATGGTATCTTCTCCTGATTGTCATGAGTCGTGTATTTACCGTACGTAGACATATTTGCTATTTATTGTGATGAAAAAAGAACAGTTACCTACAAAACTTGTGGGCAACATACACTCTAACAACCATCACATCGCTTTTTGTTTTAATCTTATCACTCAGATCTGTAATAGATAAATCGTAAGATGTTCTCATAGATCTTATAGTGAATTCATTCACATTCATTTTGTGTTGGACGTCATATATAGTTTCGGTTATTTCAGTTAAATCATTTTTCTTTTGCATCTCTGACAATTTATTAGCTGTTATATTGTCCATCATGTCACGAAAGATTTTGAAAAAAAAATCTTTATATCTATAATTTCTTTATCGTTCCTATGATGTTATTATTCAAATCTCTCTGTATCTATTAGAACTAAGAATATAAAACTACCATTGTTTTCCAGAGATATTTTTCTTTTCTCAATGTCACTCTCCAAGTCATCTATTTTGGTGTTAATCTCCTGCTTGATTAGTTGTACATATTATCTAGATTGGTTGTACATATTGTCTAGATTGGTTGTACATATTGTCTAACGTTAGGTAAATAATATGCGTTTTCTCTTGCTGTTTGCAGGTCTTGTATAGCAGTAGATAAGGGTCATAATGTCTGTGTGAACAATTCCTGTGTATCTAAAAGCTGTATTTCTGTTCTGTTCTGTTTTTGTAGCTTTGAGATTTTGTTAGCTCTTTCAGTACCACTCTATTCAAGAAAACAGAGATCACTATAACAGATGAAAACTTAAGATTCCTTACCATGATAAAGAGTAGAAGTTTATAAACATTTAGGCAAAACAGTAAATATGACACAACATTAAAGTACTTTGTGTTCCATCTATTTATTTTTATTGGAGATGGCTACATCTTACAAAAACCTGAAGGTGTCCACCAAGATGACTTAAATATAGATCACTTTATTATATGTGCCTCCTTTGATTTATCTAATCCTGAACAACAAAGGTAATGTTTCAACTGGACAAATACTAGATACATGATATCCAGCTAAAAACAAAAGACACAAAATTCTTCAAGAAAAGAGATAGAAAATCACTAGAAAAAATGTTCAATCATTCAAAATCGTTAGCTTTATCATTCAGGAGATCTTGAACATTATTGTCGAATCTATTTTTCGTCAATGGTAACCAGCTAGTCTTGTTCTGGCAACTAGTGGAACAATAACAAAGCAGCCAGTACACATTCTATTTTGCATGTACTAAACCAATTTATATTTCAGTCATATTTTTTCAACATTTCAAACTTCATCCTTACCTTCTGTAATCTTGTCGAAATCCAAATATTAGAAAGTTATTAAACTAGTACTCAGCACAGACAGAGGAAAAACTAGCTTAAATGACAAAAATCCAGTGAAGTATCTGACTACATTCGATGGCATGTAATCATATTTCAGTTCAATTTGTAAACTATCCAAATAGTTAGTCGGAAGAAATCTGCTAATCAACGATGTTGCGCAATAAATTACAACCATCTAACAATAATTTGGAGATTTTTATTAACTCTGGCATTTACAAAGATTTCATACGTCTTTTTTATTTGTTCCTTTTCCATTTTTTACAACTCATTTTCATTCAGATTTTTACCGGTTATCTTCCTGATGTTCTCTTTAAAATTGTTATGTTCAGTTCCTCTTTGCACTCATCAATTTCTGGATAAATGTGGCTATTGTTTTTTCTCAATAAATTGCAAAGCGTCATCGCTCCCATGAGGCGAGCTCTGTCTCGAAGGAACAATGTCACTTGCGGTGAATCTCAATTTTTATTCTAGCTGTGACATATCTATTTCTTTGCTATTTCAAATACCCGCAAAATGGCTGAAAGTGGTGAAAATTTGGAACTTAACTAAATTGAAGATTTTGCACACGAATACCAGATTGTCCGTAGGTTATTCTCCGAATAAGAGAAAAAAAATAGAGAAAAAAAATAGAGAATGAGAGAATATGAAGAAGCTGTTTTATTTCCAGGCTCAAGAATAGAAGCTTTTGAAATAGGACTCGAATATCATGACGAAAACATAAAAAGATTTCACAAAGAAATCGCGAAAGAAACAGCTGATCGTAAAAAGATGTATTACAAAGTAACCTAGACAAAGTTATAAATATGAGGTTAGAATTAATTGACAATATTTAAAAAATTGGAAATATTTGCTAGTTCAACATGTGACAAGTTAAAGAAACGATCAGAAGACAACTTTCAACAGGGAAAGACTGAAACTATTATTGAGAGAAAAGGGTATAGCAAGTGCTGCTATAGCGTGATATGTAACAAGTGCTGCTATAGCGTGATATGTAACAAATGCTGCCATAGCGTGATATGTAACAAATGCTGCCATAGCGTGATATGTAACAAATGCTGCCATAGCGTGATATGTAACAAATGCTGCCATAGCGTGATATGTAACAAATGCTGTCATAGCATGATATGTAACAAGTGATGCCATAACGTGATATGTAACAAATGCTGCCATAGCATGATATGTAACAAGTGATGCCATAGCGTGATATGTAACAAATGCTGCCATATCATGATATGTAACAAGTGATGCTATTGCGTGATATGTTAATTGTTCGAAAGTGCTGGACAAATTGTTTCTTTCCTTGCTTAATATGTTTCTGTTACTTCACAAAACATCTAGTAGATTAAGAGGGTCTTAATATATTTAAAACAATAAACCATAGCAGCCCCACGAAAGCTGGTGGAATCAAAATAAATGTTCGTTTATTTTATGGTCGAAATTGGCTTTTTTGTGTTTCTAAATTGCCATGTGTCATCCTGTCAGATAGAATTAGCAGAATTGACAAATGAACGGCGTTGTCTCTAATGGACGTCGGAGATTCGTTGCAAAAGACAAGCTATTCCGAAGGAACAACAGCAAAGATGGACAAGCCTAATCGTGTAACATCATCGTTATCATGGAACTTCTTCACGACGTAACTTTTACTCACTTTCTCTTCATTTTTTGTCCACTACAATTTCTTGATGTACTGTTACAGATGGTTCACCAGCATTCGGTATACCGCTCCTTGTCACCTCGGTATTGATGTTAAGATCTAACCCCAGTTTAAACGAATCACTGGATTTGTGTAAATTGTTTTTGTATCCGACGATACTAAACATTTTCAATACCATGCAACTCGGTAACAAAAAGATAATGTTGCCAGCAGCAGCATAGTCCAATTTCACTTTTGAATATCTTATGTGTTGTTGGAAGTTTACCATGATATAGTTGTATTTAACAGCACCATTAGAGTCCCAACAGTGTCTGGTACTGTCGAAACATACTGTATAATAGACATTCTGTTTTGAACCTGGACGTCTAAAATACAGATTACATAAGACGTTATGCCTTGATTCAACCTTGAAATACCACATATCTCAGAACATTAATATCTGGCATGAAGAATGTTCTTTGTTTACCATGTAATGAATTTCATCATCTGACAATGTTCTCCAGTACTCAGTAGTACCAGATACATAGTTATATTTACCTTTGTAAGCAGCAAACATAACGTGAGCTGTAGCATCCGTGACATGCAGTTTTATTGATATTGGATTTGAGTATGGGTTTAATCCAGTCACAGCGAAGATCTAGTATGAAACTATTGCATTACCACGCACAATGTATATTAGAGAGAGGTCATCGTTTTTGCATTAAGCATATGCAAAGAATATCAAGATATTCACGAAATGAGTTTTATGGGTACTTTACCCATTGAAGCCTATATTAATATGAATAATTTTTTTTTCAAGCGCAACTCTGTAGATTGCCTGCAGCCTTTTTTGCAAAACAACTACGTTTACTCCGCCTTTTCAATTATCAAAAGTCAATATAAAACAAACTGGTTTTAAATGCAGACTAATTGAAGACGCGGTGCTTAATAGATTTAAGAAGCTATTGCTTGATGGCATTTTGATTCCGTCTGTAATATGGGAAGTAGCTAAAAAATGTTCAACCTCTCTTGAGACATGTCGAGTTGTTGCCAATATTGTGACTAAACTTTTCTCGTCTGAGGATGAGGCTGTTTGTACTCGCTGTCAGACATCTTGTATATCTGTCGTTGATCATTTCATAGCTGTATATTTTTTTTATTTTTTATTTTTTTATCACCAGACCTTGATAGGTTTTGGTGCCATATTATTGATAAATTCGGTGTGCATGTTTACATGCATTTAGATTTACTGTCCGATATTGAGTTTGTCAATATTCTTTTGGGAATGATGTCCCGCGATTTACTAGTTCTTATTAGTAATCAAAAAATGTTGTACTTCCATCTTCTGTGTATCACAACTGTTGCTTCCACGTGGAAAGGTATATAAGAATCGTTTAACTGTGCACCATATTGATATCTAATGTTTTGCTACTCCTTTTATTTAGTTCAAATGTATGCTCAAACTTCAAAGAGTAATGAAGTCAGCTTGTGTGCTTTTCTCCTCTAGCTCTTTTTACATCTTTAAGGTGTAGACTAATGAAGTGATTATTCATATTTACCTAACTGTATCAATGTTATCGCTTATTTCCATGTTCGGTGGACAGCGTTTACTCAACTTTGTTAACAAGAGTATTTTTTTTTTTGATATTTGATATTTTGTTTTCTCAGATTGATTTCTAGTTTTCGATTGTTTACTCTCTATGTATTTGTTCGACTCATTGTACTCTTCGTAACACGGAGAAAATAAAGATATCTCTCTCTCTCTCTCTCTCTCTCTCTCTCTCTCTCTCTCTCTCTCTCTCTCTCTCTCTCTCTCAAACACACACAAACACACCTCGTTTGACCTTCAGTATGATTCATTTGAGACTGATAAAATTTTGGAGATTTTCATCTTACAGTTGGTATCGAGTATCACGCCTCTCATATAGTCGGGTTTTTTTTCCTATTCTTACGTGCTGTTTGCTCACGTAGATAAACGGAATATATAATTATTTAAAATGTATGCACGTATGACAAGATTTCTAATCGACATACATTTGTAAATTGAGAAACAGGTCATAGGGTGGAAGGTAATTTTGATAAATATATTTTTCAACCGGGATAGAACCAAAGAAAGAAATTCATTAAAGAAAATCGTTTACTGTGAAATTTTTTTCTTATAAATATGAATTGGACAGTTATATAAATACATTTTATTTTAACAACTTTTACCAGCTAAAATCTATTATATCTTTCAACAGAAGAATATTCAGCCGAAAGCGCACAATTATAGGTTATTTATGGGATTAGATGTCTAGTTTTTTTTACATTGGTATGCCTAGATAACTTATTGATAACCAGGATACTGGCCTGATGTTGGTGGTAATTTCTACATAAGTTATCATAATTTAGTCTTTTTATACATGCATATCATATATATATATATATATATATATATATATATATATATATATATATATATATATATATATATGGAGAAAGAATATTATCAATACAGATTGGAAAAATATACTTGATCCTCTATTGAGAATCTAACCAGGGTCCGCGAGTTACGGCACCCATCACCATTCACATCTTATATCAGGATGTGTTTTGCACATTCCTTATCTTTTTAATTTAAAAAATATAATGAATTCAAAACTCCACAAGAACATTTTGCGCGACCGGAAGTAAACAATCTGTCCGCGTGGTGATCCTGCTAAAAAGAATGATTTATGTATATATGTGACCTTTGGACCATAGCCTTTATACACAGCTGGTCTTTATATGCCGGTGACTGTTATACCAAGTTTGAATGTATTTTACAACATAGACGACCGCTCACATCAGTAAATTTACTGGTCGTTATTCAGTGCCATTTTCTTCGTTGATCTAGTTGTTTTTTTATGTAGCTAGTTTAAACATGCTGATCAATTGCGTCATTGCTCATGTATAACGCTCGCAACTGCGAAAAGCACGGACCAGGATCTGAATCAATGCTGTTCGCAATTAGTTCGAAGTTAAACATGGGTGAAATATAGTGACATGTAAAATGACCATATGGAAGACGTTAAACATCTTTTTTTCTTTGCTGGTTTAGTTATTCTCTTTTCTCAGAGGGTCGAATTCCCACTTGAAAGTTGCAAGAGGAAATGTTTTTAACAGTGATAGCGAGATCCCAGTGTACATTTCTGTTTTCAGCTTCACTATATTCAGGGAAAATAATGTACTTCAATACTTTCTTCTCAACAGTGCTATTACACCTGCAGTGAATTATCTGGAGAGAGAGAGAGAGAGAGAGAGAGAGAGAGAGAGAGAGAGAGAGAGAGAGAGAGAGAGAGAGAGAGAGAGAGTTAATGAAATGCGTGACACAGTACAAGACGAATGAGAAACGATCTCTTATAAAGTAAACATATTTAGGAGTCAGTATACTAATATGGTAGGAAAGGTGCAAAATATTATAGCTTACAACACAGAATTATGACCAGTCTGTACAACGTACAGCTTTTTGTACTGTCAGTACTGACATACTTACTGTATGATTTGTACGATGCTGTAGAATAATGTCAATGTATGATAGGTATAGAGTCTTCAATATCAGCCTGAAAATTATTTTCGTAAAGCAGAAAATGCGTATGCCATATCCAATACATCAAAAACGTTGTTCACTATTGAATATGTTTCTCTGGTGTTCTTCAATGTTAACAAATGATGATCCCTTGTTGAAATATGGTCACAACAGCCGGTATGGCTTTTGCGAAATCAGACCAACCATTTTGCAAGGAATATACAAGCCTTGCTCCAGCGTGGAGGACACTGATTTGTAATCGGACAATATGATTGAGACCCATATTGCAAGTTATATAGAGAACGGACACGCGCATTATCCAATTTTACTCGTAGGGTTAAATTTGATAATGCGTGTTCACCGTTCTCTATATATAGCGTATACTCCAAAAAATGAAAGGATATTAATTAGAAATATAGCATCAGTGTCAAGGTCGAGGAAGATAACAGGTCAGTATATCCAGTGGCATCTTCACTAGCCAAGGATCGTCGATCCACTTCATTCCACATCGACCCTTGTCATATATAGCTAACAGAAACAGTATTTTGACCCAGTGCCCTCATGAAAGAGTTACTGCTTGTAGCAAGCGAAATCAATTGATCAATCAGAGAGCTCGTTATGTAACCTGTTAGGTTTTTAATACGGCGATTTCACTGAATTCAACAAACCTTGACTCGTAAGAAAAACTTGTGTGTGAAAGGTTTAAAATGGAGAAGCTTACATGGGACATGTCTTGATGTCTACAAAGGCTGCTACGATTATTCCAAACTATTTTCTTAGGTAAATATAACGAACAACATGATTGGATCAGTTGTTTTCAGTTCTATCCAGTCAGATAGCGAAGCAGGAGACGCTGTTTCTGCTAGTTTGGCCTCAGATAACAATTACGTTTCCTATATAGTCCCTACATTTGTTTGTCAGTACTGAACTTTCCAGTGTGTCTAAATCCTAATAAATCATATATTAATCTAAAGTATCTTTAAACATGAACTCACAGTGAAGTTCTTGTCATAGGTTAACCGGCATTTTTTTTTTTTTTTTTTTGTTGAGAGAGAGAGGATGGACTGTAAACAAAGCAATGTGCAGTAGGTCACATATTTCACTTCTGGATGATCAACAATGCCTCATTACTCACTGTGCACTGTCGCCAAAAAAAAAAAACAAAACAAGACAACCACACCATAATGTTCATATTCTAAAAAATAAACAATTTCATTTAAATTAATACCAAGAATGCCTAAATCTAAATGCATCACTACCAAAATGAGAGGAAAAATGCTCTAAAAATAGACTGGAACTACATTCTTGGGTACTGAACCAGAAGTAATAATTGTGACCTGAGTCCATGTACCAAGGATAGATATAGAACGAAGTGGATCGACGACCCTTAACTTGCGAAGATAATGCAAGGACTTTTCTTCTCTTTGTTCCATGGAAATGGGACAAAGCGGCCGGGAGATGGCGCACAAAGTTTCCATCCGTTTCTCAAGTAAATGACGATGATGGTATAAGGCGTAAGACATGCAAAGGACACGGGCTTAAAAAAAATAAAGAAACGAAACAAGCGAAAAAACAAACAAACAAAAAAAAAAACGGTAGTTCGCGACAAAATGATTGGTGAGTAGAGATGGCGGTTTGATTGTCCTTGCGTTGAAGGTATCAATATATATATATATATATATATATATATATATATATATATATATATATATATATATATATATATATATATATTATTAATATATGCATTGCTGAGATTATCAGTGGACATCGGACGTTGTAACCTTTTAGCAGAACATCGATTACTGATACTTCTTCCCTAGACAGATCCTATGATGTCGAAAGAAAACGAGAATCATCTTCAAACCAGGCAAGTTAGATCTCTTTTTCTGGTAGGTGAAAACATTTGGTTTATTCTGGTCTTATCGTTCATCATGTCTGCAAATTCCCCAACCCTACAGTCGTGAAAAATCTTGGAATATAACACTATGAAACATGATTGGAATATGACACTATGAAACATGATTGGAATATGACACTATGAAACATGATTGGAATATGACACTATGAAACATGATTGGAATATGACACAATGAAACATGATTGGAATATGACACAATGAAACATGATTGGAATATGACACTATGAAACATGATTGGAATATGACACACTGAAACATGATTGGAATATGACACTATGAAACATGATTGGAATATGACAATGAAACATGATCACTGCGAGACCCTTAAGTCTTAAAACAACAAATGTTCCCTATAACAATTTATTTCATATCCAATGTCAAAGGACGTAAAAAAAAAAAAAAATACTGGTACATCAGCTTTACAACTAACAAGTGGATCCAGGTAGCAGTCGCTGATTGGTTGAATACAAGTAGTAACGTCATGATAACAAAGAGAATGATCCAACATCAGATAATGGTCTTCACATTACTTGAGTCCATGGTGACATCATGAGCACGCTGATCGATATGACTGCATATCATTAACTTCAAAACTGTGTCCACAAAGTATTGTTTTCATAGTGTCATAAGCGGGCACGTAGATTCTATTCACACATCTCCATAATAACACGGCTTGGCGAGGTATATGATACCACTTAAGGCAATCGCCGATTTTGTTTACCTATATCACTAAAGTAGATTGTCCTTTGAACAATTTTTATTGTGAACTAGTTTTTTTTGACCGACTAAACTTATAGGCCCATTCGCATTTGCCAAAGCCGAATAAATCATGGCAGATTTTGTATTTAGCCTTCATATAGAAAAGAAACGTAGATGACATTTCTGAAACAGTGTTCGTTGTGAATGATACTTGTACTTAATACAGTAATATTGCGTCCGACAAAAATAGAAATTGCACGAAAGATAGGGAAGAGCAAGTTGGTATAAGTTAAATTTCCCCGACAAATTCAGAAGAGTCTAAATAGCAACATGATAGTTATACTAAGTAAGTCCTTCCTTTGGTGTCAGTCTAAGTCACTGTTTGCGAATATAGTCATATATGCTTCAAATCTTTCTCTAGATCCAGTGACTGTTGTTTTGGCACTCAAAGGAATAGAGTGTCATTTAATTAATGCAAGTCAGGGCTGGATGAAATAGCATATATAATCTAGGTTATCTTTAGGATCGGACGGCAGTCGTTGTTTATACAAAAAACTCAATAGACAAAATAAATCAGAGGAAGGTCAAACCTTTCAAGTCAGTATTGATTTTTCTCGTATGTATCAATGCTCACATATTGCTTGGTTAACGTAGTGAAACATCGGAGTGATGTATATGTTTAAACTTAGTGTGCTACATTCATTAATAATAAATACATTGCATTTGTTTAAACTAGGTAAGCTTCCTTTGTGAGAATCACAGTGCACACTAAGACGAGATCCTTATTGACTACAAAGTTGACGTGTCATTACTCCATCTATGTGTGACAGACAAAATAGTTTTCCTCGACCATTTCAGTATTGGTAAAATTATGGGCATAACTTCGCATAAAAATATTATTAGCTATTCTGCCTGTTCTTATTACCTCAGAACAAATTATGGTTATAATTTTAAAAATTTGAGGTTTCTTCTGAACCATACTTCCCTTATACTTGCTTTCACCATTTGGTTTCGTGCTAAGAACCTCCGTGCATGTCGTAAGAGTCAACCCAGACGAGAAAATAAAGCATGTGAACTATAGCAAATAATACGAACGAATTTCCAGATCCCTTCTCTGCAAAGTGTTGCACCGACAATAAACTGAACCAAGGTTTTAAAGCTGTACATTCCCTCCCCAAACAAAATCGAAAATTTAGATAATGGCACATTTTGTGACCCTTCCAATGAAAAATAACGATAACAATTTTGCGAAAATATAAAAGCAGATTCAAGAAAAATTAGATAATCCCACAAGGGACCAGCACCGTCGGGTAGACAAGATAACATGTAACTGAATTAGGGTGATTTCAAGTACGTTGCTCGTCACGTACGTAATCAAACAGGAGAAAGATTCAGTTTGACACGTTTAACTGGACATAACCCACTCATAATTGACTCTAGGGTTATCAAAACAAAGTGTCAAATACGTGCGCTCACTGTTCCCGAGTGTTGATATCAGACGATTTCTGCTCGACCAAAAACCATTTCTACCTCAGAAAGAATAACAGACCCAGTCAAAAGCCAGAACAAGGTCCAGAACATGATGCAATTTCACAATTGTATGAAAGCCAGTCTCGTTCTCAAAATATCCACGTCGCTGAATGTAATCAATACGACCTTTAGTCCACAATACCAGACTTATCCAAACAAGTAAGTAAACCAAAATGCACAATCTAGGTGGATTTTGGCGATAAGACAGAATGTTTAATAGTTATGGACTGCAAAGAAGACGACAGCCATATTAGTTTAAAATTGATTTGGGGAGGGAATGAAGTTTTAAAGTTTCGCTGGTACCCGCCCTAAATTGGCATGCCAATATCATAGGCCGGAAACTAAAAAAATCTGCGTCTCTTGATTAGTTAGTGATGTAGTGGATTGCGTAGCAGGGAGCATACGAAGTAGGGAGCCAGACTAATGGGCGCGGTGCAATATGGGGAAAAAAGTACAGTGATTCAGTACCTTAACTAAGATTGAGGATAATAGTCCTCTGCGGAATCACATGCATCGAAAGTGTGATGAAGTAGTAAGTGAACTTTAACGTAACCAAAATTCTTGCTAAGTGTGGTAAATTTTCATAACTTCTGATCTGAGACTTGGATCAGCTCTCCCTGCAACCTCTCGACAGACCTTATGCAAATTACAATTAAAAGATACAAATGATTTTAAACTACATGAACGTGTTTTCAAACTGTCTATTCTGGCGAGATTTGATCAGAGAATATATTTGTGGCGATTGGGTACATGTAAACAAATCAGAAAAAATGTATTAGTATACACGCAACGCTTTAATATACTGAACTTATTTCTGTACAAGATTGACCCAACGGCTGCTTTATTTTTTTACTTTTTTTTTTTTTTTTTTTTTGCCCCAGCCTCGAAGAAAATCGAGGAACATAGTATCTGCGTTTCCATCCGTCTGTCATTCCGCCCGTCATTCACACTGTCCATTCAGCTTTATAACGTTAAAGTCGTTTGAGATTAAGGGATGAAACTTGCCATACGTATACATCACTACTAGAAGGTGTGTAGTGTACAAATTGGAGGTGTTATCTTCAAGGTCAAAGTCACGGCTCAGTATTTTCTTTTTTCCATATCACGTTCCATTCCGCTCTATAACTTTGCGGCTGTTAAAGGCGTGTTGTGTACCATATTGGGGTACTTTCTTCAAGGTTAAGGTCACGACTCAATATTTTAGATTTTCAGCACATTTTCCCTTCAGCTCTACAATTTTAAAGCCGTTCGAAGTTAAGTGATGATACCTTGTAAACCTGTATATCATCACTAGAAGATATGTACTGTACTTAATTGTGGAGCTATCTTCAAAGTCAAGGTCAAGGTAACAGCTCACTATTACTTTTCCATCACACTCTCCCCTCCACTCTATAACTTTAAAGTCACTGCTCAATATTTTATATTTTCCCTCACACGTTCGTTTCCACTCTGTAACTTTAGAGCTGTCTTAGATTACGCTACGCAACATGGTATATATATATATATATATATATATATATATATATATATATATATATATATATATATATATATATATATATATATCATCTTCATTAGCAGGTATGTACTGTACCACATAGGGGATCTTATTTGCAAGGTCAGTAAATGGCGTTACACGTTGAATTTTTCTAGTACATCTTCCTTTCCACTCCATAATTTTAGAGCCATTTGAGATGAAGGGATTAAACTTGCTATAGCTATATATCATTACTAAAACGTGCGTCACCTACCACATTGGGGGTCCTATCTTCAAGGTCAAGGTTACAGATTAATATTTTCGGTTTAAGTCTGCTTTCTAACGTAACAACTGTTTAAGACAAATGGATGAAGCTTGGTATAGTTACATATTGTCACTAGAACATGTGTTGCATTGCACATTTGAGGCATTATCCTCAAGTTCAAGGTCACAACTCAATATTTTAAGGTTTCTTTCGTTTCTGCTTTATATCACAAACACTGTTTGAGATACAGGGATGAACAATGGTACACTTATGCTTCTCAATTTGATGGCATCTCGTGTATCACAGTCAATGTGTTGTCTGCAAGGTCAAGTTCACTGCTAATTTTTTAAAACTCTTTTTCTGCACTTTGCCTCTAATGCCCTTTGAAAAATGACAATGAAACTTGGTTGCTTTCCATGTTCACCCAGTAATTTTACCGCTCCGTCTTAAAGTTCATAGTCGGAGTTCATAATTGTGAACTTTTTTGACCTCACCATGGTAGGAAAGGGACAAAAATAAAATCGCCGATTCAAGGTTATATTAAATGTAGAACACTATTAAAGACAATTCCCATGAATACGAATGTTCTAAATTGTATTCCTTCTTCAGGATTTTGCATGGGAATAAAATTGGTAGATATCTGATAGTGGTACTAATCATTTTCAAAATAGGATTTCTTAAGCATATTTGGTGTCACTTTAAAACTGTTTCTTATTATCTACCCTTGTTCATACATTTTGTTGTCACTGTAATATTAAGTAACGGGGAAATATCCAGCATCTGCCAATATGTGGTGAATATTATCTAATCTGAAAGGTATTAAAGCACTCACTTGCCAAGATAGAGATGTTCAGAGATGGGGAAAGACACACGCGTTACTTAACAAATAAAACCCACCCGAATGAATTGCAAAAGAAAGTGCAACAACTCCATCCACCCACTCATCCATCAATTCTTTCAAACGTATTGACGGGAAGATATATAGAAAAACATACTGACAGACCGGTAAACTATTTGAAAAGCCAATGATGAAACTGTAGTGTCAGATTACTAGGAAACTAAATTTATGTATATTTTCCAATAATAATATGGGTCGGAGATAGGGTTGAATATTTAATTCTTGATACTTAGTTGAGAGAATCGTATACTTTATCATTCGCCATGACAAAAATAAGTCAAATAGTACATAATACTAAGTCTGTCCTGATTTCACACCAGACATTAAGGTTTATACTAAAGGCATTTGTCATCATCATGTTGTCACCATAAGCCTACATAGCTTAAGCTGTTGGTAATTTACCAAATTATTTAAGTAATCTTTTTCCTTTTGTCCCGTTATGATAGGTAAATATCAACTATCTCCCCCACCCCCATATATATATATATGCCAGTCACCTTTTTTTGGCTCTGAAAGCGGACAATTCCCATTTGCAATTGTATACATGACGTAAATGCCGCAATAAAATGTAAATTAGACTCCTATCAAATGATCAATTTCATTAATATATTCTATATTTATCACAATATTTCAGTAACTAATAATGTCAGATGTGTCTGAAGGATCTCTTGACCTTACGGTGTGTAGGTCAGTGAAAAGGAGATTCAAATCCCGCTGCCTTGCTGCGCTTTCAGCTGGTACAAATTCATTGATCAGAGATATCAAGAAAGCTGTGCACACTTCTGATTTCAAACACTGTGTTTAAAGTGGCATGAAACTTTAGATTTCGTTCCACAAAGTTAATTTGGGGAGTAATGTGGCGTTCAATGAGACAAAATTATAGTGGAAACATGTAAACATTGTCAACTTAGGATATTAAGGATTCAGACATTGATCCATTCTTCTGGATGCTGATATTAGACATAAAGGAGGAGATGGAAAAGGGAATCTTACTCTCGTATGGAATTAGTAAAGACGCTCTATACGACATACATGGATACGTAACTTCTCGATATTTATCAGTGTATTTGTTTCTAAATCAAAACAATTATTAATGATATAAGTAATAGACACACACACACACACACACACACACACACACACACACACACACATATATATATATATATATATATATATATATATATATATATATATATCACTGGTCAACAATACATAAGAAACTTTATTTAACGTCGGATATAGGAACAATAAATATTAGCTGCGTAGTGTTATTACTCTGACAAACAGTCCATCAAGATAGTTTTAAAAAATCCAACAAGCAGAGGAATAGTTATTCTAGACAACGACATAAATTGGACGTAGATAAGATGACACATAGAGACAGTCACATTGCATTGCATTACAAAATCTGAATTGTCTTTATCTTGTATACCTGCCGTACAAGTATTTTAGTTAAATATTCATGTTGTTATAAAGCGCATTATGTCAGGTAGTTACGGGGACACTAGTGTCTATACTTTATAACGGTATTGAGTTAATGTGTCTTTAAAGACGTGTTTAATAGACGTGATACGATCTTCTGATTACCATCTATATTGGTTTTTTCTTTATTTGCCATTTACACACATAACCCAATTCACAAACTCGGACGTTTTTCAAGAGCGATTGAACTCGATTTGCTAACATTTGAATGGATATAACGCGCTTCCAAAGTGGCAACAATGCTAACCTAATCCCTTTGACTGCTAGTGAGGATTATTTGTTGCCTGAAGAGCATATCTTGTGCACTTTGTCGCTTGTCGAAATTCATAACAAATTGTGTTTGATTTGTTCAATTAAACTGACATTAAGCTTTTTAAGAGAATATATATATATATATATATATATATATATATATATATATATATATATATATATATCAGAACTTACATACTAGAATATATATCACTGAATTGACACAAAATCGATATAAATAGTATATTTAAAACAGTATATTTATAAAGACTGGTGACTATGTCATGGAATAAAATAGGGCTAAGTGTAAGTTTTTAATCGCAGCTTAACGTTTAAAGGGACAATAACAGCAATAAAAAAACAGACCTTGAGCCAAATCTCCACCTCAGTATTTTAGACCAGACATATATACGTACAGTCCCAAAGATAATCATGTTCTTAACATGCACGTATCTGACTATGATATTTAGAAGACAAAAAATCATATCATATTCCCTTAAATAAACAAAATTTTCATGTATATTATTCAATCAATCAGTTCTGAATCATGAAATATAATGCTACGTATCTGATAATATGGCACTAAAGGAGTGTTTCTTGAATCCAATATGTTGTATAGCGATGCATGTATACAATCGACGTTAATACCTACATAAATATACCAACACTAGTGTAGAAAGGATGACATCCACAGCAAATTATAAGCATGTACCCTGCGTTGCCGAGTCTTCAACTTGAATACTTCCTCCAAAGGCTTGGTAAATATATACATTTTTAAAAATGTAATCTTTTTGCTGCCAATTCTGTATTTTATTGTCTGTTACCATTACAAAATTTCTACATCTTCCTGGTTATTCCATAGACTAGCATTTATTACATTTGCCCTTCATTTTATCAGTTATTTTTGTGGTTTTTGTTGTTGTTGTTGTTGTTGTTGTTGTTGTTGTTGTTGTTGCATAAACTCGATAAACTATTTAAGTTCTCAATGGGAAAGAAACTAATTATAAGACCATGTTGAGTATCACCTTTATCGATGAATGATACATAATAAGAACACGTCGTAACTTGTTGGCTTCAGGTGCGAATTTAAACTCAATACTTTCTGTTTGTTCAAAGAACGAGATATTTTACACGTGTCGTGGTTCAAATATTGGCGTGAAGTCCAGGTTGGTTCAATAAGTTACTAATGAGGACACGTGCAGAACAGTTAATATCAGCTATCGATTTCTGTGTCAGTTTAGCGATTATCTCATTTCTATATATGTTTATTTTATGATCCTGGTCGATTAAAAATACTCATGTGCAGTCACTGCCGCACATTATTGACTGAACATTTTTGTTTCAAAGTTATTACGGACAAAAGGGCATGAAACCTTTCTCCTTCTTTCACACACGCACACACACGCGCTCGCATGCACTTGTGAAATAATGAGAAATATTTGTTCAACTTATTTGCCCTAAAAAAATTAATGACTGGACAATGTAATTGAAACAATGAGTCATCTGCCCTGTTGAAATTCTTTGCAACGGTATATTTGAATGTAAATTGTGCGTTGTGACATCAAGGATTAATTGGAAAGAAGATAAGTTTCACAAGGACTAGCAAAATCAATAGAAAATTAAGGCTGATTTTTTCTCTTTCAACAAGAACTGTAAAAATGTCCGATTTATATCTATCTCACTATTATCAGACATTTTCTCCATGACATACTTCCATATATGATCGGGGCAAAACGGTTTTGAACACAACGCTGTTTTAGAAGGAGTCGGGAAAATTGTGATCGCCTGAGTCTGTTCGTCCGTCACGCTATCTCCTCATGCAGCTTTAAACGAATAGTCTCAAAGCCTGGTGTAACAGTGCCCCATGACGTAAAGTGGCGTGACACGTATTTTGTATCCAGCTCCAACCCCCCAGAGGACCCGGGGAGAAGTCATAATCTCACAAAAAGGGGAGAAAAAAATGCAAATAATGCTACAATATATTTTAATCAAATTTTATGTGGATTTGACAACTGTGGACATTTTTTAAGACATGAAAGACAAATTTATATGTGCAGACGACATGTGCCCATGAAGCTATCCTTACCCCCTGAGAAGTTAGCGCCTGAATAATAACCTGATTGGTATTCCCACCCTATAACCATATATAGTGTATATATATGGCAATGTGATGGGTGCCTTAATCCGGGTTTGAATCTCCGTAGAGTACGAACTACATTTCTTTAGCCTGTATGATAATATTATCTATTCGTATTTTAAAATTATGTTAATGTTATCAAGCATTTTCCTGTAGAATCCAGGGATAGCACTTTCCGCTCTGGTTTGGTGTATATATATATATATATATATATATATATATATATATATATATATATATATATATATATATATATATATATATATATATATATATATTGGTCATAATTTAACACAAAAGCGCACATACAGCTAACATTAATAATAATAATAATGATAATAATAATAATAATAATAACGACTTTATTTAGAGAAGGTAACTCATTTAGTCTCATGAACTTATTTACCTTGAGGCCTTCTGTTATGTACAATATGTATAGTATATACAGAACAATGTGACAACAATTTGGCTTAACACTAAAAAATTTTATTATTCTGAAAATCAAACAAAGTTTCAAGCTCGTAATACACAAGCATCAGTGAGAGCATACAAATAAATAAAATATCATATTGTATTGAAATATTTATCTGTGAAAAAGATTAATAAGCAGAGAAAGCAGGATGTATTTATATTACTTGTACCTGTTCGAGTGTCTTAAGATTTCATCCATTTAAAATATTGATTATGAAAAAAAGAAATGTTAGAAGCCTGCCTTATGTCACTGGGAATAATGTTCCATACCAGTGGACCAGTATATTGTAAACTCTTTTTAAACAATTCCTTCTTTGACTTTGGTATAATGTAATTTTTGCTTCTCACAGACCTTAAATTTGAAGTACCGTCCACATTTCTTTGGTAAAAGATATTGCATAGGTAGAAAGGAATGGTTTTTCTGGACACTTTATACATATATTTGATCTTTCTAAAGAATATTCTTTCATATATTGGTAAAATGTTTAAATAATTTATTGCATCCTGAAAATTGTATATACATTGATCTAGAATTAAATGGCACGCCTTATTTTGGAGTCTTACAAGTTTTGTTATGTTTGAATTAGAGGCATTATCCCAAATTACATTACAATAGTTCAAATAGGGCTGAATATAACTTTTATAAAAGATGACCTCATAATAAAAAGGAATGAATGTTCTGATTTTCTTAAGTAGCCAAATATAAGAATTAACATTTTCTGAAACATTTTTAATGTGAATAGATTGTTATCTACAAATACTCCAAAACTTTTATCATGAGAAATCATATTCAGGTTAACATTATCAAATAGAACTGGAGTTTGTCGCTATCTAGCTTTGCTCTTTTTTCTTTTGTTGTAACTAGTAGGGCTTTTGTTTTTTCTGTATTAATAATGATATTGTTTTCCTTGCACATTACTTCAAGTCTGTTAAGAGCATCTTGTAAGTTTTTTTAAAGTTCAGTTTTGGTTTTACTTGACTCTGATAGTGTAGTGTCATCTGCATAGAGGTCAGTGGAAGAAATTGAAATTCCTATCCTAAGGGGTAAGTCGTTAATAAATAGAATGAATAACTGAGGTCCGAGGATAGAGCCCTGTGGTACTCCAGTTAAGTAAGAACTAAACCAGTTTAGGGAGTTTTCATTACATTGATTTTCAATTTTTCAATCAAAGATCAAAAGTTTTACGAAAATTAACTATAATAGTGCCAACAATTTCTCCTTTGTCTACTGCTTGTAGCCATTTATCAAAAAGAGATATGAGTGCAGTTTTGTATGAGTGATTTTGTAGAAAGCCAGACTGATTATCATGAATAAGATCATAAGTACTTAATAAAATAATCATGTACATGTTTTTCTAATAATTTGGAAAGACAAGGAAGGATAGAGATGGGTCTTTAGTTATTTACATCCTCTTTTGTTCCAGATTTATGCAGTGGAGTTACCTTGGTAGTTTTCCAAGTTGAAAAAAAAATGCCTTTAAAAATATTTTAGATGATTATCAGTATAAAAGCCCGCATGATTGAGGGAGAAAGTTTCAGTTTTACTCTTACAGTTCCCTGCACCAAACTCAGTAAAACCCCACCAAATAGCTTTAGGGTTATTTCTATTTTCATCCAGCACTTTTTTGTATTGTGTTCTTTTGGCTTGACTTATCATTTTATTAACATTATTCCTCCAAATTTTATATTCAGCTTGATTTCCTACAGATTTTAGATGGTCTCTTTCTTCGTTGCATCTACAAATTTCTGGGGTGATCCAACCTGGCTGGTTGTCTTTTCTTATCCTGTGTGTTTTTAAAAAAGCATGTTTGTTTACGGTTTCCATGAAAAGATCAATTCAAGTACCTAAAACGTCGTCAATATCTTCAAAGATTGGGACTGTATTCCATGAAATCTGTTTCAGATCTTTCAGGAATTGAGTAGCATAAAAGTTTTGAAAAGATCTATAAGTAATGGATTTATGGATATTATTTTTCTTTGATTTGCTGTTGACTTTACGTGTAAGAAAATTGCAAAGTGGTCACTTAAACCAATCTTAGGAACCCTTACTTCCATAACATTTTCTTGTGTATTGGTATAAATATGGTCTATAAGTGTTTTATAAGTATATGTTACTCTAGTGGGTTCATTTACTAGTTGCTCCATACCTAAAGAAGCAATAAATCTGTCCAATTCTTCTTATTTGATCATTGAGAAGGTCTCTGTTTATATCACTTTGAATGTAAAATTAATTTCCTTCACTTGAAATTGTATCTATTTGAAGTTCAGAGTATTAACACCAATCGATTTTTGATGATGGGGGACTGTACGCAGAATCAGCTATGTACGGTTTAGCTTTTTCTGGAGTAACCTGTAACCAAATGGATTCTATTTCCTACGTTTCTTTGTCTTCCCTTCTTTTAGCAACATTACCAGTTTTAACATACACAAGGAGCCCACGTCCTCCTGCTTTCCTATCCCTACGAAAAGGTTTGTCATAACCATTGATATACAAGAAATGTTCACCCTGATTTCATGTCAACATTGTTTCTGAGATCCAAAAATATGTACATTATTATCTGGTAAGGTTAACAAAAATGTTACTTGATCCATCTTTCCTCGAATACCTTGAATATTTAGGCGAATTGTATGTAAACCCCTACCAGAAACTCCTAAATTCATTAGATTTACATCATTGTTATTATTAGAGGCACTCGAGGAGACATTTGCAGTATTATAACTATGTTCGTAATGATCATTGTTACAATTATCATTACAACCACTGTATAAAACATTAGTTTTTCTTTCATTACTTTGAATTCTGTATTTCATTTTATCAGTTTTATTTCTGAGTCCTTGTATATTAATATATCCTATATGAAGTTCTTTTCCTCTCAAACCTATACTGCATGAAGAATTTGCACTTAAATCACTTTGATCCTTACTCTGTCCTTGCATTATATTACCAGCTATGTGTGACCTCGTGGACCTCAAGAGAGTAAATGAATCATTATTACATTCATTAGTAATATTTGTATTGTCATTTTCATTATTTTGACATATACATAAAAAATGTTGACACTCTTGAAATATTGATTCTAATATTTCATACATGTTAGTGGGGTTTATGGTACAGTTAGGGTCACAATGGGAGGATTTTAGGACTTTATTGCACTCTTCATGTTTATTCCAACAGGCAGATGCCTTGTGACCTATAAGCCCACATGACCAGCATTGCAGAGGGCCATACTGCCTGCATTCATTTGTGTTATGGTCTCGTTCATTACAATTTGAACACTTTTTTTGAGAGTGTGGGGTTGTGTTATTCCTGGCTCTTCAATTTATATACATGGCCTGCTGGTAATATTAGCCCCTGGGTTCATGTTATAATCTGCAGGTTCTAAATTGCCGGGTCATAATTTGGAAACTTTTAAGAACCCCGCCCTGTAACCATATATTCACTTACTGTAATCGAAAAGACGAATTCCAAGATGGGATCGATATTGGCCCCTAGGTATGTCCTTATCCCCTTAATGAATAGCCCCAGGGTCATTACTTGGAAACTGCAAAAATATGAAAAGACAAAATGTACAAATGCAGCTAACATTAGCCCTTACCATCAGAGAATTAACAGAGACGGGGCCCCTTGTGTCCGAGTGGTCTAAGGCGCTCGCCTTTACAGATCACTCACGCGTGGGTTCGAGTCTCGGCTCGGCCAGCGTGGTTATGTGAGAAAGCTTGCCAGTAGCTTCCCGTGGGTCGGTGGTTCTTTTTGGGCATTTCCAGGGTTCTTCCTCCACCAAATATACTGGCCGCAATGTATAGCCTATCATGTGCTGAAAAATGGCGTTAAACCCACAGAAACAAACTTAACAAAGAGGCTCAGATAGGGATCGTTTTTAAATGGGTAAGCGTGGAGATATGTTTTACAAACACAGTCGATGTGTGTTTACAATTCTGTGGTAGTAAAGAAATATGGAGATCTAAGAAAATCGGGATAAACTGGAAATTAATACAGGCTGAATCAGTATATGCACGAGGATGCCTGTATGTAAATTTCGAGGAAGTATTGAATTCATCAATTTAAAAAAAAATATTTTTAAAATAATGTGTCTTTACTAGACTCTTCAAGTAAATTCTTGTTACACGAGCGCTACATGGACTTATGGGGTAATAATATACCGATGAAGAGGAGGAAGAGGAAAGGAGGAGAATGACCAGGAAGAGAAGGACAACTGTATAGCTGTTAATGATGCTGATAACCACCCGCTGATAATTAAATCTTCTTCTTCCTTTCATTTTTTCTCTTCTTCTTCTTCTCCCCCTTCTCCTCCTCCTCCTTCTCCTTCTTCTTCTTCTTCTTCTTCTTCTTATTATTATTATTTCTTTTTAAGGGAGTGACATGGCGTCTGGCGGGGCAGTCCTGGCCAGGATGGACGAATCATTGGAAACACCGAGGGTACCTCTCCCCCCCCCCTTCTCTCTCTCTCTCTCTCTCTCTCTCTCTCTCTCTCTCTCTCTCTCTCTCTCTCTCTCTCTCTCTCTCTCTCCGTGCCCTAGAATTATTACTAACTGTTAGTCTTGTGTTTTTGAATATAACGTCTATTAAATACTTTAAATTACTATTATATGTATTTATGGAATTTAATGTCACTATAGACCGAAACATGTTACCTTTAAATCAAACCCATAATCGCTTTTAAATATTCAGCTATGACCAATACAATTTTTTATTGTAAATAGTTTAATAAGAATAGAATAAATCTAGCGTTCATGACGGTTCAGAATCATATCACGTCGTTTCCTATTCAGAAGCATAATAGTTAAAGAATTATTGAATAGATATTGAAGTTTATGTTCCCATCTTGGTTATTACACCTTGTATTTTGTCCATATGATCTAAAATATGCAAATCAGAGTTATACATTGTAAATAATTCTAACCATTAAGAGTATAATGATTGCATTATGGTAATTAGAAGTAGGTACACATATTTGATTACATTATGGTAATTAGAAGTAGGTACACATATTTGATTACATTATGGTAATTAGAAGTAGGTACACATATTTGATTACATTATGGTAATTAGAAGTAGGTACACATATTTGATTACATTATGGTAATTAGAAGTAGGCACACATATTTGATTACATTATGGTAATTAGAAGTAGGTACACATATTTGATTACATTATGGTAATTAGAAGTAGGTACACATATTTGATTACATTATGGTAATTAGAAGTAGGTACACATATTTCATCAACTGCCACTAGAACGTACAATGTATTTGTTTTCAGTTACCCAAAACATTACCAAAAATTTACAAAGTCAAAAAAAATCCAACTCTTTATGAATTGACCCTTAAACATGTAGTTGTAAAGTTGGAGTTACTCATCTGTAACATCACTAACCACTATGGTGTGAGACGTATGTGTGGGTGTTTCCTGTACATTTATAGGGGTTGTTAAATAGGTTTGAAATAATTTGGACTTTGTAATTTGTTAGTGAAAGTTTAATAAATAAATTGGTTGTTCCAATGACTATTTATTAAATATTTTTACCTATTAGTAATTATCTAAATGTAATCTATGTACTGGTACTCATATTACATAGTTGGAATTAATTACAATGTATCGTTTCTGCTGTGCTCATTTGAAGTCATATGGCCCAAATACATGGTGTAATGACCAAAATGGGAACATAAACCTTAAGCAAGTTTTAAGTAAAGTGTCAGTATATTAAGTTCAGAAGAACGAACAAAGCCACAAAGTTCCAAACAATTTAGCAACATAGGAAGAAGTTAAATCATTTAAATAAAACCATACTCATTATGTATAGTGCTTTATTGCAACATACTTAAGTTTTAATGGTGACCAGATCTGCGAATTTTCGCGAAAATTGTGGATATTTCACGAACTTTGCGGAGTTCAGAAGGATTATGCAAATTTTCTAGGCATTTTGAAATTTGTTGATTATTAAAAAAAATACATTCCATGGATTTTCAAACGCGTTCAGTCAATAAATACGAAAACGTGAGACCTGTATGGTTAGATATAAATTACATGAGGATTGTGATATTAAAGTTCATATAGATGATGCTAAATTGTGTGTTTAGTCAAACGTTTTCGGAGAACATGATTGAAATCGCGCTCCTGTTCAGACCCAGAATTAGTGTAGCCCTTCATATCCGGGAACAAGATTTTTCTGCTCCTGCGCCACCAAAATCATACAAAACATCTTACCCAATATTCAAGTAGCTTTAGTTCTGTTTAACGATGAATGGACACATATTTAAGAATGTTTATCATGGCTACGATATATTCGGAAGAGATCGTTATAATAATTAATTAAACGGCTTGCAAACCGAGAAAGATGCAGATAATATCTAGTGTATACGCTGTTTTAAATGTTCAGTTGGAAAATAAACCCCGAGACTGAGGAGGTTCCTATGTTTACTGTTATAATTCCAGCTCGAGACTACATGTGTTTGAAATTTCTGATCAATTAGAAGATGAAAATATAAGCTCAAAGCCAATACAATTATCCTCAAAACACATAGGTCACATTTTAAAACTATTGATATTTTTAATTGAATTATCAGAGATTGCAGCTTTATTTTCCAGTCGGTACATTACATACACTTTGCCTCGAACCGATTCGCATTAACGACCGACCATTTAATTTTCGGGGGGGGGGGGGACTTTTCTTTTTCAACTAATATAATAAATAAAATATGTTCTTTTCTCTGTAGTTTAGAGCAAGAATATTGTTTTAAAAATCCCAGCCCCACTCCCACCCCTGCCCTGAAAATTAAATGGTCTTTTTCTTAGAGCTCACTTAACAAAAGTACTATATACGCGCATGTTTTGCACCTTTTTGAGAAGTACCCGCTCAAGAGATAACCATTTGGTCAATGTCCATAATTTTCACGTATAAAAATCATCAGCAACTTAGGGTGTCGGTTTATTACAGATTAATTGATAGACTATCTCCTCCTATGCCTTCGCTTCATTAATTAATTAATGAATTTTTTTTCTTCTTCTTCATCATTATTATTATTATTATTATTATTATTATTATTATTATTATTATTATTTCAGGATTCAGATAAATTCCAAGGGCTGGGGATAAAGGGTCAAAGTTTGCACACAAAAACTTCGGACAGAGATGGAGCATCCAGAGCCCTAACCCCAGATTCGGCGTCACTTCCGGCTACATCTAGGCCCTCCTCTACGGGGACGGCATCTATTGGCCAGGAATCAGAGACATTGGGGAGCTTTAAAATGCCACCAGAAGCTGTCAGCGTTCTGGAAACTGTAATTAATATGAACAAGACTCTGGAACAACAGATAGATGCACTTCGTATAAGGTTGAATGTGGAGAGCAAGCAACATGATACAGAGAGACGAAAAATTATCGGGGAGAAAGACAACGAATTGAATAAAAAGGAGGGTGAAGTACATGAGCTAAGAGATTCGTTGTTAAAAAGAGAGGATAGAATTAAAGTGTTAGTGGACAAGTGTGCCGAAAAGGACACGTATATAGAAGAAAGAGTTGAAGAAATAAATGGACTAAAAGCGTTGGTAAAACAAACCGAGGATTATACAAATGAACTTCAGAAGAAGGTCGAGAAACTTAAAGTTCAAAAGCAGAAACTAGAATCTGATGGTGTGTACAAGGAACAAAATGAGGAGATTAGAAAATTACGATACGAGTTAGTAGCTATGAAAGAGAAACTAGCCTCCATGGAGAAAGAGCTTGCTAGAGCTAGAAATATATTGGAGCAGCAAAATTCTAAAATTCGAACATTGGAGGTAGAAAAGAATGACATGCACACAAAATTCAGAAAGGAACTTGATAAAGCCTCGCGCGCAATGAGGATGGAAGTGGAGAGGATGCGTGAAGTCATGAAACAACAATATGAGGAGATGAGAAACCTCAGAGAACAGAATATTGAAATCTCCGGGGATGTGAGGGAAATTAAAGACATGCTCATAAATAAGAACCTAGCGATGCCATCTCCTCGTGACATCGAAATACAAACCACAAGGGACAGAATCGATGTTAAAAATTTTAAAACACCAAGGCCGCTACTGAATAGCCCTAATTTAGGTCTGAGGACACCTTCCATAGCAAGAAACCCCAAAGTCCCTGTCAGAGCCTCTGTGCCTTCAGTGTCCCCTTTAAAAACCACTGCTATGCAACCCACTTACCGTAGTCAGACTGGGCTTCCGCCGATAGCGGTCAAGGAGGAGAGGAAATGGGTTCCCTCTGGACTTGGTGCTCGTCAAATCACGACTTTGAAGTCAGCCAGAGCGAGAAAGAACTAAACCATTAGTTTGTCTGATTGCTTTGTGACTGTCCTATAGTGCTATTGGATGACAGCTTTTGTTCATTTTTAGAGTATTTTGTAGATCTCATAAAATGGAAGGATTTTCGATTATACGAGTACGTCGTGTGACTTTTAGAATTTCTTTTTACGATTAGTCTAGATTTAAAAGAGAACCTAGTGCTTCAAATGAAGCTAATTCACACTTGAGAACTAACACACCAGTCTACTAATGATGCAATTTCTTTTCAATCTCAGATAACGAATGAATTGACACGAGATCGTTTTAAGTTCTGTGTCGAAGCGAAATTCAGGATACAGTTCTTAACCTTTAGAGCATCACAGCGACTGGAGTATTAAGAACAACACATTATCTAGATTTCTGTTCACATATTTTATTTATTTATTTATTTTGCTTTTGTTGGTTTTAACGGCACTTTTATCACATTATTGGCTATACCCTGTGAGTTCAGTACCTTTCCCAAGGACACACCCAGGCAACCAGTCTGGACGGGTACAGAACCCGCGACCCTTTCATTTCGAGTCCAATGCTTCATCAACTGAGCTACTGCGGATCCCCAAGAATGTACCTAGTTTTTTGCTTGATCCTGTGCTTGTTCTAAGGCAAGCAAATTTAATGAATTCATCCTATCGACGTATGTTTACAATACCCAATATATCATGGTTTGTGTGTGTGCGTACGTGCGTGTATATGTGTGTGTGTTTTGCTCCATTCAGCAGTACAAATCATGGCCGAAGGATACGTTTGTGTCACGTATCTTACCTACTTTACTTGCTGAACGTATTTTAGCAGCAGACCTAGAAATAGCCTGCTACTAATATTAATTCTGAATTAAGAACATAGACGCAAATAGTGGGATAATCTTGCCACAGCTCGAGGAAACCCAATAGTTTAATACCGTAGATCCCGGAGATAATTTTGTAGGATAAGTCCCTTTTGTGCCAAAGATGACCAGTCCGTCTGAGCTACACGGGTAAGACAGGATCAGATGTTAGGTTCTGCAACTGATAACCCATGCCCGCCCCGACACCTGACTCTTCTGTTACTATTTTTTTTAAAAACTTGCATCGGTAGGCAAACTCCTCTCTGGTACCAGAGGTCGAGTTGGCGCCTCAACATTCCGACCACCTCGGCTATGTATGCGAGACAAAAGTATGCTTTGAATGTATGTCAGCGTAGCAGTTTGCAGAAAATTTTGTCCGTAAAAAAGAAACCGCAATCTATTCGGACAACCTCGGCTATTTATATGATTAGATTGACAGTAGGATTGACCAAGAATTTATGAATATAAAAAAAAAAAATAGTTCGATCCAGTCGGTTAACATGCGGTCTCTTTTCTTTAAGAAAACGAATATGGCTAATCAGAAAACATACCGTAAGTCAACCGATTTCGGCATTCAACCAACTGAAATGGCTCCCACAGAGTTTGAAAAACTCAACCACTTGATTGTGCTTGGATATACTTTAGTAAGGTAAAAGGGACTGACCCCGGAACACGCATCACAGCACTGCTTATTCAAGTATTAAGACTTCGACCCGTCCTTATTATAAATATAAGGGTCGACGTCTTACATTGTAGGACTACCTTCAGCCCAGACTGCACAGTCCCATTTTGCAGCTAAGAATTTCAATATCTTCCTTAACCTTTTATTACGAGACACTGGAATTAGTATATAAAAACAAACAGCAAACAAGGTTTCACAGAAGCATTGACAAATGTAATTTATACTAAAATGAGGTGGGTGGGTGAGAAATTTGTACATGCCTTTCAAGTGCTGCTTATTACTGGAAACTGAGTTTGAATCTACCAGAAGTTTAGTTGTAAAAGGGTTTTTAACTGTATAAGCATTTATTGTACCATGTACACTTACCTCCCTTGTACCATGTACACTTACCTCCCTTGTACCATGAATTTAGCAATATACAAAATAGTATTTTTACATGTAAGATAATAAGTGTTCTCCAGAACGTACAATATTTATCTTGTCTTTGCTGAATTAAATCCAATTACCATTGATCTGATAATTGGTTGTAAATGTAGTATTCTGTACAAATGCCAGAGTAGATTGCATTTTGCTTTTAAAGAAAGAAAGCCAGTCTCTCAGGCTGTATATGCAAAATTATCTGTGATAGCTTAGATGTTTATTGTCATTTGAAGAAGAAAAAAAACTTGCCTTGACATTTGCATTCCTATGATGGACTTATTAGGTATTAAAGAATTTATATTCATTTTAATTCATCTTATTTACTAAGGTTAACTCGATGCATGTGCTCGCATATTCTAGGAATTAGAGGATCCTTTATGTTTACATAGCAAGAAAGAAAGGATATTCTGAAATAGGAGGGCATTTATCGTCTATCTGTCTTCGCTTGACCAATGCTCTCTCTCTCTCTCTCACACACACACACACACTATATATATATATATATATATATATATATATATATATATATATATATATATATATATATACATACACACACATACTCTCTGTGTCTGTCTCTCTCTCTCTATATATATATATGCGTGTGTGTGTGTGTGTGTGTGTGTGTGTGTGTGTGTGTGAGAGAGAGAGAGAGAGAGAGATAGGTGAATTTTTTTCTGGCTTAAACCTCTCTTTATACGTGTGCACATATGAAAAGTCTTCTTTTTTCTGAATTATGACAAAGACACACATACACATGCCAAACACAAGCGAAATTCCTCAGTTTGTATGAATAAACGGGAGTGGTATAGATATTTAAGTCTTGGCCACTCATATACTTTGTTTACTTTTACATCTCGTATTGGAATACGAGAATATTAAAGTAAAAATAAAAATTACTAGACCAGCAAGATCAGTATGCATTTTGATTTTCAAAATTAAAAATCTCTACATCACTCATATTTTTTTTTACATGATAATAACGACACAAAGCTAAACTGAATTGAATTCAAGTGTTTTAGACATATTATATAATATTTCACGAACTTAACATGAAAGCAAACAATGTTGGTATCTAAAGACGATGCATATTTATTTGTCAACGTTTGTACGAGCTAAAAGTGTTGTCAAAGCCAGTTATATTGAAGATTGTCATTCGAGAGAATAAAAGTGTTAATTTGTTGTTTTCAAACATAAAAAGATGCAGATTTACAGATTACTTTCCAATGATAATAACATTGAAATAGGCAGCATCAGAATAGTTTCAGCTACAAATAGATGAAACTGGTAGCGTATAATACAAAATAAGCTATCACACAAAATACACAAATATATCTATATGAAATATACGTATGGTCCACTCAACAAATGTCTATAGTCCATTATACCAATATCCCTAATGAGTTATACATAATACATTAAACCTGCACTCTACGTGTAACTTTCTACTCGAATTCTACAAGTGAAAAGGAATAAATTCTAACAGTGAATTGTCTGTTATACGAAGTTATTTTCTCTATCTTAGCTTTATCCAATTTACGATAATGAAAAAAATAAGAATGTCACGGACACAATAAAAAGCATAAATGTACAAGGGAATCAAAGTTATCTTAACAGTTATCACTTACCCCTATGGCTGTAGTTTTCTGGTCCCAAGACCGACACTCCGTGACAAGATCCAAGCGATGATGTACCGCTTATAGCGAAAACCTACTATTTATACTATACGAACAAAAAACAAAACAAAAACAAGACGTTCAAGACACAAGGGTAAAGTACCCGTGCATGTCGAGAAACATGGGCATCACGCTGCAAACGACCTACAACGAGATGTACCCACTCAGCAACTACATGTCAAGGTAGAAAAACAAGCTACTCTAGTTAACGCTGTACGGGTCGACAAAGTCAAATATACGTTATCATCGTTTAATGCAATACCAAATTATTTTCTTGCCTTATTCCGTGACAGATACTAAAATTTTAATTCGTCTAAAACTTTACAGCACATTTTTAAGACCTTTGAAATTTTACCAGGTCGCTTTACAATTATTAAAAAAAAAAAAAAGGAGACATAGAATTTACACAGGACAAAGTCCAATGTTAAAAAAGCACATAGTGATTCAGTATATTAAGTAGCTGTATAAATCTGAAACCATTAATAACTTTTAAAGTATTTAATAAATTTCGCAAATCACTTAATATATATGCCCTTGTTGTAGATGGATATCCTTTTGGCTTGCGGATAACACATAACGATAATTTATCAAGCGAAAAATATTCTCTGGGTGATTTATCCTGTTTTAAATTACCGGACAAAAGAACATTGTTTAAGACATTTTTAATACGATCATGGAAGTCGAGTTGCATACACAAATATCAATCAATTGTGGGAACAAATAAATGGGACTAAACGAAAAGAAAATACAATGAATTTAAAGAACGATTAACTGAACAATCTACGTATACATTACACAAGCAAGCGAGAAAAAAGTTCCCTACAAAAGAGTTTATGTTACTCACGTGGATAACCATTGACAGTCGACATGCAAGCATATAAACAAGACAACAATGGATATAAATATATTTTGACTGTGATATGATATATATATATATATATATATATATATATATATATATATATATATATATATATATATATATACACACACAAAATACGCATAGGCTGAAAAAGTGAGAAGAAAAACAAAAAACAAAAAAAACGGATTTGACAGACGCCGTGCTTAAGAACGAAACACTCAAAAGATATAGTGTGATGAAAGAGAAACGTTTTGGAACAACAATGTTAATGAATTTTTGAAAGGAACACACTGAATATTATTAAATTTACTCAGTCAAAAACTCTGTAGTGGAAAGATTTGACGTAACCCGTAATACTTGAATATGGAAGTATTTCACTCAAAATCAAACCAGAAAATGTGTTAATGTTTTATCAACGCTAATTGATGGTTACAATAACACTCACTATAGATCAATATACATGACTCTGTTTGAAGCAAGTAAAGATGGAAGCAGATACAAAGTATGATCAACTTATTCAATGATCTAACAACAGATATATTTGTAACGCCTAAATGTAAAATCAGTGAAAAAGAATTCCAAATTCCAAATCAGTTCTATCTTCTTAACATTACCGAAGAAATATTTAAAATGGGACAAACAATTTTAAGTTATCCAGTCATTTACAAACTGGAAAACTTGAAGAGAGAGGATATAGAGGGCCTGTTTTACGGGCAAGAATTATCTCTATACAATAAACAAATTACAAATACAACACTGAAAAACCCACTTTTGAAAATCAATACGTTTCAACGGTAAACGTTGTGTACTAGGAAATGGGAAGGATATTATATATCGTTTGACATTTGGGAACCAGCTGAAAATATTATTCAATTGAAATAAATGATGTACCAAAAGTATCCCTTTCCTTCAGAGACGATGTGTCAAAGCAGATATCTTCCTCGGATATAGAGAAAGCAGAATACATACATAGCAGTATAAAGGGGCATGAACACTTTTATTTTTTTATATTTTTTTTTAATTAAAGAAAACGAATTTCTAGCATGTGACAGAGGTGGAGAAAAAAACTGTGCATTAGATAATGATGGAATAAAAAAAAAACACGCACTGCATGCGAATGTGTGTTAATCACAAAAACATATATATGCGTATATGTGCTTGTGTGTTTATGTCTTTTGTCTCTATCTGTATTCCAAAAACAAGACTTAAATAAATTATGCCCGTGATGGGTCCTGAACTCATAGTGATAGCGGCTTTGTATTCCGAAATCGTCAGTGCTACCTCTACAATATAATAGCACTTAAAAGTCTTCCATTAAAGGGACTTTTATTAACTATACAGTTAAGTTATAAACCAAGTAAATTTATTAATAATGTCACTATTAAAGTATATCATTTGATTATTTCAGTTCTAAATTTAAATAAAAAAAAGACAATGGTAAGTTGTCAGCGCAAGCAATGTGAATATACATAAGTAGTAGATGGTGGTTGTATTGGTGGTAGCTTCATTGGTGCTAAATTCGTATTTATTATAATGTTCTTAATATCACCATGATTTTTGTATAAATGGAGTATGTCAGTTACATCTCTGCTATTACCTGATAAATAGGCGACTGATAGTACGCTCAAGGTCAAGGAATGTGATACGTGTAGGCTGAGGAATACCGTATGCATGTGGTTGTGGCATATTAGTATTGATTATACGTGAAGATATATATTTATACAACTTAATGTGATTAAAACCGCTATAGGCGAACCTTTTTTTATTTTTAAATTATCACAGCTATATGTAATCAGGGTTCAACTGCATTGGAATATAGTATAAGCAGAAATTCTTCGGCCTCATTTTCGGTCAATATATTAACCACTCTCTCAGCCAATATTTCAACCACCTTTTCAGGTGATATTTCACTTATTCTCTAAAGTATATTTACCCCTAGTCTGTCCATTTACATTCAGATCATTATTTTCATGCGCTTGCATCCATTTGCACTACCGGCTGTACATTTGTCTATGATAATGTGACCAATTTCCTTGACCTCCGATTGCCATACTTTGGTCTGTTTCTTGAAGGAGATAATTTGTCTATGATAATGCGACCAATTTCCTTGACTTCCGATTGCCATACTTTGGTCTGTTTCTTGTAGGAGATAATGGTTTCAGTCGCCTTAAGATGTATTAGCACTCCCGTTTCTACGATAAACCGCAGCAGCGCAATGGGAACCCAGCGGCGGTCGTTGCGGCAGCCTAGTTTTCTTTAGGCTTGCTAAAGTGACGTCAGAAGCATGCGAGGATAACTGTATGGCAGTCGCAAGCAAATACCAAGAAGTCCTGAGTAAGTGCTGCGTTAATAACCATCCGGGCCATCCCGTTGCACGGATGGTCTAACCATTCAAAATATGGGGCATACTCTCCCATGCAGAAGAAGCTGCCAGGGTAGCAGGCGGCCTTGTCAAGACTCACAATCTCAAACACCTTATATCTATCGGGGCTGTTCCAGAGACCACTATGTCCAAACTCGACGGATGCTCGCTGGATGTCCTCCAACATAGACAGGAGGGTTGGTTTCCAGCCGTTTTGCCCTCGTGTAACACTAGCAGCAGCGAAGGCCTTGCTAAAGATTTTGGTAGCCAGCTCATCAGAGTTGTCTGTGTACTTGATGCGGGCCGCAATCTGCGGGTGCTGCTCCAGGATTGGAGGACTGACCATCAGCCAGTAAAAACTGCTCCACAAGCTTGGGGTCCAATTTTTTGACGTCTCCGTCGCCAAGAACCCAAACTGCCATTGACTTTCATTTTGTAAAAAGCTGAATAGCATCCAAGGCGTCGCCGTCGTAGTATTCAACGCTGCGCGTGGCCGCACACTGGAGATTTTTTGGCCAGGTGTGGACGATGAGCTCAACTACCTGCCCCCTTAAGCGATAGACGCCGCTGGCATAGATATCACCGCTAGCGATGTTTTTCAAGATAATTGCACGCTTGAGAATTTGTTTCCAGACCTTTCACGTTATTGATGGTTGCACCTGTCTCATGGAGTCACCTTTCCCATTCTATAATGTTTGGCGGCTGGCCCCTATAAGACCTTCGCCTCTAAGGACGTTTTCAAAGTGTTCTACCGCACGCTGCACAACGCAGATCAGGTCGCCATTCCTCAAAATGGTCAGGTTGTCGGAGTCGGATATTCGAACTTGGTAGAGGCCGTACACTACTGCAGTCACCGGTTAACTTTTCATAGTAAATCTTGTCAATACTAGTAAGAAGTCCAGGCTTCGTATCAAGCGAAATTTCAACCACCTTTTCGCCCTTGCCGCGTTCTGTCATCAATGGATGAGTCTTGTCAGATAACGACCACTCCTCCTTCTCCTCATCGTAGTAGAGAAACTTAATGCGAATGAAAACTCTTCGTCAGTCGGAACAGCCGCAAGAATAGGTGCTGCGCGTGCGTCGAATATTTTACAGTTCAAGATTAGGCGATTGCCTCGGACTTGGTACTCCAACTTCATGTCAATGTCGTCAAATACCAGCGGGTCGTCCTGTTCGATTAAAAATGTGCTAAAGACGTGCACAGCGCAGTCCGTTTCAAATTTTTTCTTGGCGTCACGAATACGACGATACCAATTAAAATCTAGGTCTTGGGAATAGGCGCATGGTACGGCGCTACCTTCTCAATGTCAAAGGGGACTTCGAATTCCTCAATTTCAATAGTGCCCAAACGGCAAACTTCCAGCTGGGGGGGCCTGCTCTGCACGATCTCTCAAGCAGCCAAGCATGTTTTTTTTTCCCCTAAGTCGTGCACGTTAAGTCTCCGAGCCACAAGCCCTGCAAAGTGCGTAGCGTGCCTTAACACCAATACCACATAGTGTGCAAGGATAAGTTCCACCACCATTGCGAAGTTTCTATGCGTGTACTTTTCAGTATTCGTTTATAAGACTCTTGCTGCACCTCACAGTACTTCCCAATGTAATCCTTGCGCAAGTGTTTTTGCCCCAACGCATATTAATAGATATACGTAGCTGGTAGCGTATTTCTAAATGAAGAAAAGTAGACGCTCTAGAGATCTGGGCCGGCGGGAGCGGCATGGGCGCCCCTTACACGTGTTCCTTATAATAAGCATATATATATATTTTTTAAATTTTTTTTTGCATGTCTTGCCATTGTTTTTCTGCCAAAAGGACAACCAAAGCATTTCCGTACGACGCTGCCATGCCACGTTCTCCCTCGTAGTCTGTTCACCTATCCTGAAGTTATGTACCTTTTTTCAACACACTAAAGCCTGTCTAGAGACCCGAGCCGACGAGGAGGGTGGGCCGTCTCTCCGTGCTCTGCCAAGACTTTCCCAGTTGGGTTGAGATGGGCGTTTTGTTCGGGCATGCCAGTTTGTAAATTGCCGGTGGGAGGCGAGGAGAGACGTTTGAAAACAATGACGTCCAGTGTGTTTTTGGCAGTCTTGGGGGTGGGAAATGTGGTGGTAGACACGGCGAGCTCAATAGTTTGGTCTGTTCACTATCCCTGTTGCTCATACATATAAATTCAAAATTTGCAACTTATCAGCATTTAACTGGACATATTATTCATAAGATAGCAAGAAGGATATATATATATATATATATATATATATATATATATATATATATATATATATATATATATATATATATAAATTCACACGAGTAGTTAGGTGGTATGGTGGAAGATGTGGTTTGAGTACCACTAATTTTTGGGCCACACTGGGGACCTACGGGAACTTAACACGATTATGGAAATAATCTATTTTGGGGGGCCACTCGGGGAACCTACGGGAATTTAACATGACGGTTTTAGAAAAGTTGGGTTACTGTGGAACTCTACTGAAATTTTAACATGGTGGATGGCACTATGGGGTTCTACAGCTATAAAAGTGACAGAAAAGCAGACGAATATCCTAAGAGTAGTATAAGAAAACATGTATACTATTCACCTATCCTACTATCTTCTAAATTTATAAAACTGAGTTACAACAACTCCCCAGCTACCGTACGGGAAGCGTAATAAAATTAAAATTATTAGGGTAAAAAATACTAACATAGGCGAGCTGGACTTTCTCGTGCGCACCTGCCGCGATTCCAACTCGCTGGCTGGTTATGACAAGGCGCCCCTCATGAACGTCATTACGCACTACAACGGCTCTCAGCCGCAGTTCACACACCTCTGGGCTTCCATGCTTGTCTACGTGGACAATAACTTTATCAATATGCTGCAAAGGTTTCATACTGAGGCCGTACGGGTTGCACCTGACTCTACTGATGCGTTGCGTGCAGTGGTTGCTGGCCTCACCCCGCCTCACCTGTACGCCGTGCTTGGCTTAGAGTTGTGATACCGCGCCAATAGGCTTAAGGCAGGTGTCAACCTGTCGCACACTTGCACGTGTGTTGCCCAACCTTGTCGTGCGACAGAAACAAGAGGTCGGTCTGGTGCACCTCGTTAGGGGTTCGAAAAGCCGCGGCTGAGGGATTTTGCGTGATGCTGGCGGGTAAATCTGCCAATCATACTTTACTAGGCACGCCCTGGAAACATCTTGTGAGACCTTAGTGACTTGTGGCTTGCTGTTCTGTTATTATGACACGACACAAGATGGCGAGGTTCTCCAAGAAATCAAATAATTGTTTCAATGCCTCAGCAGTCAGAGAAAATCCAAGTCTTGCAAGCTCACGCACCCTATTCACACGATGTTGCAGAACGAGTGGCAGTGTATACTAGGCACGGTGTAACATCCATTCGGTTAGACTGTTAGGGTTGCACCAGCTATCAACCTGGCAGTTGGCGGTGTTTTTTATTTTAATTCTTGTAATGCTGAATGGCAGCTGCACTCACCCCGTGCATGTGTGCCCAAAGCTCCTCCGGTAGACCCATTGCTACACATATCTGAAAAACAAGCACAAAAATTATTTGGATTTGCAATTGCCAATGTTTATAAATATTTGTCAGACGCGTAACTAATGGTGGCGAGCCTCCCGGAGATAAACATCATTTCGTCTATTTAATGCTTGGGTGAGTACGTGTAAAAGTCAGAAAGCTTGTGTTCATTTCCAGCCCTTGGGACGTTGTCTGTTTTTCCGCCCGTCACTAGGTAGTACTCCCGTCATAAGTCTTTTCGGCATGCTGCTCGGCACTCATTCGCTCATAGAGGTACTCGAGACGCTCGGTGCGCTTGTGGTAGCACTCGACTGCGCGGCCGGGAATTCTTCCAATAACCCTGTCATGGTTTTTTCATTCGGTGTCGGCTTCTCTTTGGTTTAGTGTAGAAAAAGGTAGTTTGAACCTGTGAATGCGAAGGCGTTGGCGATTGCACCGCCAATCATCATAACAATGGCCGCCATTATGCAGAATTGATTATATTAGCAGGAATGATGCCTTGTTTAATTAGCATGTCATGCGTCTAGAGGCTCAGCGCTGTGATGGTTATAGCCTTTGCTGCGTCTTCGATGTCTAGGAGACCAATGCCAGCCGATTTCAGTTTTATTACGCGTTTGGCAATCGTTGAATACACAACTTCAAGGTTGCGATTACAGCCCGGGGTAAAGAAGACTTCCATTGTCCTTGGTGTACGGTGGTGGTGTAGTAGTCATCTTGCACCTGTGTTTAACACGTTTATGTTGTTTTTATTTACGAAACACACACTACTATTCCATATAAAAGGAGGCGCAAAGAAGTCAACTACCAAAGCCAGGCTGACCCAGAGAACATAAGATGGCATAACCTGCTGCTGTACTTCTGCTTTTGAGTTTGTCAAGTCGAAACGATGGACGTTTGTAGCGGCTTGTGTGATTCCAGTATCCGCTTTTTGATTTTACAAGTCACTCGCAAGACGTTCGCGGTTATCTACAGGCAAAAAGCAACTTACAGCTGTTGTGCACAGTCCAGACAGAGACGATCCCAGCAAAGCAGCTATCTTGTCCCCAAGTTTAGATTCTTATATGGCGTAGGTCTTGGCTACCTCTTTATCGCCAAAAGACCCGCAAAAGTAAGAGGTCAGCCTATGTATTCTCTTGTTCCTTCAGAGACCACCAACTAGGACAGGCGATCCAGCTGCTGTGTTAGTGTTGATCTGACACAGCATACGTCGGGCTTCGCTGTTGCTCGCACTGCTTGAGCGGGTGCATCATCAAACTGCTCAACCAATAACGCATCAGCATCATTTTACTTATAACAAGTTTTGCCATCGTTTTTTTAAGGTTCCGATGACTAACCGAGCGCTTAACTATATGTGACCTAGGGAACATAGGTTAGAACCACAAGTGAAAAAGCATGACTAAGGTTATAAAAAAGTATGAAGCCACCACATTTTACTAGTGTTAAAAAAGCTGGTAAGATATGGGTGGGTCGGTTTGTAAGAGTTGCTTACCGAAACGTTTCTGGTTGAGAAATTAATTTATCTCGGCTCACAGATCGTCTTTAACAATATAGTTTTCATCTAGTGTATCCTTAAACGAGTCTTTGCCTTTGCAGTAAAATGGGGCTATCCATGATGTCTGCTGACGGAAATCGCTAGCTATATCATTGTATTTTGGTGTGATAACCGATACACTAATACCGTAGTGGTGGATAGTAAAGGCGAGCTCAGTGAGGGCAGTTTCCTTATGCCTGACGCCAAAATTAAGGTGCAGTGGTCGAGTAGAAAAAGTGTTGACGTTTCCTTAAACTTTTCAGTAAGTGTTCGGAGTTGGTAATTCAGATCACGGTTTCTCGGGTGAACCTAAAATACTCCATCGTCTTTTTGCCGCGGGCCCATGGCCTGTGATATGCCTTTTTTCAGGAGCATCGTTGGGCAAATGATGACGATAAAATCAAGATCACCTTTAAATGCCGATTCTTGCAGCTCGCAGACAAACACGCTCTTACCGTAGCCGCAGAGACCAACAATCATGCAGCAATGTGGCTCTAAGTTATCGAAGATCGCGTTGAATTTAGTAGATGACTGACACAAATTGGGCATTCTATATGTTGAGCTGTGAGTCCAAGATGACGTATATCAACACGTTTGATACGTCTGCCGCCTTGACCGTTTTTTCTATATGCAACGTTACAGTTTTGCAAGCGTTTCTTGTGCGTCTTTCAGACCCATGGAGCTCGTGGGCTTCCAACGTTCTCATATCAGGACAAGAGCAAACCGGTTTTGGTAAAAGCTACCAACCTCAAGAAACGACCCCTTTGCACCCTTGTGAGGCTTCCTCGCCATTATCCTCTGAGCCTCTGCTGGTAGCACATCTTCCCTTGAACATAGATCTGGCTTGGAACACCCTCGATTGTCACCAACACCTCGTTATTAAGGAGGTTGCAAAATTTATCCGTATCACGCTCAAACGTAGCACTTATGGACGCATCCACGACAAGCAAAACAATTGCCTTCATGCATTTTGCTGGAGTGTTTAGGTTGATGATCCAGACTGGATCGCTTTGTTGAGCACCAGCTTCCGATGGTGAAGTACTCGGTGGTAAAATATATATACTTTTTCCATGTATTGTTGCCTTATCATGCGTGCAAGTTCCGGTTTGGTCACAATGTCAAACTCCAGGATGATACAATTAATGATGTAGCTCGCCCCATTATTCGTGCTCTGATACCCTGCCGTATTCGTTAAACGTAAGCTCAAGGGAGAGGTGGTTTGAAAGGCCGGGCTGGTAGTGTGGCATGTGATTGTTTAGCAGATCAAAGTCGAGCGACACGAAGAAGCGGTTTCCAAATGAGGCGATAGACGCATCTGGCCGGTTTGGCCCCTACGGCATTTCCAGCGCCGACACGTAGTGCAGCAGTGTTGGAGTTTTGTATTCCATGGTTGGCTGCGTTAGTCCGCTCCTTGTCAGTTAGGGAGAGATCCTTGTAAACGCCCCAAACATCAGAATCGTCAATACATCAAGCTTCTTACTGATTCTTATTAACGATGGCGCGGCCAAGTTTTTTTTAATATATTTTTTTAACGACTGTACGATTGGCGTCAATCAGCGCTATTGAGGCGCCGCTCAAAGCAATTGAATGCCAGTCTAGATATGTCTGACACAATAACACCCGAGATTTGGGATCCTGACGACAAGCAGTTGCTTTTGATCTATGGTGTTTGGATTATTGGTCACGCATACGCTGCTACTCCCTTTACACCAAGTGCGCGGCGGGTAGCGCTTGTTTCTGTATTGAGACATATTTATATTGGAATTCACATGTCCTTCCTTTAATATGTTAGCAGGCACATGTGCCGGCGTGGACAAACAACGAGTATGGCTGAGGGAGGCTTTGACGCTGAAATCGAACCTGTTGGTCCAATTCAAACTGATGACCTGTATGATCAGGAGCAAGAAACATCGTTTATCGAAGCCAATGAGACAGGAGAGCTACAGATGGAAAGCCCTTCTTGGACCAGCGGCAACGAGGTGCCAGCTGGGTGGGAGCACAAATATATAACCCGAACAGATGGACCAAGTCTACGCCTACAAGAATTTGATGCGTGCCGCAAATCACAGGTTTTCTCTGAAAAACGCACCATCAGTCTCAAGTTTATGGCAAAGCAAAATAGCGCAATCGCAGTAAAATGTGTAAAAAATGGATTTTGCTAACGTATAAAAACGACCCAAAGTAAATTCTTGTTCCCATCCACGCTACAAAGGCAAGTAAATGTTAATTTCGTCCGAGTGTTAGGTCTAAGAGAGGAGTGGCTACCGGCCGAATTGCAGAAGAAGCTCGCCGCGGCTCATGGAGAGATTCCCGATCAATACAATGGGGCTGACAGATACCGATCTCCTCGCTGTGTCTGGATCGAGTGACATAGCAATAAAAGAAGAGGCGGCACAGACGTACCGCGGTGAACTTTCGCTTACCCTCGAGAAGACCATAGAGCTCAGTGAGCGTCTAGACGAAGAGAGGTAAAAGCTAACCGAAGTGAAACGAAACAACGCGTCAGGAGATACAATACTACATTGCAGATATGGAGTAAAATTCTAAGTGGCGATACAACACTTGCCGAAACATTGCAAACCCTCTTTCGCAGACAGGGCCGTCACAGGCGGAAGCGGTACAACACCGCCTTCCGTAGCCCCAACACCCAAATTTCACTGGTGACGCAAAATAATGGATAAAAAAGCATCTGGAGAGGTTGACCAGAATGCTAGCAATGCTCGCTGAAAAGGCTTTGGCGGCGCTGCCAGGTATAATTGGTACTATTGCATCATTCCTCCTATAAACAGCAGGAAATGTGCTTGGCTGACTGGTCGGAAATTTGGTGGTGCTTGTCATCACGATAGCGGTCGCATTCTTTGCCGTTCTCTGCTATCACTACGCGGACAAGCGCAGACAGCAAAGCTAGCGCTGAGACCAAATGGCCGCAAGTCCACCACAATACCGTCAACAACTAGTGATGTTTTGTTAGCTTCGTAGTCTTCGGTTTCTTTTGATGCCTGCGCTTGTGCGGACACTTGCGCGTGGGCTTGTGCGGGTGACTGTTCTACTGACACGTATTGCACAGCCGGGTTAAAGTCGACCTAGTCGTGCTTTGCTGGTTGTGGTTGTTGGTTTGCTTGTTGAACCGGTATTGGATCCGTATTGACATTGAGGTTAGTGCCTAGTGTAAAGTCCCCTTTACTGATGTTTGACACATCAATATCGTCTTCTAGTCCTCGCAGGTACCAACGTTAAGACCCAGGTTGCTTGGAATCATTTAAGTTGATCCAGAAGGACATAATCTACTTTGCTTTGGGCATAGAGGAGCACGTTTTCGTATTTTCTTTTTTATTTCTACACGTCTTCTTCGTGGGCATTTATGTATTCGACGTTTGAGAGAAACTGTTTTGGCTCTCAAAGGCAGACCCTGCTACCCCTATTATCGAGGCCTTCAACTGACCTTGCGCTCCTAGGCTTGACCAAGCATATACCTGAACGCTGTTGTTTAGACACTCTACACCAGCATGCGTAAAACCTTGCGACTTATCCAGCATGAATGTTGCCCATGCATTTACTGCACTACGTCCTTGTGAAAAGTGGTCAAGTATCAGCTCGTATCGCTTTATTATTTCGGGTGTAAAACCAGCTGTTTCAGGGAATGATCTTTCATGGACTGGTGAATAGGAATAAACATTATTCCAAGCTCATGGTGGAAGATTTGCTTTTGGCGCGAGTTTGATTGTTTATCCACATCAAACTCTTTACAAAAGAGCCTGTAGTTGAACATATCGATACCATTATTAAATGCGTCCCAGTAAGTCTGGCCCTGGAGGGGGGGGGGGGGGCACCGCATCTAATTTAGGATTTTTCTAGCCTGAAAGTAAACATGGAATTGGTAGAAGCTAAGGATTATTTCTGACCGTTGTTCCGACGCCGGTGGCAATATATGGTCGCGGACACTAACGCCACAGCCTGTGGTAGCGCACCAGATGGCACAATTTTGCAGATTTTGCCAAAAATTCATCGGATCGTTTGACCAAAGGTCCGCAGCCTCTCTCGTTTTGACTAGAAGCAGAATATAATTGTCTGCTATATCAATACAACTGGTATAAAACGAAGCGTTCTTCCTCACAAACACTTTTGGGTTGATTTGTGCTCTCTCCTCATCAGTGTGGTAAAATATACAGCCAACGCCATATTTCGCGTCACTATTAAAGTAGAATGACTGTAGTTGTGCCATTTTTTGGCGCTGTATGTCGTATTCAGTGTGTGAAACTCGCCAAAAAAATCCTGCAAGCGCACAGGACCAGTAACCCGAAAATGCTACTGGTCCTGTCATTAACCAAATTGTCCTACATTTTGTGATGCAAGTCAAAATATAGGCAATGACTCAATGGTAAATGCAGGTAGATATAAACACCAAACCTTGGTACGGTTATCTGTGTAATGAAAAATGGAAAAAATGAAGAAAAACACAAAATAAGATATTTATATAATATATCAAATTAATTTAATTTTTTAAAATTCAGCATAACATTACCACTGTTTACTGACCATCACAATGCTTCTAACTGTCCTGCTGATCCAGATCCATACATGCCTCGTCTAGAGGCTGGGAATCAGAATTTGATGCTGCCATTGGTGACCAGTCGGAATCAGTCAGAACGGGAAAGAGGATCGCCGTCCATTGACTTGTCATCAATGACAACATCAGAGCTTAGGCTAAGCCTCCAAAGATGATGTATCCAAAGTACAGCTGTCCATGAAATTAGGTCCGCGGAAAAATGAGTTCCAGCAGTGGATTGCTGGAACTGGATCAAATGTATCCACATCATTAGAATGCAACTGAACAGTTAACAACATTATCATGGTTTGAGTATGCATTCTATTTCTATATTCTATCTACATTTGAGAGAAGTCTGTCACACACATGGCACTCCAGGCTGGTATAGACAGGATTAGATCTATCAACTTCGAAACAACCAAACACCTCCACATTCTGACGCTGTGAATCGGACGTACAACGTGTCATAAGACATCGCATAGACGCAGAGGACTTTTCAACTGGAGTTGCAAGTTTCTATTGTTCACAGAATTTACACCATTTATTTCCCTTCTCATCTCACCCATCAGATCGGATTACTATGCTGATTCGCGAGTGGTCATCAACAACGATTCGCTGTTTTTTTCTTCTTCATACTGTTTCTATTATTGCTTTCAATATGAGAAACTATACAATTTATATTAAATTTACTCTATATACCTAAGAATCCAACTGGTCAGACGGGCTGGCTGATAATGTTTTGCGCCAGTCCGCCGTGAAATTAGATGGCATAGGACCGGCGGGCTGGCGGCAATTTCGCACTCTGGTTGACCAATACTCTAATTAGGCTGTTGACTTGATAACAGGTGATACATAGCAGTGAATGTATCCGTGTGGGACTCCGGGAGATTTCGTATAGCTTTTGGATGGTAGTGTTTCAGTTAACCGTAAAAGCAACATATTTCTAGTAAAAAAAACAAATTACTTCGGTTTATGTTCCAGATGGATCTTACAACCTTGATGCGCTTAACAGTGTTATCCAAACTGCTATTCATGGCATGTCAGCCACCTTTAAGGACGCAACTGGAAGAATTACGATTACGAAGTCCCTGTAAACGGAGTTGTACGGGCACATACTGACAGCAGTAATCAGTCAGTCGATGTCATCTCACATGAAAGCTTTACAACTAGCATTGTCTACGTTTGCTGCTGGAGACACCATCCGTTGTGACCTTGAGTCGGCGACCATCGTTCCTCGTGTGGCATTTCAGCAGGAAACATTAATTTAAAGTGAAAGATGCCCCCCCCCCCATATTGTGATCTTGGAAAGGCTGCAAGAGATCTCTTCTCAAAAGGATACAATTATGGCTTCTTCAAGTTTGAGGGCAAGACAAAAACCAGCAGTGGAGTGTGTTTTACTGCAAAGGGAAATCAAAGCAGTGATACTGGAAAATTCACCGGTGATATTGAAACCAAATATAAGTGGTCAGACTACGGTATAACATTTACAGAGAAATGGACCCCAGAATATGTGCTGAACACAGAAGTCTCCATTGAAGATCAGCTTATTAAGGGCTCAAAACTGACGTTTGACACATCCTTTGCACCACAGACTGGAAAGAAGAGTGGAAAGATCAAAACTGGATACAAACAAGATTACGTGAATGTGAACTGTGCTGTAGATTTTGATTTTGCTGGTCCAACCATACATGGAGCCTTTGTATTGGGATACAGTGGCTTCCTGGCTGGTTATCACATGTCCTTTGACACCTCCAAATCCAAGCTGACAAAGAACAACTTTGCCTTTGGATATTCTGAAGGGGATTTCACACTGCATACTTGTGTTAATGATGCATCCGAATTTGAAGCCTCTATACATCAGAAGGTTAGTGACAACATTGAAGCTGGAGTCAATCTGTCTTGGATGACTGGAAGTATTGCTTCAAGATTTGCTGTAGGTGGCAAATACACTTTGGACAAGGATTCTAGCATAAGTGCAAAATTTAACAACCTTAGTCAAGTTGGATTTGGATATTCACAAAACCTCCGAGATGGAGTAAAACTAACCCTGTATACCTTAATAGAAGGAAAGAACATCAACCAAGGATGTCACAAGCTGGGTCTAGGCTTAGAGTTTGAAGCTTAACGTCCCATCTGCCAAGCTATTACACTTTACTGAACTGTTTGCCGTTTCATATAAAAGGATGTAGATCATTTTCACACTTAATGTTGTGGTGTATGCAAAGGCTGGACCAGACAGACATACTATCAATGAACACAAAAATTCTTGGGACTGGATGAAAATGGTGTGAAGTCTGTGTGGTCATTTCACTTAAACCTTTGCTGTTTGACGGCTTCCATGATTTTATTGCCTAATTTTCCTTGTTTTGAAAACACGTACACATATCTAACCCGGATTTATAGTTTCAGCAGTAAAATATTTCTGAATATTTATGTAGTTAGGATTCTTTTTGTCAGTAATAACAGGTAAAACTTTTGTGTGTACTTGCGGTGACCAATTTTAGAAATAAAGGACTTTTGGTACTATGGCTAATGTGTACCGGTACATCATCGCTTGGATCTTGTCAAAGAGTGTCGGTTTGGAACCACAAAACTACAGCCATAGGGGTAAGTGATAACTGTTAAAATAATTTTGATTCCCTTGTACATTTATGCTTTTCATTGTGTTCGTGACATTCTTATTTTATTATTATCGTAAATTTGATAAAGCTTCGATAGATAAAATAACCACGGTTAACAGACAATTCACTGTTAGAATTTATTCCTTTTCACGTGTAGGACTCGGAGTAGAAAGTCACACGTAGAGTGCGGGTTTAATGTATTTTTTTTGTGTATAAACCATTAGGGTTTAATGGACTATATACATTTGTTATGTGGATATTTATTTATATTTATTTAATAGACTATAGACATTTGTTGAGTGGATATTTATTTATTTCATATACATACATTTGAGTATTTTGTGGGATAGCGTATTTCGTATTATACGCTACCAGTTTCATCTATTTTTGTAGCTGAAACTGGTGGGAGGTGGTGTAGCTGAACCAGACTGAAACTGGTGGGAGGTGTAGTTGAGCCAGACTGAAACTGGTGGAAGGTGTAGTTGAGCAAGACTGAAACTGGTGGAGGGTGTAATTGAGCCAGCGTGAAACTGGGAAATTGAGCCAGTGTGAAACTGGGGAATTGAGCCAGCGTGAAACTGGGAAATTGAGCCAGTGTGAAACTGGGAAATTGAGCCAGCGTTAAACTGGGAAATTGAGCCAGTGTGAAACTGGGGAGTTGAGCCAGTGTGAAACTGGGAAGTGGAGCCAAAGTGAAACTGGGAAGTTGAACCAGAGTGCACCCGGCGTGGGTTGGAACTTTGATATTTTTGTGGTTTTTTTATTGTCATTTTTGGTTGTATGTACCAGAACATATCGGTTATATGAACCGTCGTCATCATTATCATTAGTATTTTCAGCACTGTGTCGTCATCATCTCAATCATCGTCATTATCATTATATATATATATATATATATATATATATATATATATATATATATATATATATATATATATATATTTCTTCCTTTTGTGAATGTGTGTAGAGTATATGCGAGAGTCTGATATTGTGTAGATTGTTTCATTTATTATTTTTGTGCCATCATCATATCGTAATACATAAATATCGTCATTCACACACGTTGTGTTTGTTGCATTCATTTAGTCCAAAGCCCACTCGGTTTCAATTCTGTTGTCAAAGCACAAGCGTCGGGATTCTCAGCCGCTCTATCCATCTTCCGTTTTAGAAATTAGAACTCGGGCTATACTTTGCTTAAAGGAAAAAAAAAAAAAAGAAGAAGAAAAAAAAGGAATTGGAATCATTGGTGACGCCTGCCAATCCAGAGATAAACGACGGAGTTTTGGTGCAGCTCGAACAAAAAGTGCATGACATTGACAAATTTACGACTCCTTGAGGTTGACACGTTCTGGTTCAGATTGGGTTTGAACGAGGATACAAAGCAGATGGACATCGAGCACTGGGGATACCCAGCGCATCCTAAGCCAATCCGCTAGCAGCTAATTGCCCTTTCGCTGTTGGTATAACAGACAAAAGTACAGCCCTCAGGTAGTCTTGGGCGCGATGGCTACTATAATGAGAACGTGGTATTTGGAGAAACGCCTTCGGCAATAACCTTTCCTTCTGGGTATGTAGGGCCCTCTGTTACTCGTCTCACCAACAGAAAGAAAAAAAAAGGTTTGTATTCGAAAAAGACTCGATTTGCCGTATCAGAGTAATCGGCCAGAAACACAAACAATTGGTGAATCTGCAAACAGAGGGCATGGTATTTGTAACTCTTGGTGAGCGTGTTGACGGGCGTGATGAAGGCCGTGTTATTTCCAGATCTAGTGATATTAAGCATACTGACGCTTTCTTTTACATCACCGCCGTCTTTCCAGCATACAACTGCGACAGGTTAAATATACTTGTCCACAGGGAACCATCCCTCCAGATCAATTAAACTTTCATATTACACTGGTTATAGAAGAATTATAATGTCAAAATAACCAAAAGATCTAAGACCCGCAAGATTTTCGCCTGAAAAATATATGCGAGGCTGAATCTCCCTAAGGGCGGAGGCTGAGCAGCGGAGCGCTCTATACACAAAGTACAAGCGCGAGATAAACTCAGTGGGTGGTGTTTACACCACACTGACGGCTAAGTCTCTGGGCACCGGTGTGGCGGGAATTGGAATATTGTTAGCAATCGTTACTGCCCCCATTGCGATTGCCCTTGATATCAGAGCTTTAAGTTGTTGTCTGATTTCTGTAGCTGAGAATTTTATCAGATAGCGACTATACATGAAAGCTAAAAAGCACAATGAAATCCGCGTCTTGGCTGAATAAAGCTCAACATAATCGTAGACCACATATCTAAGGCGATAACATCATATCCGATGAAGAGTTCAAGCTTATCCTAGATGAAGTCGATAAATACACAACCATGAAAAATGAAATATGGGCTGCTTATCACAAGGCATACACTTCGGTTGTACTCAACGAAGTGGTAAAAACCGATCTAAAAGCCAGCGGAAGAACCGAGACCGCGAGGAGATCTTGACAAATCTTACTGTAAATTCATAATAATCTGTGTGTTGTCGTTTCACTTGTCGCTACCGTCGGAACCCCAGATTGCTGGCGTCTGAATGCCTATTCCCAGCGCACCTCCAGCATACGATGAGGTTTTTCAATAACAAAACCGCGACGCCTACGCAGCCTTAACTTTAAGCCATATAAATAGTCATTTTTGTCACTAAAGGCACTCCCCTTCGGGTTACATTTAAATATGGATTTTTAAAAAAAAAACGCAGCGGATCTGCCGATGTGGATATATAATTACGACCAGTATGATAAAAAAAAAACTATATGCAGGATTTAGTCGTCGAGAGTTTACAGTTGAAACAAGCACAAACAAAGATATTCTTTTTAAAAAATGAATATATGCGTGAGCAACGCAATACTAAATCTATGGCAAAAATGTTAGTTTAGGCTTGCAAACAGATGTCGGACAGATGTTTACGGGCTCTTTGAAAAAATTAAACTTGATGACCTTCACATTTAGAGCTTTGTGACTCTTTATGACGCACCATATAACGGCACCATCTCCGAAAGAAAGTTTGTATTTGCCTTAAATAAATACAAAAATATTGTAAAGTGATATAAACAAAAAGTTAATGACGGCACCAACTTATGTAAACTAATACCACAGTTTTGCGCCGGCCTCAATTTATTGGCCGTCCTAACAACTTTTATTTTCCCACTTGATACATGTAGTCTTACCACGACCATTACACGCTCTCCTTGAAATAATAAGCACTTTTTGGGGGCATGCATTGCCTTTGTTTTTCCTCCAGGCGAAAAACACAAAGGGTGACCATAGGGTTTCCGCACGCTGCCTCCTTACCGCGCCCTTCTTCAGTAGCGTACTAACGGGGGAGGCGGACGGGGCGGTTGCCCCGGGCGCCAGAGGTATTGGGGCGCCAAAACAGATAATAAAAATAATTCGGGCCTCGTATTCTGGCCCTTTTGGCCATCATCGTCGCCCTGGCGCCATTTACCAATAGTACGCCACTGTCCCCCATCCCAGAAGCTATGTACTTTTTTTTTAAAGCACACTAAAGCCTCTCTAAAGACATGATCCGGCTAGAGGTGTGGGTCGTCCAACAGTGCTCTACCGAGGCTTTCCTGGTTGGATTAAGATGGACGCCTTTTTTTCGGGCATGCCTGTTTGTGTTTCGCTGGGGGGGGGGGGGGAGCTGGGGGGGGGGAGGCGCGGCGTTTGAAAAAATGATTCCCTGTGTGTATTTGGCAGTCTGCAGTGTATACAATGGCGGTGAGAGGCACGGGCGGACTCTGTAGTTTGGTCTGTTCGCTACCCTTGATGTAGTCCGAGTTTCCGCAGACAATTCGTACCCCATTTTAGATATCTTTACATTTAAATGTCAGCATATCCAAAATGGGGTGGGAAGGGTTAGAGGAAACTCGGACTACCTCTGCTGCTGTATGTCACAAACCTTTCAAATAAAATGGTCCAAGCCATTTGCTGATGCTTCTGCTACATTTTTAGACAAACCATCCAAATAATAATTCTTTAGTCTGCATTCTTTAATGCATAAGCAATAGTTGCCTGTTCCACATTATACATAGATTTGTAGTTTTTGCTGTAGCTATGAGGAATATAATATAGTATCCTAGTCTTGTCCGTAACAGATTAAGGAATGCTGTAAGCACATTATACTTTTCATCATGGTGTAGAGAAGGCATATTGACAAATATACAAACACAGTAAAAGGCGCTTGCGTGAGATTTACTTAGGATTGCTAAGAAAGAGCCTGAGCAACAGCATATCCAATCTGACAAAAAGCAGTACCATAACTCGTATGATAAATAGGGCCTTCAAGATAGTGCACACAGCATAGTACCGGTTGAATAGTGAGTAGCCACGTACATTAATGTCATAGAAGGTAAACTAACGTCATTGCTATTTCGAAATAATCTCGTACTTAGATGGCAACAATATTAAAGAAAATACTTACATATCTAACAGTTGTTAACTGATCTCTTGGCTGTTATCATAGAGTGTAATCGCTAAGGTATATAGCCATACAGCCCTCTGGTTACGATGGATTGAGAGTGTCCAAGGGTAGACGTCTTACATTGTAGGACTAACCTTTATCAGATTTCATGTAGTCTGTTTACAAGCTTGGATTTAACTGTTTGCCTTATATTCTCAATAATATTGAGGTCCAATACCCGTGATGGCCAGGGCTCGGATTCATTGTTTTATTATTTTCCACTGTCATATCCTCCTAGGAATATGGACCAGACAATTATCCCCCAGGAAGGTTCATTCCTCATTTGGAAACTCTTTTGTATTCCCCATTTGGAAACTCTTTTGTAATCTAAAATTTGTCATTAAAGAATTCTTATATATATCAGTGTCAATTATTTCCTTCACTGGGGTCAGATTCCCAACACAGTTGAAGGTAATGCAGTCCTCTAAAACATGGCCAAAGTAGTATGAATGGCAAGTATGCACTGTACAGACCTCAACACTGGTTGCCATTCTCCTTTGGGTTTTCTCCAAAGATAAACTTTTGACCTTTGCCCATGACAACTTTAACTTAATCACTAAAAACAGCTCAGATTGACTACTAGTTTTCAATGGTCCAGTTATGTCTCTCATTAAACCAAATATGTGATGCACAAGTCTGTTGTGAAATTGTAGTTTGCTTCCTCACAGTGCATCTCCTGAATTCTAAACTCTTCAATCTTCTGTTGACAGTGCCTTAAGAAACATGAACACTTATCAACTTATTAAAAGCTAAGGTCAAACCCTGGAAAGTTTATCTATGATTGTCAAAAATAGCAATGAACAAGCTGAAAAAATACATGATCACCTGTTGTGCTCATGATTTTTGGTCACCTGCTATTTCTCAATTTTTATTAACACCCTTTTGTGAAACCTTTTGAGAAGTTTATGAATTGTAGAATGTGATATTCCAGTTATTTGAGTTTTTTTTCTGCTCTAAAATCTTTTTCGACTAACTGAATTATCCTCCTCCTCTGACCATCTGTCAGTTCCTTACCATGAGGCACCATGTTTTATTTACATCACCAGGGAAGTCTAAAAGTAGCAGTTGAAACAAATTTACAATTTCAGACTATAGTTACGATGTTCATTTGTGCACACATATAAAATCAAGCTTCAGGTTTAATTCTTATCCATGGATGGTCGTTTAAAATCATATTTCGCTAAATGACTTTGACTTTTTTCACGCGGGTGACTACTCACTTTTGAGATAGGAGTGGTATGTCATACTATACAGAAACAGTATATCATGCTTTTGAAAATTTCAGTCTTATGTTCCGAATCTGAGATTTTTAGTAGTATCATCACTTTAAACTTTAAATTAAAGTCAACATCACATAGAACAATGTGTTTCTTGCATCAGTTTATTATGAAATTCATATTTTCTAAAACCTGCATTCCTTTATCTTGATAATATGATTGAAGTAGAGTCTATATTAGATTGATATAAATTGATATGACACACACGTGCACTAATTTGTCTATGAAAAAAAGAAAAAAACTGTTGATTAAACTTCCCCATCTCCCAATCATGCTTAGTGGGAGATGGTTGGGTGTTATCCATGGTTTTTTTTTTGTACTGACAGAAATGAGTACCTGTGAAGACATAGCTGATCTTATAGTTTAATGAGGATTATCCTTTGGAGAGAAAAAGTATCCAAATCAATAGACCCCCCCCCCCCCCCTGTTCTGATACTTTTTTTTGGGTGGGTGTGGGTGGAACCTAATGTTAAAAAAGTATTGTTTAGAGGAGACTTGTAGCATTTATAATTAAGGATTATGAATGTTGCTTTACAAACTGAATACAGTTAATTTCTCTCACAATTTTAATTTTAGACATGAAAAATGAAGGACAATTCATGGAGCCACCACCATGTAGCTCTCACCATGAGCTTGAGTGCTGTTAACACAGACTATGTACATGCATTTAGATCATCCACAGCTCAGTTTAATAACCATTCTGAGCCCTGTGAGCATGCCAAGGCTAATCCTGAATCAGATGTCATTGTAAAGGATCTTCCCCTTATCGGTAGAGTGCGTATACTCATGGATAGTCATGGCCTAAAAGCACTGACTTTCATTATCATTTACTGGATTTATGGTTTCTTCAGTACCTACTTCATCATATTGTCACCTCACTGGAGTGATGGCAGAATACCAGATGTGGCTGCCTATGGTAAGAATTTTCAGTGGGTAGCAGTACAATTATCCTTCATTATTACATGATTCCATATATAACATGGTCATGCCATATACCATATTGAAAAATTGTAAATAAACAAATTAATGTATATTTTTCAATATTCATTAACTGTAAGGTTCATGAAATGATTTGGGCATCGCCAAAACATGCTGCTGTGATTTTTAATCTCCTCAGGAATTTCGACTTGGGGCTTATTGGGCTTATTTTAAAATTGGACTTTTATTGTTCTCCTTTGTTGAAATCCCTTTGCAGGTTCCAAAGAAGATTTTAGGGAGAATTGTGTTCATTTGGTCTGGCTAACATTTGAACTAACTTCAATGTTGGTTTGAAAGTCTACCTCAGCAAGCCAAAAGTTTTTGTTGGATGAGACATTTTTTTCATGAGTTCTTTAAATTTTCAAAGTTGTGCTTACTTTAGTCATCTGTATCCCAAATTAAAATAGAACCTAAATGAAAATCACCGTGAACTACCGAAATGTTGAACACGTGCAAGACTGGCCATGCAGTCACATGATCATAGCACAACTGGTTATAGTCTGTTTTAAACTTTTTACTGACTGGTATCATTATATAAGAGGTTACTTTAACATTTTGATTTGTGATTTCATTTGTATATTGAAACCAAGTAAAATTCTGTTGGAAGTAAAAATTGTCAGTTTGCCCAACAGCACTCATTATCATAACAATGTCATACAGTCTATACACAATTTTAAGTGTCAGATCACATGTCCATGTGACCAGTCTTGTCTATGTTTAAAATGTCAGCGGTACAAGACGCTTGCCATCACAGAGTTATTTAGCTGCTAAGAAAGTAAGCATAGAACAATGTTGAAACTTGAAAGAATTTGTGAGAAAAATGTCTCTTCCAACAATAATTTTTTCTTTTCTGATGTAGACTTTTGTACCAATGTTGAAGTTAGTTCAGATGTTAACTGGAACAAAATGCTGACAATTCTCCCAAATATCTTCTCTATTATCTGCAAAGGGATTTTGATGAGGGTGAATGATCCAATGTTAATTTTCGAAAACTGATTCAAAATCTCTAAAAGGATTACTATGATCTACATTTGCCTTTAATTAGCCACTATTGCAGAGTCCATGCTAAGGGGAAATTCAGGCAAAATATTCACTCCAGGTCCTGTCATTTTGCCCAATTACGCAGAGAAGCAAAGTTGTCGTTGGCTTTTCTTGAGTTGAACTCCCCGGCCCCCATGCCACTGAATGCTTTTGCATTCTGAGTACAGTATCAACTTTTGTGTCATTTTTCTCTTCAAAGAGCAATGTAAAACAGTTTTAACACAGTATTTTCATGCTTTTGTCCAACTTTTTTGCAGATTAATGATTATTTATGTTTGCAATTATGTTTCAGTTTCTGAGATTCCTATTAAAAATTCACACATGAAACTCAAAGGAGTGAAATTACATGAATTTGTAGCCTGATCAAACTCAAATTATTCTCACAGGAAGTTTAAAGGCTGATTTCCAGTAACACAAATTTACTTAATATTTTACCTTGTAACGTAATAAGTGTGGACTTGTACCTCGATACCTGGCACCAATTATTGATGGTAACCTATTTTTGCAGTTACCATCTTGTGCAAGCACAAAGATGTATTATAATTTTGCTGCATCAGCCTTTGAAAATTGTTACTATTTTCATAAAGTTTCATCAATTTTTTTAAAATTTGTATTTTATATGTATTTGGCTCAGAGGTTGAGTAAAATGGCGACTGTTTTAAACATTCAAAATTTTAACCACTCTACACTTGCTTCTCCCTTTTTTACTATTTTCCCACCATTTCACCGATTTTTAGCAGGGGGAGGGAAGTCAGTTCACCCAAATATTTGAGTCCATCATGGACCCTATATTCAGTCACAGAGTTCATTCCATAGAATGGTACCAGAACAAGCATATAGTTTTTTTAAAAGTATTTGTTTTAGGAACTGGTGTTCTGCAATGATCATTTGTATTCAATCTCAATTTGGAACCTTGGTATTATTCTTCTGATTTAAAATAAAACATATGCAAATATTGTGGACAAAATTCATTCTATACTTTGAATATGAATATACAGTGTTGCACCTAGGATCCCAAGGGCAGGGGACACTGTGTCCCTCACCCTCCAGATTTGAGGGACACACAACATTTTAAAGGCACAAAGGAAAATTGTACATGTACCGGTAGTACATAATGCACTAGAAATGCTAAAAGGATGAGATAATCTTATCTACTTCAACAGTTTTGCCACCTTAACTTTGTCATATTTTCCTTGGATACTTACATTATTGCAATAAATGTTTCATCATGTGTTAAAGTAACTCATGCAAACATTAACATGTTTGAATATATGGTTAACCTTAAATGAACTGCACCATTGAATTTTCCATTCTGGATCTTGCTCTCATTTAATTTTAGTGTTCACTCATTCTCTGCCAGCATTTATTATAATAAATCCCCATGTTTTATTCATTACTTTTATTTTCAAAGTAATAAATCATTAATATAATGAGAAATTATGTATTTGCATAAATTAGTCTCTTTTATCACTAATTCAGCTTGAGAATAAATTACATCTTCTTTGCCGTAGGTGTGGCTTTATCCTCAAAAAAACATTACACTATGGGCGGTCAAAGACTTTAGCAACTCTGCTGACTGTTCACTGGTTTTCACTAAAATACTTCTTATGATGTCTAGTTGGTCCTAAATGAAAATGATTCTGTTTGGACATCCACGGTGGCCATATTGAAAATCTTGTTAGTGCTGGTCCCCTAAATAGATTATCATATCAACATGGGGGTTTCACTGAAAGACTTTGTATGATGTCCTAAATAAAAATGGAGCTGATCTGATGTCCAATATCATTGCCATGGCAGCCATCTTGAAAATCTTGTTATAGCTACTCATCCTGAATTGAAATCATATTGACATGGAGTTTTCACTAGAAGACTTCTTTTGATGCCTAGTTGGTCCTAAATGAAAATGGTACCTATTGGACATTCAATATGGCTACCACAGTTGCCATCTTGAAAATCTTGTTATTGCTGCTCCTCATGAACAGAAAGTCATATCAGCATGGGATTTTCACCAGAAGATTTATTATAGTGTCTAGTTAGGCTTAATTAAAAATTGTGTTGATCTTATCTCCAATATGGCCACAAGAGTGGCCATCTTTAAAATCTTATTGCTACTCCTCCTAGATGAAAAGTCATATCAACATTATGGTTTTCACCAGAAGACTTCTTTTATTCACAACAGTTATTTCCCTTACTAAATGAAAATGGTGCCAATCTGACATCCAGTATGGCCACCATGGGAGCCATCTTGAAAATATTTTTATTGCTGTACCTAAATGGAAAGTCATATTGACATGGGGTTTTCGCCAAAAGGCTAATTATGATACCTTGTTGGTCCTGAATGAAAATGGTGCCAATCTGACCTCAAATATGGCTGCCGCAATGAACATTTTGAAAAGTTTGTCACTAATTCACCTGAATGAATGGTCATATCAACATGGGGTTTTCACCAAAAATCTTTTAATGGTGTCTAGTTTGTCTTGAATGAAAATGGTTCTGATCTTACATCCAGTATGGCTGCCACAGTGACTAATTTGAAAATCTCATTGCACAAGAATATCAGAGATGGTTTCAACACTCAGCAGTTAAAAAGAACAAATGGTCTTATCTTGAATTCCTGGAAATTCTTTTTGGACTGTAGAGCATCAGTCACTTTGAGGGACTCTTGTTTTATTGGTTTACTAATTATTAATTTATGATAGATAAATCAATAAAGTGAGTAGGCAGAGCAATAGGTATCTTAGATGGGTGAATCTCATATACATACACACACACTTTATATTTTAAGAGTTAAAGGCAATCAACAGCACTTAATATAAGCAGTGTATTTGCACATTTTATGCAAGTTTTTTAAATTTTTAAATGTGTTTTAAAGTTATGCAAAACAATTTAATTTTAATCATTTTGTCCAATGTGGTCATTGTATTGTACATGCCATAAGCACAGTCCATGGTGTATGATGGCATTCAGTCAGTATAAACTACATATATGCTATTGGTTCAAGTTGCAGATATTCCATGCACATGTGAAATGATAGTACTTGATCATTGAGAGAATGTTCACTCAAATAGAGCCATATAATCAAACACACTCTGAACTAATCTTGGTCACTAAACTGTTTGATGTATCAATAAATGCATGATAACATCTTGATGATTAAGACTCAGTCTTACAGTGCTTGTTTTGTGTTTTGAGATGTTCACAAAATACTCTATCACATTTGTAACAAAATGTACTTAGTTCTAACCAAGGGAGTAATATAACCAGATAATTAAATTCTTATATAGAATTCTGAATCAAATTTTAATGGTTACTGGTATATGCATATTAAAAACAGTTATTGTTTTTTTGGCGTAATGAATATACATGTAAGAACTCACTGTTTTTAAAAGATTTCATGCCAAAATATTAATTTGAGTTGTTTTCCTTTTCACAACAGAATTTTATTCACAAGAGTTATTTCCCTTACTAAGACAGACATACAATACAACTTCGTTAGAGAAATCTCAGCAGAGGATTTGTTGATCAACAATAAATGGCGGACCCAAAAAATATCTGCACTTTTTTCAAATAAATAAATAACACTAAAATTTGAGGTAATCTACAGCTATAGTTTTTGTACTTTTTTTAATATAGTAATGTTTTACTATATTTTAATTGAGACTAAACAGGATACAATAAGTTGTTGATTTTAGAACTCCGATGTATGTTTTAGGCAAAATAACTCAAAGTCAGCCCAACCAAATGAAAATAATGTTGTGTGCCACTGATACACACCAATAAACAACCCAACTAAACCAAAATACTGTTGTGTGTTCCTGATACACACCAGTAATAGATGTTGGTGCTTAGAAATGCCTTTAGGCAAAAAAACTTTTTAGCCCAACCATATTGTGAGCCAATTTAGTTCTGTACACAATGCTTTTATTAAAAAATCAATAGATACATGTAAAATAATGTGTGCTGCCATTTTCTGAAGTTTATAAATCCTGTCAAGCTGAGATTTGGCACAGTTTCCCCATACCAATTATCAATAATCCATTGTTGAAAGAAAATATGAATTGTAGTAGAGCATGCAGGTTTCTGCAGGTAAATATTTCTTGATTCTACAGAGTAGGGCAAATCTAGATGACAGTGCTTTACAAATCTTGTCAATATGGACATCCAATTGTAAATTATTATCTACAGACACATGTACAAGCTTTTCATCTTTCACACTTTCTAACTACTGATGATTATTTATTATAACAAATAACTCTGGTTTCCCTAATTTATGTAGTTTTTGCGATGTCTCCAAAATCATATGTTTTGTTGTACCTTCATTTTTTTACTGTCTTATTTTGTTGTGCCCAACTTTGAGCTCTAATAAGGTATGAGACTAATCTTGCTTGGATAACTTCATTATCAGAACTATATGTATACAAGGTTGCAACATCTGCAAACAAATCTGTATTTTGTGAATTCATTACTTAATGGAAGATAGAAAAACAAGCAGACAAATCTGTATTTTGTGAATTCATTACTTAATGGAAGATACAAAAACAAGCAGACAAATCTGTATTTTGTGAATTCATTACTTAATGGAAGATACAAAAACAAGCAAAAGGAGAGGGTCTAATATAGACCCTTGAATGAATAGTGCAAGTTTGTGAGCTAATATTGCCAATGGCTACTTGTTGAGACCTTTGATTTAGGTTTGATCTAAACCAGTTTAAAAGAATACCAGACCTATAACAGTTCAACATTTGCAATATAATTCTATGATCAACTAGATCAAAGGCTTTCATCAAGTCAAGAAAACAATCCCAGTCAAAGAACCATTATCTGTTTCTTGTAGCCAGAGAGCTGTTAATTTGGCAAGTTCTGTCTGGAATAAGTGATATTTTCTAAATCCTGATTGTGCCTTATAAAATAGAAAGTCAGTTTCAAAATATTCATAGACTGCCTTAACTACTTGTTTTTAAATAATTTTGATAATATAGGTAGATCGGATGTCTGTTACTTACTTCCCTGGATCCTTTTCTCTTTTTTTAAAGATAGGTGTAACCTTTGCACATTTCAAGATATCTGGAAAGTTACCACCCATTATATTTAAGTTTATAATATGCATTAATGACTTTGTTATTACTGGTGCAGCAAGTTTAAGAATTCGTTGACCAATACCATCCAGTCCAGAGGATTTATTAATACTCAACTTGTTGAGCATATCAAAAACCTCAGCTTTACTAACATTAGCTATTGAAAAATATTATCATCAGGAATTTTAGCTCTTATAAATGATAGAAGGGCATCAAACTCAGTTGGGGTGTTAGTCTTGTTCTGAATACAGCTGCTGGAGAGACTAATCATCAACAATATCTTGTAGAGATGTTGCTGTTCATTGTTTAACTTTAGTCTAGGGGAGAAACAACTGTTCTTGGATGGGTTCAGCTCTTGTAGATGCTTCCACAATGTCTTTATACTCTTACTTTCATCAATTGCCTGTTTATAGTATTTTTCATTTGCCTTATCAATCAGGTACTTAGTTTTATTCCTCCCCTTTCTATAGTTTTTCATGTCTTTTTTCTTGTGGAATTTATCGCTTAAGTGCCTAGCCTTATTGATTTCAGGGGTAATCCACTTGGGTGTAAGTTGGTGTTTAATTCTTTTTGTTTTAATTGCGGCATGCTTGTCTAAGACTGTATTTAAGAATTGATACCATGTGTTTAAGGCAATGTTGACATCAGCTATATTGCTAACTGAGTGGAAGGGTTTGCAAATTAAATCATTTAAGAACTTCTCCCCATCAAACTGTTTCAAGTCCCTGTATCATGTTTCAGTGTGGTGACCATTTTTAGACAATTTGGGAGCATGTCTAGTTATATGAACTGGATAGTGGTCACTCACTGCATACATTGGCACATTAATTTCACTTATATTTTCAGGTTTATTAGTATAGACATGGTCAGTGATAGTAGTACTTTTATCTATTACTCTGGTTGGAGTGGTATTTATTTGGATAAAGCTGTAAGTTTCAAAGTTACTGATCCATTTTAATGGTGGAGTTTTCATGTAGTCAGTGTTAAAGACACCTAATATGATAGTTTCTAAATCTTCATGTGGTAGGGCTTTCTGAATTTGCTACTCAAATCTATCAATCCAGTCGACTGTAGAAAGGTGGTCTGTAAACCGAACTTAAGAGTATGGCTTGGATTGAGCAAGGGATAATTCAATGCAGATGATCTACACCCATTTGTCTCCACGTCTGTTATAACTAATGGAACTGTCAGCACAGAGAAGAACACCTCCACCCCGAGTATAGGGAGGATATGTTGGATATTTAGCTTGTCTGCTTGCAAACCTCTTTTAAGCAGGCAAAACATAGGCCAGTTTTTATCACAGGGTTGATTTTTGGAGGTGGCACTATGCAATGTATTTTTGTTAGCCTTAATAGATTGCTCTTCACCACCTTGAAAATTATTTGCACAAACACACGAAGAACTTACTCCTGTTATACCTTGACCACATGTTGTAGAGTTGGATACATCAGAATGTTCAATGCGAGACTGATTTACATATGTACAAGTAGACATTGACATATTAGACACTTGAGGAGCCTCAGAGGGAGAAGTTACATCAACAGAGATGATTCAGTATGAGAAATATGTGTTATATTGCAAAAGTCAGGTTTTTTATTCCTTGAATAATTAATACTTGGATCATTAAGAGTAATTTAGTGATACTAATTCACGTACACATGGATAGAATTCACAGTCTTCACATACACATGGATAGAATTTACAGTCTTCACATACACATGGATAGAATTTACAGTCTTCACATACACATGGATAGAATTCAGTCTTCACATACACATAGATAGAATTTACAGTCTTCACATACACATGGATAGAATTTACAGTCTTCACATACACATGGATAGAATTTACAGTCTTCACATACACATGGATAGAATTCAGTCTTCACATACACATAGATAGAATTTACAGTCTTCACATACACATGGATAGAATTCAGTCTTCACATACACATAGATAGAATTCACAGTCTTCACATACACATGGATAGAATTCACAGTCTTCACATACACATGAATAGAATTCACAGTCTTCACATACACATAGATAGAATTTACAGTCTTCACATACACATGGATAGAATTTACAGTCTTCACATACACATGGATAGAATTCAGTCTTCTCATACACATGAATAGAATTCACAGTCTTCACATACACATGGATAGAATTTACAGTCTTCACATACACATGGATAGAATTTACAGTCTTCACATACACATGGATAGAATTCACAGTCTTCACATACATCTAATAAGGGATTAAATATATTTGTCACTATTTGCATAGCTAGTAAGTTTCTCAGGTGTAGTTTTAGTCAAGTCAGCTGTTTCTTCTTTGACACATTCCTAATACCCACTAAAGTTGGAACAATGGTTTTGTTTGTTACACGAGTAGCATTGAATCTTCTTGCCATGGCAATATACATCAGAGATATGGCACTGTTCCCCACGGTAGTGGCAGCAGTCAGCCTTGTTGCATTTCAAGATGCCAATGTATTAAGATTTCTTAGATACTGTGCTGTCTCTCACAGACTCAAATGAATGCCATCTTTGTGAAACAGTAGATTATAAATTTCATCTATGTCCTGTGTTAATTGTGCACATATTACTGACCATTCAAGCATGACATCAGCCAATTCATTTATGTTGGGAACAAGTCACACACTGCATGTTTGTTTACTCTATCCTAATACACACTTCATTGGCAAGTACAGATGAAAAGGGATACATAATGAGAAATTTTTGGCATATCACAGGGATACACAGATAAGAACTGAACATCCTGTAAAACTGTAACAATTATTTAATGCCAGACCTTTAATTCTTGATTGCCCAGCATCAGGTATGGCCATCATTACTAAATTAGAAAATCCTTTAAATGACTTCTCAAAAACAACTAAACAGAATTTGTCCAAAATTGACAGATAGCATGATTACGTGAAAGGCTTTTAAGTTTGTACAAATGATGCAGATCCACTATCAGATATGACTGTTGTTGATAAAATTAATAGCTTTAATAACTTTTCAAACATCAGTCAGCAAAATTGACGAAAATTTAACAAAAAGCTTAATTGCTTCAAGGCCTTTCAAATTCATAAAGATGATGCAGATCCACAAATAAATATAGCCACATCTATTTTTTGCCATTTATACCCATTTTTCAAGAGACAAAGAGTTACAGCATATACGCCAGATGCAGTCAATACATATTTTTTTCGAGCATCGTGAGTTGTGACTTGCACATTTGGGGAAACTGCTGGTGTTTTCTAGTGTTGTGAAAAATCTGTTACTGGCTGTTTATCAAAAAATATCTCTTAAAATTGATTAATTTTCATCAAATAGAGGTGAAATGAATTCCATTAATTTATTTTTGATCAAAAACTAAGTTCTAAGCAGTATGGGAAGTTGCCAGTATTCTGTGGTTGCACTTTGTTTTTCACCCAAGGTCGCACAAACACATCTCCCCACTTGCCACCTGATTAAAATAGCAGCATAGGTCACATGCATTCTCTAACATTGTGAGTACTTATCTGTAGACTACAATAAAATGTCCAATGACTACCATCTGACGAATTAATTTTCATTCTGTTTGTGAAACATTGCTGATCTTTTGATAATCTGCTTTTGTCAAAGTGGCAAGTTAATCCAGTTCGCTCTTGTGAAATTCTTTCCCTTTGTGAAATTTGATTGGCTGTAACAAATTACAAATGGATATATTATCAACTCCAGGTCAGTCAATAAAAAAGCAAATACGTATTGTCATTTATTTTACTTTAATGATGAAATGCAAAAAATCATTGCATGGCAAAAACATTCATAAATAATATAGATTTTTTAATTGCTGCACTGAACACAAATTGGCTTGTTTAAAGTAGATCTATCACTGAGGGGTCATGAAGTCTTAGGCCTACCTATCAAGTTGTCCCAAAATATGAATAAAAAATTACTCATGTGGACTGTACCCCAAAGTGGCTTTATCACTGAAGGCTATGACACTAAAATATTGAAAAACATATAAATGGCTTTATCTGTAACAAAAAAAAACATAATTTGATCAACTATGACAGAAAGCATCCTATCATTGAGGCTGTCAGTATTGGATGGTATGATGCTGATGTACCATCAAATATGGATGAAGATACCAAAAATAGAGAAACCTTAAAACAGTTGTAAAACTTTGAGTTATTTTCTAAAATCCATAATCAGCATGCATTTGGTAGATCCACATCTCAAGATGACCATTAAACATGAGGCACAAGTGGGTCTGAGATCGCTCACCTACTGACATTTGCCTCACAGCCAAATGCTCGAGAAGTTGACCAAACGACCTGGGTCTGTAGGATGTTTTATGTATACATTTCTTCCAATGATGTTAACTGCATATATGATGAAAGTATCTTTATTTTTATACCGGGTACATACAATTATTTGATTGTTTTGAGTGCATACTTACCATGATATTACAATATTGTATGTAATTTATTGCATCTGTTACTATGTTGGTCTAGCATTTTCTAAATCCATGAACCTTCACCCACCCCATATCTTCACAAATACACATACACTTCATAGAGTTCTTGAAATTTTACACTATGCGATGGTTTGGTACATAATGAGGTCGAAAGTTATCTGTTATCCTGAGGGAGAGGTGCACATGTATTTGGTTAAAAAATTTGATTGGGAGCCATTATTTCTTAAAATGTTTGAAAATTGGAGTCTGTATCTTTTTATGCCCCAGCCATATGGAGGGGGTATATAGTGTCACCCATGTTCGTCCATCAGGTCTGTCACAAATTTGGTTTCTGCTCAGTTACCTTTGAAAGATGTAATGGAATTGAAGCCAAATTTGGTATTTATAAGGTTTGATTTTCATGATTATCAGACCAAATTTAATTGAGTTATGGCCCCAGTTTTACTTAAAACTTTGTTCTTCAATTGCACCATAGGGGCATCTTTGTCATATGGACATATTTCTAGTTTGTTTTGTTATTACATGTATAGTTAAAGTGATATATGTAGTATTACAGTCATGTTGATGATTTTTGTAAAATGCAGAGCAAAGGTATGTAAAAAATGTGTCCCAAAGAATATATGCAGCAAGTTTATTGATATAGTAACAATGACAATGTTGCACTTGTTCTTACATTAGCCACTTTTGATGTCCACTCACTAGCTTTGCTATATAACATTTTTTAAAAACATGAACTTGCAGATAGTTTAAGATATTTTAGGACGTTGTGTTTTTGATTCAACTTACCTGGCCATAAGGCCAAGTGAGTTTATGGTATGGCCCTGCTTGCGTAGTCTGTTGTCCATCCATAAAAGATTCCTTGTTAACTCTCTGGAATCCATATTTTTGATTGGATTTCAATCAGACTTGGAATATGGGTTTGTATCATCAAAATTGTAGATGATTTCAGTATTGAGCAAGTTTCATGCATATTAATAAGGTAATCTTACATTTGATTGGCTTAGTTTGTTGTCACTGTAAAGACCATATTTCTGATCCAGTTATGATCAAACTTGGCATGCATGCTTTTATCATATAGATCTCAGATGAGTTTGATAATAGTGAGACCCATGCAGGACTCTCAGGGACCCGAGCTTCCTGGTCAAATATGCGTGACATTCTCAGATGATGCACCTTTTCTCCATGTAATGCATCCCTGTGATGAACCTCATTTTCCACGTGACACTCCCCTTTGTATATTTTTGGTCAGTCATGGCCAATATGCTGAATAGCTAATGACTACACTTAGGTAAACAGGCATGAAACCAATGTGACTAATTAACAGTTAATTCTTCTGATGTTATATTGAATGTGTATGTAAGCACATGTGATTGTTCAGCAAATAAATGATGCCCTTTGTTGTTTTAACGGTGTTTAAATTGGTGATAACTCGTATATAAATCATGAAAGTAGTCAAAGCTTTTTCAGAGTGTGAATTGGACAGTACTGTCCAATCATTAATATGCAATAATAATAATAATAATAATAATAACTGCTACTTCAGTACTTGTGATTTAGGCTAGGCACTGCAGTATCAGTAGACACTTTTTAAAAGAGTGCAGAAAAGTACTTTGACTCATATAAAAATTAGTGAGCAAAATCTGTTTTCTGTTTTTGGGAAATGGACTTGCGGTGAAAATGACACTAATGCTAATAAAAGGCAAAAAATAAACTAAAAGTGAGAGCTCAAGTGAAGAGAACCAAGAGAAGTTGAACTTGGAATGTGGAGAAGGATGATGATAAAAATGGTGGCAGAACTACAAGCATGAGAATTTTTAGACCTGTGTGGGAGAAGTAGTTCTTATAGTTTTAAAGAGTTGAATCAGATGGTACAGTTTAGTGAGTTGTGCAAGACTGCTGGAAAGCAAAACCTTTTCACTCGAAATAGAAATACTAACTTACAGCTATCAGCCTTTAGCCATCACAAATTTAACCTGGATCATTTTTGGTTGTTGTTGTTGAGGGTTGCTGTGCTATGCCTAAAAGACAATATCCCATATGCAGTTGAGAAAACTCTCGAAATTGGTGTGAAAAATGACGACTGCAAACAGCACTGTTCCGTACAATGAAACAATGAATACATTAATCAGAATAATGGAGAAGCAACCTGTACTTGAAGACCTTAATAACCAGAATGCCATACATACATATGTTAAGTCAAAGAACAGTAAAAAGTAAAGAAACTGATTTGAAAAACTATTTTGCATATGGTAGAGTGCAGTATGATATAAAATTTTATGGACAATTAGTGAAAATTTGTTTCTCTCTAATGGGATCTTATGAGGCTAAGAAATTAATCCATGTAATAAAATAATGATCATGTACTTTTCATTTTCCTTTCTTTTCTTTTGAAAGTGAGGTACTCATGTGTTTATGACAGGGACCCTCAGAAATAGGCTGGGGACTCATGAGTTCCATGAGTGAAGAGTCCAGGACTTGTCATCCTAAAGCCCTGCCATATATACTAATGTGGTGATCTTGCATCTGATTGACTGAGCTTGTTACCACTCTGGAGGCTGTATGTCTGATCTAATTTTGAACAAACTGGGAATATATGCTCATATCATTAAGATCTCTGACAAGTTCGATAGTGAGTGAGCACACATAATAATGAGGTGATCTTTGATCTGATTGGCTGGCCTTGTTACCACTTTGGAGGGTAGATTTATGATCCAGATTTGATCAGACTTGGAAAATATGCTTATATATGTATCATCAAGATCTAGGATGAGATTGATAATGAGCAAGATTCAAAGATACAAATGAGGTCATTTTGCATCAGATTGGCTGAGCTAGTTACCACTCTGGAGGACATATTTCTGATCTGATTTTGATCAAACTTGGAATATATGCTTTTATCATCAAGGTCTGTTTCTATAAAGATTGAGATACTTGCCTATTAATGATGTGATTTTGCATCTGATTGGCTTAGTTTGTTGCCACTCAGGAAGCCATATTTCTCATCCAGTTTTGATCAAACTTGAAATACGGGCTTATATCATCAAAATTTTGGATGTTTTTAATAATGAGTAAGATCCATGTGTATTAATTATGTAATCTTGCTTCTGATTGGCTGAGTTTGTTGCCATTTGGAAAGCTTTATTTGTGATCTAGTTTTGATCAGACTTGGAATATATGCAAATATCATCAAGATCTTGGACAGTTTCAATAATAAGCAAGATCTGGGCATATTAATGAGGGGATTTTGCATCTGTTTCAATGAACTTATTACCACTCTGAAAGCCATATTTCTGATTCAGTTTTGATCAAATTGGAATATGATCTTATATCTCAAAATCTTGGACAGTTTCAGAAGTGAGTGGGGTCAGTGCATAATAATGAGGTAATCTTGCATCTGATTGGCTGAGCTTGTTATCGCTTCTGAAGCTATTATTTTATCAAATTTTGATCAGACTTCATATATAGGGTTATATGATCACTTATCTCAAAAGAGTTTAATAATGCATGGGATTCATGCATATTAATGAGGTGATTTGCATTTTATTGGCTGGGCTTGTATTCCTAATCCAATTCTGATCAAACTGCGTAAATCAGTTGGATCTTGGATGAGTACAGTTACAAGTACAATATAAGATCCATGCATATTAATGACATGATTTTGCATCGGATTGGTTGAGCTTGTCAACACTTTAGCAACCCTACTTCTGATCATATTTTTATCAGTGGTAAAGAGGCTTATATCATCAAGATGTTTGATTTTTTTATTACGAACAAGATCTACACATATTAATAAGATGATCTTGCATATGATTGGCTGAGCTTCTTATCACTTGAGAGACTGTATTCTGACCCAATTTTAATTAGACTTGATAAATAGGCTAATATCATTAAGATGTTGGATAATTTTTATTGTGAGTGAGACCTACAGTTGTATGCATATTTATGGGGTGATCTTACATGTCATATGGATATTATTTATACCACTCTAGAGATTTATTTCTGATATATAGAATTTTGATCAAACTTAAATAGGTCTATGTCATCAAGATCTTAGTTAAGTATGAATATGAGTGAAATTCATGCATATGACATTGCATCTGATTGGCTGACCATGATAACAATCTGTTAACTATATTTCTGATTAGATTTTGATAAGACTTGTTTAAATAGACTGAAATTGTCAAGATGTTGGATGAGTTTGAATATAAGCAAAACCTATGCATATTAATGAGGTAATCTTGTATCTGATTGGCTGAGCTTGTTACTACTCTGGAGACCAAATGCCCATCAGAATTTGCTCCACCTTAAGCTTATATTTTTATTCTCATAGACAGGTTCTATAATAAGCAAGACCAACACAGATTAATGAGATACCTTGCATCTGATTGGCTGTAATAAGCAAGACCAGCACAGATTAATGAGATATCTTGCATCTGATTGGCTGTAATAAGCAAGACCAGCACAGATTAATGAGATACCTTGCATCTGATTGGCTGTAATAAGCAAGACCTGCACAGATTAATGAGATACCTTGCATCTGATTGGCTGAGCTTGTTGACTGTCTATATCCAGAGACTATATTTATCATCCAATTTCTATAAGACTTGGTAAATGGGTTTAAATCATCGAGATCTTGGATGACTCCAATTATAAGAAAGAGACTGTACATATTAATTATGCCTTTATCCTTTTAAAGAATTATTATCATTACATAGTAAAATAGGCAAAGTTAATACTGTACAAAGTTACATAGGCTGTGTTCTTACAATTCTGTGTAACCTTGCTTAGTGAAATGGTCAATAATGAAGTTATGTAAGATTGATGAACAATATCAGGCCCACTTTGACCTCTTGTTTACCCTATGTACATGTTTATATACTGCTTGAGGACAAAAGTATTCTCTAAAAATATGTGGTCTTTCAATACAGGATTTTTCAGCATTTAAAGTACAATTATGGAATCAGATTATCTGGTTTCTTAAGGTCGGTGGTCTCTTAAGACAGGCAGTCTTTAGAACATGTTTGACTGGATTTTCCTTCATGATAATATGATCAGTCATATTGTCCAATGGGTAAGGTCTTGTCTTCCTGAAAATATTTTGTACATTTGTACATTTTAATATCAGTAATACATAATCTGTTGCTATTGTGTAGCTGGCTCTTTTCCGGACAGAAAATACCCCAACTGTATAATAAGAATTTAACCTCCCATCGGGTGAACTGGAAGGTTTTGGAATACCAGAACACCCCTAGTGACAGTCCAACCCACAGATACCTTGCCCATGTACACTGTTCTTCATTCTTTTTCTGGTCGCAGATATTTTGCTGGTGCTTTAATTTACGTCAAAGAGAAATTACCTTTTCTTCGTGTGTTAACATTGCGATTTGAGCTTTTTCTTTTTGTGCATTGTTTTCATCATGTGGAATTACCCTTGATCAAGCATTTTTTCTGTAAGAATTTAGCTTTCTCGAGAGTTTGTTATGTTTTTGTATAATCTTGTATTTAGGTTCTTACCCCATAGGGGTCTTAGCATAACTATTATTGAGAATTCTTTTTTAGCTCAGGTAGGTATCCTATCCTTGCCTAAATTGGTCTGTGGATTCATCTTGATTCCTATCCTTGCCACAATTGGGCTGTGGACTCATCTTGATTCCTATCCTTGCCAAAATTGGTCTGTGGACTCATCTTGATTCCTATCCTTGCCAAAATTGGTCTGTGGACTCATCTTGATTCTGTTCATTGTTTTATTACAGTAACAAATCATTGTAATTCAGATTCCGTTTAATGTGTCTTGTGGGATTTTTATCTTGGAAAAGCAGGTTGCACACTAGTTTTTCCTTTTGTGTTATGTGTTTAGTTATCGAATACCAGTTCATTCTCAGAAATTAGCATAGGATAGTATTCCTTATTAATATCCTTATTATTAGCAATCTTACCAAGCTGGGTTTCTGCTAATTTAGTCATCTCCATTTCTCAAATAAGCCTGGTAGACGTCATATTTGAATTATCTTCAGTATTATTTGGTTGTATTATTTTTTTAATCCTCAGTATCCAGCTTAGCATTGCTTACAGTTTTGCATTAAAACATCAGTGATTGTTTTAATTCTTTGAGACAACACCTAGAAAAGATGAGTTCTTGCTGTTATTAAATTAGTGCAGACTTAGTCCACACAAATACATTTTTACATAATACTTACAAGAAGTTTTTTTCATAAATCTTTTCAGCATTCTCTTGCAGCAATGGCTAAGCAGGGTGTGGGTAGGTGTGGCCACAGGAAAGCCCCCAGTGATACCCACTCCATCTTGTACATGCTGCAAGAGGACAGATGGTTGTCCCTTTTGCAACCTATGGGGAACCTCGCAGACAACAGGCGTACTTATAAAGGAAAGAAAAAAGTTCCTTCCCAGTCTTTCTCAGAATTTTCAGGGTTTTCCTTCTCTGAGTCTCTTGGGGTCTCAGAGAAGGACTACCAAAGTCTCTTCAGAGACTCCTAGGGTTAGTGGGACCCCTCCCAAGTGAGCTAATTAACTGGTGGAGAGTGAGTCATGCCCTACCATTAGGAAGGAGCAGCACCCTCCCCATTCCATGGGGGCAGAGAGTGAGTCACACCCTCTCATGAGGGAGGAGTGGAACCCTATCTTTTCCACTAGGACAGAGAGTGAGTCGCACCCTCCCATGAGGGAGGAGCAGCACCCTCCTCCATCCAGAAGGGCAGTGAGTTTGAGTCCCTCCCTCGATGAGGGAGGAACAGCACCCTTTACTCTCCCACAGCTCGGTTCAGGCTGAAAGTGAGTTGCACCACCCCCCCTTTCAGTCCAGGAACCCTGTTGTCAGCAATGGTATTGAGCCACTCAGTAAGGGGAGAGCTTCTATCTAAGAGTATCAGATCTGGGGTAGGATCTTCGTACAGATCTGACTGGTCATTGACTGTTGACCAGTCACCAGTCTGTGAGAACCAGTCACCTGTCATTGGAGCCCTAACGGTACACGATAGGGATCAGGTCGAGACCCCCCTCTCTCCAGACTGATGTTTCATCCCACTTGGGATTGGGAATCAGCATACAGATGCCAGACTATGGAAGGGGATCAGATTAGCATCCCCCATTCCTATAATCCATCTAAATCCCTACAGGGATGTAGGCCTTCCACTGTAGGGAAGTGATTGTCCCTTTCCCAGCATGAAGCCATGGACTTAAAGGCCTTGGCCACATGGTAGAGAGGTCAGTGTTGTAGGTTATGGACCTACATCTTCCTCTTACAAAGTTGGGTCAAAAAAGAAGGAGGGGGTTGGACCTTCTTCCCCCAAACGCCCCAGGAGGGTGCAAAAATCACTCTCACCCACCTGCTGAGTCTGCTACTATGGACAGTCCATTAGTTCCATGTGAGGCATTATGGGTCGAAGTTTGTCTTACCCCAAATCTCACCCACAACAGAGAGACATTGGGTCACATAGACCTGCTTCCCAGGACCGAGAGCAGGACAAAGACGTCCTTTCTGTCCCTGTTGATTCACAAGAGTTTGGTACAAAACAGGCCAATGTGATACCCACTCCCTTTAGGTCCCCTGCCTTCACCCATTCGTCAGTTAAAGTGGCAGAGGAGGAAGATATCTGGTCTTTTGACAAATCAGTAAACGAGGTTTACTGTCTTTTGCCCAGTGATCTGTGTCCCAAGCCTTCAGGTTCCAGTGACAATAAAATTCTTTCCAGCTTGGAGAAACTTTCTGGTGCTAACTCTTGACCAGATTTCTTTTTGCTTCCTTGCTTGGCTATGATTAAGAGCATTCCCAAAGGTGTAGTAAGGGCCAGGACTTTGCTAGACAATGTAAGGGGTGTCTGTCCCCCTCTCTATGTTGAGACCCTTGGTATCTGCAGCTTGCTATAGGGTTCATACCCCTTTCTGACCCATTAAACCTCCCACTTTGGATGCTGAAGTGGCACAAGTGGGTATTTCCATGGGGACCTTGGCTCGTCTTCCAGTAAATATACTGGAAACTTTAGAACAAACAGGTCACTAGTAACCATAGCCTCGCATGTCAACCTCTTTTAGTGGCCTTCTTCAGCCTGCTGATGAAGGAATCTCTATCACGAGTTGCCCTTCATCATTTATTAGAAGCAGTGGTTAAAACGTCTAGGCATGCATTATCATTGTCCATGACTTTATCAGCGGAGCATCTCCACCTCCACAGGGATGTTGCTCTTGACAAATCCAAGGTCTTACTGAGCACAGTAATAACCTTCTGAGGGCTGCTTCCATGGAGGCAGAGATTCTCATCAGAGGGCTCATTCCCTCCATTGCTTTTCAGGATTTGAGAGACCAGCAACACCAGTCCCTTGCATCTGCTTCTGACCCATCGAAACTGGCCAAAAAACTAAATCATCCTGATCGGCCACCATTGGCAAAGTTCCTTAAAGCCATGCACCCCCAGTCAAAGCAACAATCCCAATTCAGAGCTCCCCCCTTGGCAGTTGGGGCCCTAAAAGGAGGTGCCACAAAGGCCCAGGGTATGAAGTTTGCAGGCCCTTCCCCCTTTCCGAATGACAACGGTGGACATCCCGACGGACTTGCTCCCTTTATTGCAGAGTGTTCCTCTTCCATTGGTTCCAGTAGGTGCCAAGCTAAACCTCTTTTCAGAGGTGTGGTCTGGCATAATGGTTGATGACTGGATCATTTCTATCATAAAAGGTGGATACCAGCTTTGGTTTCAGGATCTTCCTCTTCTATTAAGTTCCCCATGTTCTTCCACCAGTTGAATCTGGTGCGTTTAAAGGAAGAGATACACTCCCTTGTTCAGAAGGGTGCAGTAGAGAGGGTAGAGGGTGTTCAATGACCAATCTCCAGCTTTCTAATCACAGATTTTCATGGTACCAAAGAAGGGGGGAAAGTTTTGTCTAATTATCGACCTTTCCTCCCTAAGCAGGTTTCTGCAGGAGGAACCTTTCAAGATGGACACCACAGCCTCCGTCAGGAATGTAATAAGACATGGTGATGTAATAAGACATGGTGACTGGGCGGTCTTAAATACCTTCACATCCCTATCTTTTCTCCTCAGATGAAGTACCTCTGGTTTCGCTTGGATGGGGAGGTCTTCCAATTTTGTGCTCTGTCATTCGACCTAGCCTTAGCACTTAGAGCATTTACCAGGGTCATGGGAGTAGTTGCAGCCCATTAAAGGTCACTGGGTATCACAATCCTCCCAATATTTTGATGATTGGTTGATCCATAATGGCTGACTAGAGTCCCTCAGACTTGATCTGTCACACTTTTTTGGTCCATAGTGACCATGCTGGGTCTTTTACCCAACCTAGAGAAATTGGAGCTTACTCCCATCTTAAGAGTTTGTCTACATGGGGATGTATTTCCTCATGAACGGAGGATTAGTCCTTGTCCCTTGGACTGAGTAGGCAATGTCCTTTCCCTATTGGAGGTGCTGAGAACCAAGACCACAGTGTTGGCTCATCTTTATCTTTCTCTGATGGGGACCTTGAACTTTGCAGTGGACCTGGTTCCCCTAGGCAAACTGCACTTGCATCCTCTCCTGTTTCTCCTCTTGGTGAACTGGAAACTGCACAGGGACCCTCTAAATGCACAGATTTCTCTAGGTCTGGACTTCCACCATCATCTGATTTGGTGGACAAATTGTGACTGGTTTCTGTCCGGAGTCCCCATGCAACCCCACTCCTGTCTGTTCACAAACACATCAGATTCAGGGTGGGGCTCTCACCTGGAGCCAGAAGGTTCATGGTCCTGGGAAGAATCTATCCTCCACATCAATAATTTGGAAATGAGGGTAGTGTTCTTAGTTCTTCAGGGGTGCATTGACAAAAGAAGAGGTCACTGCATGATGGTCTCTGCCAAGAACATGTTGGTGGTAGCATTCCTCAGGAGACATGAAGGCACACATGCACCTTCTCTCTGCATGGAGGTTTGGATCCTCCTTTGCTGGGCACCCTCAGAAGGGATTACCCTCTGAGTTTGCCACACTCCTGGCAAAAAGGATATTTTGGCAGACAGTCTGTCAAGGAGGGGGAAGATAGTCCTTACGGAATGGTCTCTACACCAATCCGTAACAGATTAAATGTTCCAACTTTGGGGGACACCATTGGTGGACTTGTTGTGACCAGGCTAAATAACAAGCTCCCCTTTTACATTTCCCCAGTCCCCGACCAGAGGGCCTGGGCAGTGGATGCTTTCAGCCTGAAGTGGAATTGTCTGTTTGCTTATGCCATCCCACCCTTTAGGATGATCCCACAGGTACTTCACAAAGTAAGGAACTCCACTGCTTAGCTAATTTTGATAGCCCCTCTGTGGCCCCAATGATTGTGGCTCAACACTCTTCTTGACCTGCTGGTGGACCATCCTAGGATATTACCGCAGAAGAAGGACCTCCTGTCGCAGCATAGAGGCTCTTTCCTAGACAACAGCCCACAGATTCTCCACCTTCATGCTTGGCTCATCTCAAGCAATCTCTTTGCTAGGACAAGTTTTTGAGCAAAGTCACCAAGTGCATCATTCAGTCCAGATGATCTTTGTCTAAGGTCTGTGATGCCAAGTGGAGAATCTTTTGTGATTGGTGCAGTAGAAAATGTGTCAATCCTATTTGTCCCTTTATGAGTGCAGTGGCTGATTTTCTTCTCTTCCTTTTTGAAGAGAAACAATGCTTGGTTTCTACTATCAAAGGCTATAGGGCAGCCCAATCCAACACACCCAAATTTTTGAAAGGCGAACCAGCCATCAGGGCAGACTCCCACTTGGCAGACCTGATCAGGTATTTCAGGCTGCAAAAACCGTTGTCTCGCTTGCTAATGCCTAGATGGAATCTCTCTTGTGTCTTGTGGTCTCTAACTACAACCCCCTATAAACCTTTGGGTGAAGCTTCCTTCGAGAACCTTACCCTCAAGACTGTTTTCTTGTTCTCCTTAGGGTCCGTGAGAAGAAGGAGTGAGCTTCATGCCTTATCCATCGAGCAAGGCTGTATGAGGTTCAATAGAAATTACCAGTAGGTTTCTCTCCTTTGCCAACCGGGCATTTTAGCAAAAACCAGCTTCCATCAGTTGCTCCACTCCCAATTGATATCCCCAGTCTCAGTCGTATCTGTGCTGGGGATGATCAAGATAGACTTTGTGTCCAGTTAGGGCTTTAGGCTTTTATTTGGCACCTTCTGTAGGGAGAAGGAAGAGTAGGAAGTGTCTTTTCTCCCCATAAAGGTTCAGCTGATATTTGAGCTTCCACCATTTCCAGGTGGATTGAATTAACTATCAAGATAGCTTATCAGTCCTTTACGGAGTGGGAACTTTCATTCATGAAAATTAAAGCCCTTGAGGTTTGAGCCATTGCTACATGTACCTCATGGGCTTTTCTAACTCATTCATTTCTGGAGGATGTGATGAAAGCCATGTTTTAGCAATCTCATACTACCTTATCCTCCTTTTACCATTGCTTGTTGGCTCACCAAAACGAATGCATATTTTCTTTGGGCCCAGTTGTCATAATTCAAAAAGTGGCCCATGCAGATACCTTCTGGCAGTACCGGTAGTTTTCTCTTCTACAGTGAGGGTGAGTATTCCTTGTGTTCAATTTTCTTTTGCCATTTGTGGGATTATCCTCTTCCCATTCAGCTATGCAATAGCAACAGGTTACGTATGAATGATATTAAAATGTAGTTTTTTGTGGAAGGGGGGGGGGGTAAACCAATTTTAATGATTTCCTCCTTCTTCCCCACACTGATGTCCCACTAGATTAGGTTATGTCCTGAAAAAGAATGAAAGAAAGTACACATGGGCAAGGTATCTGCGGGTTGGACAAGGGGCATTCTGGTATTCCAGAACCTTCCAGTCAACCTCTGAGAGGATGAATTCTCATCATACGGTCAGGGTACTTTCCGTCCGGAGAACTGTCAGCTACGCAATAGCAACAAGTCAACAGGTAAGTATTACATCATTAAAACTAGTTTTACCCCCCTCCAAAAAAAACTACCTTTGTATTTTCCATGTTGCTGATGAATAAATTGATATGAAAACTATGGTTTCTTTTGCATACATGTATGTATGCTTGAGTTAAGCTGTCTAACCTAATAAAACACATTTAGATTGAACAAATATTTGCTACCTACTCTGAAGCTAGTAATTAGTAGTAATTAGGCATTTGCAATATGTTCAAAAGCATAGATTAAATGTATAGCTGGACAAGAATATCTTGTCCTATTGACCTTTCATTAGTCAGAATAGATATTAGGGACCAGTCCACCCAAGAATAAGGTATTGGTATACATGCATTGTGTATGCAGGATGCACATGAGAAGGGTCCTCCTAGACCATACAAGCATGATGCATGCAGATTGCACATCAATACCTTTTGTTGCAAATGGACTAGGCCCTCATCATTATGCCATTGCGAGGTCAAACAGACATGTCATTACTGCTAAGCTATGCAGTTGCAAAATAATTTTATTAAGGATTTGCAATTTCAGTATTTATGCAAGCCTGCTTTTCCATCATTTTCCAATGTTAATTAAATGAAGGCTCCACAAATGAACCACTTATCACTTGCTAGATACTTATAGTTTGAATCATACAGCTAATTCATAGAATATTGTTTCATGAGTCACGGTGGAACTAAGAAAATGTTTCCCAGTATATATACCGGTAATAATTTTATTTTACCATTACATTTCAGTATTTATAGGGGTATCTTTTCTTTGCCTCATCTCCCTATTTCGTGCCAGCACTGTTAATCCTGGTGAAGTACCTTTAATAGATGAGTCGGCCATTGATATAGGTAAGTGTACATTCATGAGTATATTGCTAAAATTGGGAGTTTGGAATATATCTCAATGGGACAGGGGCCCATTTTTTGCCCCTGAATATCTCTAAAAAATCTATGACTTGAGTAGAAAGACCACAAATAACTTGGAAAAAAATTTATATATATCAGTACATAAAATTTTTTAAGTTGGTACTATAATTATATGTAATTTCATCATAATTGAAATATATGCTGCACTGCATGTAGATATACTTACATGTACCACATAATGGGTAAGACTTTAGCTATAATTCGGGTGGGTGGGGTCTCATGCTTGAAAATATTTAATTATTGTACATTTAGATGTTCCATTTTAACATTGAAAGAGGGTTAGCTTAAGAATATTGATTGATTATATTTTGGGGTTTTGTTTGAGTTTATGTGGACAACTGAAAAAGCAATAAAAATGACTGATATTCTGTTGCAATATCTGTAGACTGAATTATAATGCAATATGGCTTTTTTCAGATTTAAGTAAATTTCACGAGTGCCAAACATGTGGTAAGAAAAGACCAAATCGTGCTCATCACTGCAGGCGCTGTCAGCAATGTGTGTTGCGCATGGATCATCATTGCCCATGGTCAGTAGAATATTTGTTCCTCCCAGTATTAATAAGGCCATAATGCACAAGCAAAAGATTAAGCACTATGATGGAGAATATAAATAATTTGTGCATCAAGAAGATGGGTTTAGATATAGTGCTATCTGTGGTAAATTTTGCCCCCCTTGACAGAAATTTGACGTAGTGATCACCTAGGCATCCATTTTGTGTGTCCATCTGTCTGTCCATGCCCTAGAGTGATCACATAGGCATCCATTTGTGTCCATCTGTCTGTCCATGTTTTAGAGTGATCACCTAGGCATCCATTTGTGTGTCCATCTGTCTGTCCATGTAATAGAGTGATCACCTAGATATCCATTTGTGTGTCCATCTGTCTGTCCATGCCCTAGAGTGATCACCTAGGCATCCATTTTGTGTGTCCATCTGTCTGTCCATACCTTAGAGTGACTTCATTGTTTTTACTCGGCTTTTATTTCAGTACCATTTTATCCCATCCTCATCAGATTTGGAATATAGCTTTAGTATGCACTTATGTTTATTTAGCTATAAAAACATTCTCATTATTGAAGCTCTGTGTGATCTTGACATGCAGGCCATGGCCAACTTTTTGCAATAAGAACAGTTTCTACATTGAGGAGAAGAGGCACTGACATTGATAAAATCCATGTAACCTCTATATCAGTGGTTCCCAAACCCCGGGTCACGACCCAAATGAGGGTCGCGAGGACCCTCGTGACCCTATACTGGTACTGCATTTTGGGTTGTAAAAGATCGTATTTAGGGTCATGATAAAAAAGTTTGGGAACCACTGCTCTGTATCAAAGTATGAGTTTCTTTTATCAAGTGTTTTCATGCAATAGATGCCACTGTATTCTTCAACAGTTAGTAACCCAGTTAGTGATTGTTTCTGGCTACCATATATACTCACTTATTAGTTGAGTCCAGCTGCAAACAACATAGACCCAGATCTGCTGTCACATAATGCACCAGTGGATCAGGGTCTATGTTGCTTGTTCTACTGATTACTCCTAACAAACTGTATAAACCTAGATCTGCTGGCACATTATGTGGTGGGAGATCTGGATCTGCACATTTTGCAGTTGGACTTGACTGATAAGTGAGTATATACAGTAATTCTTTTTCCTGGGATTCTATAGCACACTAATACACTGTAGTTACACATAAGCAGAGATACGCCAAGGCCACATGATTTTTGCAAAAAGTAATAGAGTGTTTTAGGCTTGTAAAATCCAATGGTGGTAAAAAAATTGGACAGATTCCCAGCAATTCCTGCAATTTTTTTGTACAAGTGCATGAGTTTATTTTTGCATTTTTTGAAAATTGTATTTATTTATTAATTTTTTCATTATCAATGTTTATCAAAGCATTGTGTTGACATTTTTTTGTCAATCATCTCAGTTGATCAGAATTTAGGTAGACATAGTGTTTGCATGCAAGTACTTTTGTATGATGGAAATCTGGTGTCAATTATGCAGAAACTATTGAGGGGCTCTGTTGGAATTGTGTCCTGAAGAGGTATAGCAAATTGATCCATTGATGAGCCGTGAATGGATTTTCTAGAGCATTAAAGGTCAAAAGCTGTCGTGTCGAAGCATCAGATAAGTGATTATTTAGTGGAAGTGGAGTACACATAAAGATTGTCTGCTCAGGATGACAAATGGGAAGAGGATCAGATCATTTAACACCAACCAACAAAATCATAGAAAGCAGTGATGCAGAATTTTGGTTCGTGAAAAGGGAGCTGGTGGCTGCACTCTCCCTCCTCTCCACACCTGCCCCGCCATGATTTTGGGCCCCTCACACATCTGGAGGTAGATGTGGGGGACCTCCCTCTTTTAAGATTTCCTGGCAATATCTCTGCATATGTGTGATTCTGTTGCATGGCATGCTCATGTACTGTTGTTACACATAAGTGTGATTCTTTTGCATGGTATGCTCATGTACTGTAGTTACACATATGTGTGATTCTTTTGCATGGTATGCTCATGTACTGTAGTTACACATAAGTGTGATTCTGTTGCATGGCATGCCCGTGCACTGTTATGCATAAGTGATTCTGTTGCATGGCATGCTCATGCACTGTAGTTACACATAAGTGTGATTCTATAACATGGTATGCTTATACACTAGGTTACACACAAGCATGATTCTCTAACATGGCACACTCATACATTGTAGTTACACATAAGTTCGATTTTGTAACATGGCACACTCATCAACTATAGTTACACATAAGTGTAGTTCTGTAGCATGGCATGCTCATACACTGTAGTAACTCATAAGTGTAATTCTGTAGCAAAGAATGCTTATACACTGTACTTACATATAAGTGTGATTCTGTAGCATGACACTCATACACTATAGTTACAACTGCAGTTCCATAGCATGGCAAGATCATGCGCTGTAGTCATACATAAGTACAATTCTGTAGCATGGTATGTTCATACACTGTAGACACACAGAAGTACAATTCTGTAGCATGTCATGTTCATACACTATAGACACACAGAAGTACAATTCTGTAGCATGTCATGTTCATACACTGTAGTTACACAGAAGTACAATTCTGTATTGTGGCACACTCGTACAGTAGTTACACATACAGTAAGTTTGATTCTGTAGCATGGCACACTCATACGCTGTATTTACACAAAATGTGATCCAGGATCTCTATAAACATTCTATAGAAAAATACTGTTTATCTTATTGATCCTTTTTTTAATGTATTTTCTATCAAAGACATTTATAATAACAAAAGATCACATTAAAGTATTTGTAAACATATAGCAATCAGTGTCACCAACATGTTCTGTGATCATGTCATTACAGAGTATGGCAAGTTTCACCAACATGTTCTGTGATCATGTCATTACAGAGTATGGCAAGTTTTACCAAGTGCCTGTTTGACACCAGATGTCATTCACATTTATGAAACCATAATTATCTTCTTTTTGATTTTCCATTCATTTGTATGCTAATTTTCTTTTTAATGATGTTTTTATATTTTAGATGCAAAAATGTTGTAAGATGAACTGTAAATATGAGATTGATTGTATTTCTTAATATCTACAGGATCAACAACTGTGTTGGAGAGGGAAACCATTATTTGTTTATTTTGCTGTTGCTGTACGCATTCATGATGTCAGCTATTTCATTCATCCTCTGTTTGTTTCACTTCTGGGTTTTTCCAAAATGTTCTGCATGTATGGTAAGTCATTGTATTCAACAGCATTCTACATAGAACTCTGAAACTACTGTTAACTAGAGTTCACCTTATGTAATTAGTCATCTGTCATTGACATTCTGTATCTGTACACATCATATTGAACAGTGACTTGTTTTGTAGATTCCAATTGATGCTTTTTGTTCAGTTTATCTGAAGCATATGTCATTGCATGATGTTTGATGTGTGCTTTGTGAACACTGAATAATTTTAGATTCAATTCTCAATTGTGTCATTTTGTATATAGTATCAAATTGTAGAAGTCAGCTTGATTTCAGTGATTTTCAAAACTACTCAGCTTCCACTGCATGATGTTTTGAAAGTTTTTAAAGTAATTTCATTTAAAGATGATATTTTATCTTTCTAAAAGTCTGAATTTTTAGCTTCATACTTTTTGGAGAAAAGGCAGGGATTATGTGATCCTGCTGTCCATGCATGCATGCCCTTTGTAATGTCACACAACTCCTCCAACTTAGTTCAAGAGAGAGATTTCAAACCTGAGGATATGATTCGGAGTGGTCTGTAGATATACACAGCAGTTTTAGAATTTTGATGCAGCCCAGGGGGTTGGGGGTGGAGTGGGTGTGGGGTATGGATTGAGTTGGGAAAGTATGATTTTGCATAAATTTCATATAACTCCCAAGTTATGAACCAAAATGTCTGACAATTGGTATGTGTAATTAATGACCCAAGTGTCAACACATGTCAGGTTAGAATAAGACCCCTAGGTTATGCCCTGGCGTAATATAGTTGTGACCAAAAACTATACACTTGCTGGACATTGAAAGGACAGATTTAGGTATACAACTGACTTTGGCCCCTGGGTCTACTCTTTCCCCCAGACCTCAGGGTCATAACATAGAAACTATAACCATATATGTGCTTACTGGCATGAAAAGATGAATTCTTACATAGTTGGGCTATGTTTTGGCTGGTTTAACTTCATGCACTTTTGTGACTGTCACATCAGCTATATGCAAACATTGGAATTTTGTGTGCTGCTCGAGTACAGGTTTTTGTGTGTAAAATCTCCATTTTATTGGTATTTGGTATATAATTTACATGCCTGGTGATTCGTCATGTAAGAATAATGATAATGCATGATTTGCTGTGTATAAACATTTGCTGGAGCATTCTGAAAAAAGCTTTGAACCCATGGGCTCATACTCTTTCATCTTGCTCCAGCAAGCATTTGAACTCCTCCTTTTCCTTGTGCTAGTCACCAGTCTAAAGTGAAAATTCACTCCTCTAGTTAGTAATTGGAGCTCTAGAACAAAAACAACATTGTCCCAGTCTAATGCCTCAGTCACTTCCATCCATTTGGAATATCATCCTTCTTTTCTTTGGACTTTGGGTGCACAAGATTTTCACTAATCTAAGTGTCATTTGCCATCATTTAATTTAATTATATCCCATTTTGCATTGCATTTGACATTTCTCCCCAGTCCTTGGATTTTATTTCAATTTTCAGTGTACCCATTTGTCACTTTGTTGAATGATATGTATATTTTAAGTCAAGACATGAATTTCCTTGTTTCACTACTCTGCCTTGGATTCCTTGTCAACAAGGACAAATCTAATATCGTTCCATCTCAGCATTTCTCCCACTTAGGAACAGAGTTCAAAATGCATGTGAACGGGGTCTGTCTCCCTCATGAACATGTTTTGAAGATCATCTCAATGGTGTCTTTAATCCAAGCAAAGAATTACATCTCAGCATGAGAGTTCATCCAACTACTGGGTCTCCTCAGTGTGGCAGCAGATCTTCTCATAGTCCTGGGTCACCAGTTCGTGGGACCATTGCAAATGATTCTGTTGTCCTAGTGGCAACCAAAGCTTTTCGCACTGGAACAAACAGTCCTGGTCTCCAATTATATGAAGTCACATCTCAGAAAATGGGAGAATATCACTTAGCTTATGGCAGGTGTTCGCTTACAGGTCAAGCCACTGGGAATCATGATTTGTATGGATGCCAGCACGGCAGGCTGGGGTGCCTACCTCCTGCCATCATTTTGGGAATCCAGTGGGTTGTGGCCTCCTCTATACCAACTTTTGTATATCAGTCTCTTATTGATGAAGGCCATAGTGATTACATGTCATTGGTGGCAGGACATGCTAGATGGCAGGGATGTACTTGTTCTACCTGATAAGTCCACAGTGGTGAATTATCTCTGAAGGCAAGGGGGGACCAAATCCCCAGACCTGTGCCTCCTGGTTTGGGATTTGCTCAGGGGGTGTCATCAATGACAAGTCCACATTCAAGTCAGTCATATCCCATGCAGGCAAGCTTAGTGTATTGAAGGATTTGTCATGACGGAATCATCTAATCCAAACTGAATGGTCGATTGACCCCTGGGTATTCAGTCAAATCTCTATCTGCTGGGACTGACCACTTGTAGATCTATTTGCAACAAGGTGGAATGCAAAGCTCACAACCTTTATCTTCCCAGTAGCAGATCTGCCTGGGCAGTCCTATGCTCTATCCATAGATTAGAACGGTATCAACACATACACTTATCCCTCAACACCTCTGATTCCAAAGATCCTGCAAAAGGCAAGGGAAACAATTGCTTTCTTATCCTGATTGCTTCCCTCAGGTGGTAAAAATCATGGATAAATGACTTGTTAAACCTTCCTAACCTGCTCAAACAACCTTGATGGCAGGTGTTTCATCACAACCCAGATCTATAAAACCTTCATGTCTGGATTATATAAAATAAGCCCTCTGGGGCAAACATTGCTCAGAACAGTTGGTCAACAGAACCACTCAGGTGAGAAGATCCACCACTCCAAAAATGCATGAGGGGAAGTGGTGAATTTTTCTTACAGTGGTGTGAGCGGGAACACGTCACTCTGCTTGAAGCATCATTACCCCAACTTGCTAACTTTTTCTGGTGGCTTTTATAGGTAAAGAAGTTAGCACCAATCTATATAAAAGGTTGCTGTTCCACAATTTCAGACATGTTTCATTATCACGGTAGGAAGGATATAGGACAAAACAAAGACCTTTCTGACCTTCTGTTGAATTTTAACCTGTCACGACCAAAGGCTTTAGCTTTGTGTCCCAAATTGAACCTTCCATGGGTTCTGACATGGTTGAATAAGGTCCCGTTTGAACTTCTATCTGGAGCATAATTTGCTCATCTCTCTTAACCTGTTTCCAAGTCACTGTAGCTGCAGCAGGCAGAATCAGTGAGATACTTGCCATCATTTGATCTGAACTATCTACAGTTGTGTCATGATGGTTTGATTTCACTCATGTTGGCTCCAGCTTTTCTTGCTAAGAACAGTCTTCTGTTCATGAGCAATCAGTTATTTATGGTGAAACCTCATTTGTCTTTAGACCCTTCACCACAGGGTCATCTGCAGGACCCATTGAGGGTTTAGAAGTTGTACCTGAAATGAAATGAGCTGGTGCAAGGAGGGAGCTCTCACTTATTTATACCTTTGAAAGAGCAAAAGGTCGAGATCTCAGCACAGACTCTGTCATCCTGGATAAGATGGGTTATTTACTCGGTGTGTAAATAACTAACCCAAGATCAAATGATGCTGTTGAGCATTTCAGCTCATGAGGTTAGGGCAGCTGCCACAAGCATAGCATTTGAGTGCAAATGTTTTTTAACAGATATTACACAAGCTGAGGGATAGAGAAAGGTGACTTTCTCTAGCTTTTACCTCCGAGATCTTTCATCCCAAAGGGTTCAGTTTGACATAATGGGACCTATAGCAGCAATGCAATAGGCTACCTTCCCAGATCATTCGGCAGCTTCTCAGTGACACGGCATATCAACTTCCGCTGGATATGCAGGAGGGGGTTAATTTTTCCCAATCAACAAAATCTGGGCATATGGAGTCACTACTCCAGCCTGTATATTTCTCTTAAGATCTGAAGCTGCCTCACATACCTTAGGTGACCAGAGATTCGTCTTCACCAGGTTATGCAGGATAAAGGTGATGTAACTCCCTCCACCTCTTACCTATTCTCTTAAGGTTCTGCTCTACCATTATTAACTACTTCTGAACGAGGGACCGATATAAGGTGAAGTTGTGTTTAGTTGCAACAAGCACAACGTACTGTGACTGAAATTTCTTTATATGTTGTATTAGGGAAACATCATGCTGCCTAAAGCAGATAGCTGATTGAAATGACTGCCCCCATGTGCTCGAGAAATATACTTGAAATAGTCCAAAGTACACTAACCTTAAAAAAATTTTAAGATAGGGAAAAATAATTTTGTCAGAGTAGACAATACTAACTTCAGAAAGTGCAATTAATGAGTTTTAAAATATTAACAAACTAAAAAAATGGTATTGACTAGTTTTGTTTTCAATTTACCTCTGAAGTCCAGAAAGTGAAAATGACCAAGCAGAGCTAGTAGTACTTTGAGAGATGCACATCGGAAGTAAGGCCAAACTGTATACTCTATAATCCAAATTACACCCATCAATAATACACCAAAATATAGGGAATCACAAGTTATTTTAACAATATCTAAGATACCCTAGGTCTGTTTTAAATTACCAGGATAACCAATGAGGAAAACCTGGGAAATGCTGTTTTTTCACAAATCAAACCCTGTGCAAAGTATGAAACTGTTGAGCACAATGTTAGGTATTATGTTAGTGTAACATATTTGAAGTAGAAACCAATTTTTGGAGTAAAATATGTTTCTTCAATAATACTTACCCACTCATAATATGGATATATTCTCCCAACCTTCCCGCAGTTACATCCTACTGGCAGAGCATGCATTCCGTTCCAGTAGTAACTGAAGTATAGCTGGAATTTGGCGCCAATCCCTATATCCAAGGGGAGATCACTCTTGTCTCACTCCTACCTATGTGGGGAGACAACTTTTAGCTTTTTTTATAGCTGAAAATTACCCTGGGAGGGCTGGATTTTCAAGGTAGTGGTCGTACACCTAAGGTACTATGATCAGGTAAGTATTATCGAAGAAGCATATTTTACGCTAAAAATTAGTTTTCTGGTCAACTGATCAAGCTGTTGGCCCTTTATGGTTATCCCCTTCAGCTTCATTATTGAAGGAAGTGAGGGGCCACCACTCATCTACTCCTGCATCAAGAAGGGATTGCTAATCCACTTTCCTGTGGAGGGAAAAGGGAACAGACAGTCCTGTATCACCCCGCCAGAATAGACAGGATGAACTGTCAGTTATAGTGGGCTCTAATGAAGTTGAGGAGACCCCAATCTGTGCTTTCTGCCCATTTAGTGTCCCCATCTCTGTCTAGCACTGGGTAGGTGATAGAATATGAAGAATGGGTGGACATTTTACAAGGCAATAAATGAAGATTACCATCTTCTGCCCTCGGATCTGTGTTCTAAATCTTCTGGTTCTTAGACAAGAAAATTCTCTCAAGTTTGGAGATGCTGTTGGGGACACAAAAGAAGCTGATCTTCTGTTCATTCTTCACTCAACCAAGGTATGGGGTATAACTCAGAAACTGGCACTAGGCCAAGATACAACCAGACAGCATAGGGCTTGGTCAGTCTACCACTATGTGGTCACTGGTTTCATCAGGTTGTTACAGGGTTCACTCACCTTCTTGGCCACTTAAGCCTTCTAGCCTGAATTTAGGAGCATCTCAGGTATGGATCTCCCAGTCAAGATGCTCGATGCTCTAGAGTTTAAGGTGTGCAAGTTACCATAACTTTGCATGCCAACCTTTTCTCTGCAGCCTCCTTTTAACCTTTTAAGGGAGAATTCTTGTCTTTGACTGCCTTACAGAGACTTCTAGAGGCTATAGCCAAGACAGCAAGGCACTTGCTTTTGCTGTCGATGGTGCTGTCAGCTGAGTTGCTTTACCTTTGTAGGGATGCCGCCATGGATTCTTCTAAGGTCTTACTGGATCATAGCAAAGATCTATTGACAGCTGCCCTGTTCAGATGGTTAATCCCCACAGTGTCCTCTCAAGATATGAGAGATCAGCAGCACCACTTGTTGACCACAGTTCCAGGTCTGGCTAAATTGAAGAAATGCCCTCAGCAGAACCACCAGACCCCTTTTAAAACTCCTTCTCACCCCTCTTTTGGTCAATGGGGCAGTCATAAGTGCCAGGGCAGGAAGCCTATGCACTCTTCCTCCCACCTCTGAGGAGGAGGTCAGTCCACCCTAAGGGACCCTAGGTGGCCGAGTGGTCCAAGGCGCTCGCCTTTACATATCACTGACATCTCACCTCTGTCTGCATGGGTTCGAGTTGAGGCTTGACCAATGTGGGTATGTGAAAATGCTTGCCAGTATCTTCCTGGGGCTTTTCTGGGTTTTTCCTCCACCAAATATACCTGCTGCCATGTATAGCCTATCACATGTTTATATTACACCCACAAAACCAAACCAGTTAATGTTAGGGAGTCTCTCCCTCTCATGCCAAGTTCCCCTCCTCATCATGTCCCATTAGGTGCCAGATTGGACCACTTTTCAGAGGCCTAGTTGGGCCCAATGGATGATATGTGGGTCCTCTCCTCAATAAGAGAGTGTTATCAGTTTGCTTCTTGTACCATACACCTGTATCAATGACCCCAATTTGTTTTCACCAACCAATCTGGAATACTTAAGGAAAGAGGTATATACCCTTCTAACGAAGGGGCAATAGATGGGGTGTTAAGCACTCAAAACCAGAAGTTCTATTCCTGGATCTTCCTGGTTTCAAGAAAAGGGGGATTATTTCAACATTGATCTTTCTCCATTTAACATGTTCATTCAGAAGGAGTGTTTTAAGATGGAGAAATCAGTCTTAGTAAGGAGAGCCATAAGGCTGAATGACTGGGCAATCTCCATAGACTGTTATCATGCTTATGACACATCCCCATCTTTTTGTCTGACATGAAATTCCTGTGGTTCTGTCTGGATAAGGAGGTTTTACAATTTCAGGCTCTTTCCTTTGGCCAAGCTTTCTTACCCAGAGTCGTTACGAGGGTGATGGGAGTCATAGAGGCTTACTTGATGTCATTAGGTGTTCCCATCATCCAGTATTTCGACAACTGGTTGATAATGTTCTCAGACATATCCTACTCAGAGACTTGTCACTTTGTTGGAAAACAGTATTTTCTGGGTTTAATCCCCAATCTGGAGAAGTCAGATTTGATTCCTTCTCAGAATTTCACCTACATGGAGATGAATTTCCTTACAAATGTAGGGATGGTTCATGTTCCTGCTTGGTTTCAACAGTCATGGTTCAACAATCTCCTTGAGCTATTTGTAGACACCCCCAGGAAATTACTGCTGAGGATGGATCTGCTGTCTTAGCACATAGGATCCCTCCTGCAGAACAATCCACAGAGCT